>JAYKKI010000001.1:80475000-81075000 GCA_039881145.1 Druceiella hillmani | reverse complement strand
GCCAAGCACAGCTCGAGTGATGTTTTTAATTGAGTAGCCAAATACCATAGACTAGTGGCGCCTGCCACTAGTCTGACTACTAGACTAGTGGCAGGCAGCAGCGTCTTTGATGAAGAAGCTACGCTCTTTGATCTCCAATCCTTCTACTTAGCGCAGTCATTATTAACATTAACCCCTGACGCGGATTGAGAGGGGTCTATGTATAACAATATACTGAAACAGACTATTGATGAAATAGAGATGAGATTTAGGTATTCGCATCGCATTTTAGTGCCATAAGGAACAATTGAACACATTGGTATGTCAGAAAATATACCTTGTTACAGTTCTTTCTTAAGGAGAAGATCGTTCACCTTTATGTAATAATTATAAAAGTCGCAAGTGTCAAATTTTACAATCTCTTAGGGCTCTTTTTACTACTACCTACCGGTTATAAATACGGAATGGTACATAAAAATAGATTTAAAAATTGACGAAGATATGAACAAAGGTAGCCAAATAGTTCATGGAATACACTTCAGTATAATGTACATATATCTGTTATAATATAAAATAAAATATCTACTTAGTACTACGAGTATATGAAATGAGCCTGTACTTGGTAGTAGAGTACGTTATTTCAAAATAATATTCCAAAAAAAAATTTTTTTTCTATTTTTGAAATATTTAATATATTTGGCGTTAATTTTGTAGATATTCATTATTCACAATTAAATGAAACTACGTGATGTAATATTTTTCTACTTTCTTTAAGTTCTTTACCACGACCTAGGTTTCGTTGTATTACAACATCTTCAGGTGAGATATTAGCACAGATCTTTGCTAATATCCCACTTGAAGATGTAATACAACGAAACCTAGGTCGTGGTAAAGAAATTAAAGAAAGTAGAAATAATACTACATCACGTAGTTTCATTTAATTGTGAAAAAAATATTTATTCATATTTTTAGAAATGAATTTTGACATATGAATAGAGATTCATAAATACATGCTTGAAATAAATATTCCTCAGTAACGTTATCAAATTAATTTTTGTAATTATGAAAACAAAGGATTTATTTCAGCACTTTAAGCAGATGATGCTTCATATGTAACCTAACAAAAGTGGACTAAGTGAATTCTTTATATACCACAGCGTTTAGTATTTAAATAATGAGTTCGTAATGTTCGGATGTTTTTGTAACAAGTATGGAATATTATTTTACCTTAGAACATTTAATGAAGATATTAACTTACACAATAAACTAAATGTAACTGTATGAGCGTGAAAGTAGCAATATATTTTCTGATACCTGACCTGGCATTTTTTTCACACTTTGAATACGTTTTAGAGTATTTGATATTCGTTATGAATGATGTTTTCCTTAAATTGGTAAATTCATCTAAAAAATCTTTCCTCTCGGAAACAGGTTATTTCTTATCTGTATGTACAAGTACACTAGTACTTGTACATACAGATAAGAAATAACGTTTTCGAGACATTTACTAAAATGTCTCGAAAACGTCTGAACGAAATATGCAATAAATGTTGCTAAAATATGTGATATCTAATTAAAGAAGTTAATTTTTTTCTTTACAAATACTTAGAATTTCAGCTCAGAATTTTATAATTTCACTATATATTTCAAATAAAATGTGGCGTATCGTATATGAGAAAGAACGTCACTTTTTCTAACAGGTGACTTTGCATATAATACGATGAAAGAATCTCTCGAAAATTTTTTTCATAAAGTATTGAAATTTTCATATAGTTCATTAATATTTTCTACTCAGCTTAATACATAATACATAGCTTAATACAATAGTATGAATTATAGATATCGCCATCTTTATAGCTTGCATATGAAGCTAATTAATAAAAAAAGTGAACAAAGCGAAAAAAGTGGTACGTTTCGTCCATAATTTCCCAGTAACTATAAAATAAATAAGTCTAAAATATATAGGAATATTTGATATTTGTCAATACAGGATTTTTTTGTGTTCATTTTATTTTTGATTGAATTTTTATGGTTTCTTGGAATCCTTTAAATGTGCAGAGATCTAGAACATTTTTAATACTCATTTCAATCATGCTATCCCCTTACCGTTTTTGCTTCTCTTCCCTATAACTCTCAGGACAATCATTACAGTTGCTTATTATATTTTAATTATGATTTTTAATGGTAAGTTTTTGGTTTCTATGTTTTGTGTAAATAAACTTCGTATTGTATTTCTGTTTCCGTTGCTTTTTATTAAGTTAAGATATGAAGCATACTTAAATTAATCCTTTGTTTGTCAGTTTAAATAAATTAAAGTATTGTTAATAACAATAAACATGAAACGTTTTGAAGAATCAATCATGAGAGGAGGCATGAATAGACAAAATGGCTATTTTTAAATCTGAATTTTATATTTTTCTTTTATAACCTTATTGTAAAGGACTTTTTAATTTCTAAGTTAATTACGTGTTTAGAACATGAGACTTGTTTGATTTTTAAATAATGTAATGTATGCAAATATCCTTATTTCGTTTGTTGATTTTTCAAAAATTTTAACATCATCTAAAATATATGTTTTTTAAATAATTAATTATTAATGTTATTACAATTCTTGTAGATATACTAAATAGTATGTCATGAAATCAATCTTTAAATAATCATTTGAAAAGCCAAAAATGACATAATATTGTTATGGTAAAAATTGTATGACAATGTATCACCATTATATGGGGATCACCATTTATTTTATTAGTTTTCCAATAAGGATATCATCACTTTGAATTTGAATAAAACAGATCGGGCCAGTGACACAAGTTTAGTTTTATGGGCAACAATTTGAATGGTATCACTGCCAGATAACAAAGATTTTCCTTAATAGGCCGATTGTTTCGTCAGTATGACACTTAGCATTGTTTTGTTAAAACCATTTGTTACTGAAGTCCGTACTCTCCAGTTGAAGCATGAATTATCTGTTTTCTTCAACACTTCGCCCCTTTTAGAGCAGCAAAAATATTTCCATTTTAAAATAAATTTTGGAAATATGTAAGATCTATGAAGGCTAAATTATCTTTGAAAAATATTTAAAAAAAAACCTTCTTACCTATCCTACAGGAATCCCGCGTATGTACATGTGTTGTGGTTTATAAGTCAGTCAAGGCTCGATCGTGTATTTTGATAAAAGTTTACAATTGTCCATTAAGGGAATAATCTGTTTATTTAACGAGTAGTTGCTAGGAATCCTCTCAATTTACCTACAAGCATTTTTACAGCTTCAAGTATCGGCTGTACTTTTCAAAGTGGGCTAGTATTTGCAGAAATAGCTCATCTGGGTATAGGATATGAACGCTACTTCTTAGTTGGCTAAAAGCAACCTCTTGGCGTGTGATTGGCAGTTTTTCCCAGGCTTATTCCAGTGCGCTAATATATTTGCATACGAGGGTATAAAATGGAACCTATTAACAGCAAAATGCCGAACATCTTACATATCCTTTGACTTTCGTAATTAAAACGTCCCCGTTTTACCTAAGTAATACAAATTGGTGCACCTGGAGAAATTATCAAAGAATTTGTAATTAAAATATTCATGAAGATATTGCAATGGAATCTTCATTTTTTTTGGATTGCAGTCGAGACTGAAAATCAAGAGCTAAATCAGTAAACATCCGCGGAGGCGGCTGCTTCCGATGGTGTTTTTAATTGCAGGTGGTATGTTCTCCTGATTTTTCCGCTGTAACTGAACTAATGGGATACTTACATCTGGATCACTGTCTCTGTCATTGTTATTATATGCATCTCGACTAGGTCTATTTCCCAAGAGCCAAGGAATATGAACTCCTAGCTCTGTCACTCCGTCTTGATTAAACTAGCATTCGTCTCCAAATAATTTTTGTAATAGATCATTATCTAAATTTCGGTCTATTAAAAAAGGACACCTATTTATTCTATAAAAATTCGACATTCCTACAATAATTGCAAACTACAATGTACGAACTTACATTTAAACTTTGAGGCTCTATCACACTATTTAATATTTGTAATTAAAAAAGGGTTCCATTCTGCACTGCATAAACACTCAAACTAATTACTTAAATACAATATATAGTTAAATTACAAGTTCAGACTATAAAACAAAATACTTACGCCTGCAGTTGTCGATCATAAACGAATCATCCATCTTTAACAAGTCACAACACGATACTGATTCCGCTTAGCCCCGCGCTGTCCTATAACCTAAGCAGCTAAATAAACGAACGAATGATCAAAACCATTTGACGTAGTAACATAATGTTCTGCGATCGCTGTATTTTCTTGTAGCAAAGGCGTGTTTGGTATTGTCCATTATAAATGGGTACGTCACGACTAGTCACTGGCTTTCCTCATCCATATTAGGAACGATTATTTACTGGATATTATTCCAGCGAAATAATCGGTATTCACAAAATGATAACTTATTTTGGGATGAAGTCGGTCCACACAAAACGGTAACTTTTTTCTGATGAAGTCAAGAATTTCCATTTTTTAAACTCCATTAAGCAATCAATATTTAAAATACGGGAATTTTATTCGTTAACGAAACCTGTCGTTTCGTGTTTGAGACGGTTACACTAAACATAAATTTTAAGTAACTTAGAAAATATCTGATAAATGGAACACAACATTTGGTAATAATTCTCAACAACTTCCACGGGTTACGATATTGTGAAAGTTTTTACGGTCACGGATCAAGGCTAGTAAATTTAGATAAATATAATAGATGTAGCTTTGCAATTATGTCCGCTATAAATGATCAGAAATAGAAAGTCGTTGTTAGAAAACCCCATGTAATCACTGTTTTCTACTTTTCAGATAGGTTTTTAGACAATTGCTTTATAAATTAAGATGTAAGGTAATATTACACGTTAAATAATCATGCTAGATGGTTTCTGCATTTGGAATATTTATTTTTGGTGAAGCAATTATATATATATATATATATATATATATATATATATATATATATATATTATATATATATACATATACATGCACACACAGAGCCATATAAATATTTACGCACGCGCACAATCTTGGAGAACATATATTTTCTGAAAGTATGCTGCACAATATTACATTTTGATATATCATAACCTATATATTTTAATAACATATTATAATCGCATTTTAAAATATATTTTAAGGACACAACAACTAAAGTCTAATTTCCATTCATTAAAACTCGAGAATCGTGTAAGTTACGAAGATATTTATTTACCAAATTATGTTTATCCACTGATTACGTCCTTTCGTTTCAAAACGAAAAATATAATAGAATATAATTTCTTGGAATTAAACGTAAACAACGATAATGAAAACGGTTGAGTAAAGCTATTACAATGGCGATAAAATAATGATAGCGGTCGTTTTGATTCAAAATAATTTCATACTAGGAAAGAAGTTGTCTGTAATGCCAAGTATATTCCCATAATAGAAACTTACTTCCCGTTAAATTATAATAACAGTTCTAAACGTCACCTAAATTACCTTAAGGTGAAATACGCTCGAAAGAACCGAGTGCCAATAGGCAGTTTGCCAAGTCATGTATTTCCTCGGTAAGCAAGTTCCTACATTGGTATCGGTATAAAGACATTGCATAATGATGAATATTGACACCAATATTGGAAATTGCTTGCTTATTTATACGAACATTGGCATTAATCGTTTCAAATTGTTGTGTATAATTAGTACTGGCTTGAATGAGTTTTACTTTATCAATAATTGTATTTCACGTTATTAATCGTTCATCGTAAATTCTTTGCATAAAATTAATAAATGAATGCATAATTATGTATAGTTATAGGGTTTACTGTTATTCATTTGAAATCTATTACCCAGCAGTGTCATAAAATGCAACAATTAAAGACTTTCCATTAACTCACATATCTAAGCCCAATATATAATTGACAAGAATACATAAAGATATCTTCATAATAATTGCGGACATAAAATAAATACAAGATAAGACAAAATGTAATTTTCTTTTGAAATGTGTCAATTTTTCTCCGAAATATATAACTATTCAGATAATTATTAAAAAAGTCGAATGGTTTGTGAAGAAAATAAATTATACATATAAGATCGTTTCATCGAAGTCAGTAATCGAAATAAGTTGTAGTCATTTACCATAAGTTTTTATTGATTGATTTTACCTAAAACAATGAAACGTAATACTTGAATAATAATCTCGTTAGTCTCTAATGCTTTCATTATCATTTACAAACGGTAAAAATCAGTTTAGGTGAAATCAATTTTGAAATTGTTAATAATCCTTCAAGACCCAGGTTTTGGGAATTTTTATTAACTGACTTCAAAAAAGCAGGCCCTCAATTCAACGCGACTTTATATGATGTTTTCGGAAATGCATAATATTCATATTTGTCAGTCTGTGTAGGCTTCTGAAGAAATGTATCAAATATCGTAAATGCGTGTATGAACGCATAAGCATATGTCTGTCCATGAATTTCTAAAATAATCCTTTTTATATTGGTTTAAATATCTTTCAACTTAAATAGCAATGAAAGTTTTGAATATGGATTTTGTCATTTTTGACATATAGACACGAAAATATTACTTTTATTTAACTATTCTTTAACGAATTAAAAAAAAATATATTATTTGCCTATATTAGTCTACGTCGGTTTCTGAACAAGTGTACTAAATTTCGTAAATGTGTGCTTTTCTGCTAATTTTTCTTAATCGATTAATCTGATTGCATAAATTCCAGGGCAAAAATAAAAGTATGAAATATCGTAAAAATTAATTAAGTAGTATTTAACAATATTAAAAAAGGAGGAGGTTCTCAATTTCAGGTACCTACATTTTTTTTAAATTATGTGTATAGTCGTAACTCGAAGAGGTACAAACAAATTTTCTTATTTTTTTTTAAAGGAAGTTATTTTGGATGAGTTCCATATGAATATAATTAAGACCTAACAATGGACTATGGATATTCATCCAGAAACATACGAATATCAACACAAGACCTATTTGAGCAATTTGGTACCGAGTTTGAACGCATTCTACATGTTTTTATAAATATTTTACTTACAGATGGTAGCCTGAATCTGATGATGGAGCCAGAACGTGACAGAATAACTCATTAGCTATGTGTAGTAGATTCACCTTGTTTGACCGGTTTTGATGAATTTTTTGGTCACAAAAGGTAAACAGTGTTTGACGATGAAAACGGAAGTTAGTGATAGGAACTCCTTAATCAAGAAAAGAAGATTGATAACGTTTACGCATTTTACATATTTATTGACCTTTTTCTAATATTGGCGTATCCCTTTATATTTCAAAAAGGTGTAAATAAAGGTGTATATTCAAATGAGTTAAAATTTTCATTTCGAGAATAAATTTTATATGAAAATTTATATCATATTGCAAATATTTTTCGATAAATATAAAATTTTACTACGCGTATCCGCACAAAACATGATGTTGGACTCAAAGTCAACGATAACTTCATATTTAATTCAATTATGTGAAATAGAGTAGCAAATGGAACAGTTTTTTTTAATATTGATTAGCTTTCTGTTATTTCATTCCTTCTAGTCAAGCCAAGCTAATATAGAATAAATTTGTTTCGGAAAGTTTTAACATATTTTGAATATACCAACGAGTAGGCATGAAAATACAAATAATTTTTTAAAGCAAAATATAGGAATGAAAAAAAAATGTTGAAAATAACTCCAATGAAAAAATTACAAACCTTTTGGAGTACCTATGCTGTTGACACGAGTACGTTTTGATAATCGAAATCAAATTTGCGCTAGAAACCAAGAATAAAAATTATAAAGATTTTTAATAAAAAAAATGTCGTATTTTGCAAATGATATACCTTTAAAGCTTTTCAGAGCACACTTTAAGATCATCACACATTTTAGGTTAAAAATCTGAACATTAAATTAATCCCTTCTGCGGAGTACTTAAACAATTTGAAGAGAAGGCAAAAGAAATGCAAATTTACATGATTTATATCTTACCAAAAGTTGAAAAATACGTGACCTGTGACTAAAATTCAACATAGATAATAACTCGACGATGAAGTGAATGCGTACGAAATAGAGTTCTAGCACTTGTCAAAATTTTGTCCTTATCTAATATACTGCTAGGGTTACCGCAATATTGAAATATAGATGATGAAAATGATGATGCTCAGTTTCACCTCTTGTCGGAAGAAACTGAGCATTGATACTTTATTCTTTTCCACATGGAACATTGTAGGACTTATCGACGTCTAACTAGAATGTAACGTTAAATCATTGGCGTCTTTCCTGCCTCTACTTTGCTGTCAAATATGGAATTTATTAATACATTATAATGTAAAGTTTAAAAAACCTGTTAATTACGAGTAAAATTCGAATTACAAGTTTTTCTAACACACATATATAAATATATATTAAACATTTAAAACGATATAACATTTCTATTAAAGTTTATAAAATGATAATACTACTTTTCATCATATGAATATATTGCATAAGACTTTCTTCAGAGCATAAGAAAATAATTTCGTGAGTTTTTTAGAAAAAACTATTATACGCAAAATAAACCCTTTAGTTTTCTAATAACCTTTACGTCTTCTCTTGGAACTCTTTTTTTTAATATTGAAATTGGCGACTTTATGCAAAGAGAGATGGAGAGGAATGTATCTTTTCACTTTTAAATATATTTTAGAAAAAGTTATCTAAAATTATGAAAAAAGGATTATTGAAACTATTTTACGTAACTTTCAAACTACACCCCATAGACACGTAAAATAAAAAAAAATATTATATCATGTTCTCTTTTTCCGTGTCTTTTGGAGTGTTAACTATTGCGATATGTACGGATTAATACGTTTTATCACTAGGCCAAATTTTAAAATTATTTTGGACCAGTTGAAATAACTAGTATATTTTATAACGTTCAATTTTATGTGACATGTTTGTAAGTAAGCCCGAACAGCCATTTATATATCTCGACCGAAAACAATAACACTGTCGACGATTTTTAGAAAGAAGCACTTTCGTAATTTGCAAATTTTCAGTAAGTCATTCTTTTCTAGTCATTTATTATGAAATTACAATTCAAAATCCTGCAAATAACAAAGTACACGCATGCAAAGCCCTGTATACAGGAAATTTCACGATATCAATTGTGCCATGCTTCATAGATACGGGACGTAAAAGTGAGTATTTACCAAATAGAGAAGGTGTTCAATTTTTAAATTAATATATATCTTAAACCTCTTTAGAGAAAATATATTATATTTTATTTTATAGCTAGGCTAGGTAGGTATAATTGGCTAGGTAGGTACTATAAATGATAAAAGGAAAAGTTTCGTTTCACCTTTAAAATGATTCTTCAGATCATGATGTGGCTTTCTATTTATTACGATGAATCTTGAATATGGCAGTTCTTTAATTCAGAAATTTACGCTATGGTTTAGTACCAAAACACACGAAAGCGAATACACAGGTGATAGGTAGTATTACCTAAAAATAAAGGGCACTATTTTATTTTATTTCCTTATATCTAAGTAGGAATAAGAGCAATTAAATTTTTTTTATAAATGTGTATTTACATATTAAAAAAAAGTGGCAAGCATTTTTTGGCTTTTATGTTTTATGAAATATTTTTAAAATCCTTTTTAAGGTATTTGCTTAAGAGTAGCCAGAAGTAATTGTGCAGAAACTTTAATATTCTTTTTGTCATGAATATACATGTATATGTACTTAATTTTGAAATTTAAAGTTACTTACCACTGTGGATGGATAGATGGATCTATTAAAAATATGAGGCATCAAAATACAACAAGTAGACACACTCACTAGTTAGAATAAGTGACAAAGGATTGATATAAAAAATAATAATTCTTACCATCTAGTTGTAGGAACAACTATTACGGAAGTCTTGCAAACATACCTAATGAAATCAAGTCTTTAATAGCCCTACGTCTCTATATATCTCTCCGTGTAATAATTAGAACATATATATTTGTTTAAATGTCGTCGCCTTACACGAGTAAATTCATTAGATTCCACAAGCGAATACACGACAGCGACATCGTGCTAAGTATTTATATGTGAGTACGCATATAGCTTTATGTTGATGAATATGTCACGTAAGTTAAGCTTTTTACAATAGTTGTTTGTAGGCAAACTTCTTTGAAGCGCACTTTGAGGGTAAACTCTAATCTCTTGAACTGAAAAGGGAAGTCTTTGGAATTAATGGAATATAATTTTCGCATAAATAGGTCTAGTTAATACAGTAGCGTTGACTACATTTCGGTCTGAAGCTTATACTTAAAACCTGATCCCATTACACAGTTTTGGGGTATTCATATTTTTGAGAGAGATCAAGTAGGGACACTCATAGTTAGAATAGACTATCCTTAGTAATATTCTGTCGTTTTGTTGGGTCTTTTGCTAGTGCAAAGTACCTAAAAAAACGTCAGAATAATACTAAATCAAAAATAAAGAACATTACTCTTTTGTAATTTTAAATAATCAGTCAAATCTAATTTTTAACTTAAAATTTAAAAAAAATAGATAACTAATTTAAAACTAATTTTATCCGACACAAATTTATATGTGAATTTTCTAAATTCTCCCTCATATAATAAACGATGGTTGAAAAACACGGCCCCATTCAGTGCTACATATCAGTATTAACCATTTTTAAGCAATTTTATGGGATGGCCAGTAGATTGGAAGGTATGGTGTATCACACTATTTGAAATGATTTTATCATCTCCGTATGCTTCTTCGTGGAATGGGTTCCAAATATCACGAAAAAGTACACGGAGTTGATAACGCTTCATTTTTTTTACATGTTCTCTGTACACTATTCCCAAACCATATCCTTCTTTGACACCTGCCTATCCATCGATTCCTCTTTTCCTGGTTACGACTCTACAATTATTCCAAAAATTGTAGGTACCCCGAGATAAAATAGGGTGTGGAAAAATTATCTACTTGACATAGATAAAATTTGGTGACTTAGATAATGAACAGAAGCACAGTTTTCAATTGACTGTGTAATTTTTTAAACGAATCGTGAGCAACAAGTTATTAATTATGGGGTAATAAGAAATTTCCAAATGCTACGGTTAACAAGTTCTACTTCATTTATGTTTACAATAAAACTGCCTTTGTGTGGGAAATATTTCCCGTACTATGAGTAGCCATTTTCACTGAGTTGTGTTTTGACTCGAATAGATGAATGGGATATCCTTTATTGTAAATGCTTTCATTCGTACATGGCGACTTAGAATTGAATCTTCTGCAAAGTGCGCATGTCATATTAGACTTAATTGTTTCGGTTTCTTTTAATTGTGAAATCCCATTACACTGCTCTATTGGTTAAATTTTAAAAATCTCTCGCTATTTGCTGTTTCCCTTACATAAGAAATATTTCTTCCACATTAATAGAAAAGTTCAACATTTTTTCATACAGAACATACTTGAATGTTTTGGTTTCCAAAAAAGAAAAATTATGAAGCATGTGTTAAACTGTTTGTATTTAGAGTACTGTTACGAAATGTTATGTTAATAAAACCATCTAATATATCTCCCTATACAAATTTTGAAACCATTTTGAAACACCCGAGGGTTAAATTTTGAAATGGTATTTAAAAAAATAGAATCAAAATAGAATCTAAATTAATAGAATCGTTTAAAAAGTCTGTTACTCCGTCGCAAATATTTAATCCACATTTCATTCCCTTAAGGGCTCATTTCCCAGACAATTCTGAAATTTACATTTATTTATTTATTTTTAGGGTAATTTCATAGAGTTTAAAATTAATAGAATCATCGGATGTATTTTCTCCATTTTGAATTCAATTTCACCTCTTTTGGGTTGAATTTTCAAAATTCTACTCAGCTATTTTCTTCTTTACATGATTTTCTTGAAAATTTCTTCTTTCTATTGTCTATAGTTGAGGCTGGGTTATAATTGAGGCAGATATATCAAAATCTGTCAGTTTTTATTTTTATTAACAGTTATATCACGAGTAATAACTAGTAACTGTTGCTTAGTAGAGTGTTATATAACTAGCTTATAAAATTATCTAGTTTCAACGCTCAAAGTTATAAATTGGTTTTGAAAGGTTAAAATGGAATGTCAAAAACGGTTACCTTTATTTTATCTATTTTTACTTAGTTATTCTAAGATTTCAACATTTATTGAGTGAGCTATCTGATTATTAATGATACAGATAAAATTACTTGGTTGTTTGGAAGCTTAGCTGATGCTAAAAACGCAAATTCATGAGTAAATTGTGCCATATTTACAATGATTATCAAACAGTTTTATTCTGGGAATATAAAATACTTTTACGTCAATTTTACAAAATATTTGCAGCTTTCTCAGTGTGTATACATATTACCAAATATACTGTGCGAAATACTTACCGGTCGCAACAACTATTATGCACTACAGTTCACTTAAGATTTTTTTCATTCATGCAATCAACTACATAATATATATTATAAGCGTGGCTATTAAAACTTAAGAAACAAAGAACTTACTACAAACCTTGTTACTTTCCTTCCTTGTATAAAGTTAATTAAGTAGGTTCTTTATTGCTAAAAGTTGATAAAAGTTAATCAAAAGTAGCGAAACATTAGGAAAACCCTCAGAATAATATTTATATTAGTAATTTATTAAATTTCATGTATATATAAACAAATATTTGAACAGTGAAGGAGGAATAGAAAAATATATAATAACAAAAGATTGATTATGAAGTAATATTAATTACAGTCATCTTAAAATGTTAAGTTTGATATAAATCGTATATGTAGAGAAAGAATACAAATTGAAAAACCTATTTAAAAAAGTAGATAGTATATTAAATTAAGAAGAAAAAGAATCACAATTATACAAATGAATAATTTATAGGAAATTATCTAAACATAACTAGTTGCAAGTCACTACTAGGATACTCAACTCAAGTTTTAGGTGTCATTCTCTTTTACTCTAAAATAGATACGGCAACCCCTTTGAATCAAACAACTTGCGAAGTTGAGTAGTTTATTGGATAAGTGGTGGGTAGTTTCATATTTGACTGGCTTTTTCTATAATAGTTAAAACAGTCTAAATGATTTAAAATACGTATAATTAAATGAACAATCATAAATTTCTGCTAAACATTTTCCTAAAGCAACTTTCCGAACCCCTATTTTCCCAGTATTTTTAAATTTACTAATACATATCAATATAATTCCTGGAGCACTAATCATAATTTTGATTTGTGTGCAAATTATATGGTTATGGTGACATGATATTTCATAGTAAGAGTAAATTTTAAATTATTAAATTCTGAAATTAATTAATTTTTAACATAGTTATTGTTTGCGAATAGCAACTCAATTTTCTTCTTTATATATATATATATATATATATATAAATATATGCATATAAATATATATATATATATATATATATATATATATACATAAACATACACATATATGTATGTATATATTTAAATATGCTCCCTCGATTAATTAATAGGTACTGAGACTGAGCCATAATCTAAAACGGTTTTTATAACTTAGATGATATTACCTTCTTCATTTTAAACGTTATTTCAAAAATATTTCAACTTATCAACATTATTATCAGAATACTTAAAAAGGCAATTCAAAAGAATATTAAAGTTCAAAATAACGTCAAAAACTTAAACTTCGGTAAACATAATAGTATATGAAATTGCCGACACCTTAAGCATAAAATATTTCGTTTCCGAAACATCAGAAATTGCATGTGAGTTAAATGAGAAACTGTTAAATTTTAGTTAAGAGAAAAGTAGATAAAATAATAGTTAAAATATAGGATAATAAGATAGAAAAGAATTTCACTAGTTAGCGAAACTAATGAGCGTGTCAGTTATTTTACATTTTCTGACAAGTATCCGAATTTTCACTAAAATATACAGGAGAAATAATAACAGTCAAGTAGAAGTTTCTTACCAAATGTTGATTATATAAATGAGTCTGATTCAAAAATGTTTCTTTTTCTTTTTAAATGTATTTTAATATAGACATGTGTAAATATATTTTAATATAAACAATTTCTTTGTAAATATATTTTAATATATGCAACGCGTACTCGCAACTAATATAGATCTTATAATAAAAAAAGTTATACAGCCTTAATTGTCATTCCTCTCTATATTTTTTTTAAATGAATAAGATGGATCATCAAGAAAAGTTTTGATTTTCCATAAAGTAGAAGAGTGCGAAACAGGTTTTGAAATATTACTTACAAATTTAATTTGAAATATTACCTACTGACACGTAATTATGATGACCGTTATGTTTGGCTAACTTTCAACAATAGAAAGTGATATTTTAGAAAGATTTTACAATTTTCATTTTACATCAGCACCATTATCTTAAATTTATAATTCATAATATTTTCACTTTTTGACCAAATAACACATCTGCTGCTTCCCGAGTAAATATTGTTTGTGTGTAAATAAATAATATTTTTAATTGTAAAATTATTTTGGGAGAAAATAATATTACGAAATTTTTAGGCATTTCAGGTATTTAGGGGTAACAATAGTATTTTAAAACTAAAGCCTCCAATCACCTCAACAAATATTGAATAGGTAATGAATGCTAATTTAATTGTTTATGCTGCATATAACTTAGCTTTACTTCAGTAAATCAAAGATTGACCTGTTCATGTCTCCTTTACATTTCTACGAATACGTGTACGTTTTATATTTAAAAAAATCTTTATTCCCCAAAACATCATTCGAGGTAATACGAACATATTTTCAAAACCATGTTTATCTAAAAAATAGACGAAAGTCGTGGGTTTATAAGTAAAACTAAGTTTTTAAATACGAATATTTATTGGTGTAAAATGAATATCTTGTTAATAGGAATAGATACATTAAAAAAATGTTTTAAAATAGAAAAAACAAAATAAATAAACATTTTTCTACAGCATTAAGAACTTGGGGTAATTGAAATAAAAAACACGCCTTTTATACATGTATTTATTAAACACGAAAGAATTACATGGAAATATGGATACAGAAAAGAGAAAGACTAATATTTTTCAATTATTGGCATAAATTAATAAAAATATGTGGTTTAAAACTAAAATAATTTTAGTTCAATTATTTTGGAATGTTAAAACTACTCAGATATTTGACTAAACAAATTTTGCAAATGGAATAAAAAAACTATTGTTTAATAATTATAGTTAAATACATAATTTAGAAACATTTGCTTATTGAGCTTACGTACAGTAGTTTTTTTAAGGAAGTGAAAATAATAATTTTCATTGAGATGAACCAATGAGGTAATAAACGATCCGCTTAACTTTATTGAATTTTATATATTGTAACTCTAAGTAATTTTGGAGAAGCATAAAAAATTAAAGAGAAAATTAAATTTCACGCAAAAAAAATTGCACGTATATTTATGGCGCCTCCTAAAATATAATTGAGAATACAATAATCTTATTTGGGGATGGTATGTCTACTCAAATGGAGACGTAAACTAAGGGTAAATTAGGTTTATAAGGGTCACTGATGAAATTTATTCTGTGAGATATGTTTTACATTGCCTACAAGCTTTCATTTTTTTTTTAATATATATGTCAAATTCTCCATGCTTATCCTTTGGTTTAATCAATATGAGTAAAAAGTGTAAGAAGTTAGAAATAAGAACGAAAATAAAATTAAAATATTTTTTGAGATGTAGATGTAGTTCTTAAAGAAAGTCAATTTAAAACGCAGATCTAGAAACATATGATTAGGCATTGAATTGAGCACAATTTACTTGTTCAAAGAAAGAAGAAAAGATACAATAAACTGATTTTGAGTGACCTGTATCATGGACGCTCAGTAAACCTATTACATATAATAATTATATAATATTTTTTGATATCAGCGAATGTAATTTTTGCATAAAGTCTGAAAAAAATATATTAACAGAAAGATTTGAGATTTAAAAGTCAAATATTATCAAGAACTCTATGTAGATTCATATTTAAAAAGAACGTTGACAAATAGATGATATTGTGCCACGCGGAATTTACAAACAAATCGACAATAATATGTTATTAATAATATACAAGCTGAACATTAAATGATAAAAGAATACAGCATCTATAATTCGGTCACTGTTGAAGAAAAGGAAAAAATTATGAAAGTCCACTATGCATGAAGTAAATAGTGCGGTACTAGCTATCAGAACTAATTCTGTGTTTTGACGCAATCGTTAAATCGTATTTATTAGGTATCGTACAAATTGCATAGAAGGCGTCATATTATCATGTGGGCATGTCATATGTAGTATTTTTGCATGGTAAATTGCTTTATTCTTCAATGGTTGGTATTAAATATTTCATCATATTAATACAAAATTCCCCAAAATATCATTAACTAAAACTCAGATATTTTTTCCAAAAATCATACGAAGTTTTTTTTGGTTTTTCATAGCGGAATGAGACAAAGACAAAACTCTTAAAATTTGGTCTCATATATCCGTATTCGGTCCATCTCTCCGTATTCGGTCCGCGTATTATAATATCATATTTCCTTCAGTTAAATAATGACAGTGATGAACATTTGAAAAAAACAATGTGTTTTAATTGAGAATACATGCAATTAAAGAAAACGTAACATTTCATTTATTTGGACGTATTTACTATGTATTTAATGAAAGATTATTGATTTGATTGAGGGTTTTTTAAAGGATCCAAAAAAGTGTTCAAGTGTAAAGTCTACAAAATATTGCATAGAATTCCTCATCGCTAACATTATAACCACGTAAAAATATCAAGGTTAAAATCAGGATAACGGCCTTCTGAAATTTTTATTTCAATAAATTTACGTTATTAAATTAAAACGCTGTAATCAAGCAGTTATATTTTTTACACCCATAAAAATATACTAAGCAATATTGACGTTGTAAAAAACAATATTAAAATATGTTATATTTTAATAGAAGTACTATGCCCCTTAAATGTTTAATCATGTATGTAACTAAGCGTGTACAGTACTCCCATATTGCTAATTTATTTTGTGTTTATGTATTAATAAAATCCCGTCGTAATCACCGCTTGACGAAAATCATAGGACATGTGACAGCACTATAAGTGGAATAGTTTTAAAGCAAATAATTAGTAACAAAACGTAAAAAATAAGCTGTTTATGTAATTTGACGTAGGTCAATTTTATACTTGAGGCGTAAAAGTGAAGCTGGTAAATAAATAAACAAACTTACTTTCGCAATAATTATGTTAATAGTTAAAAAATTAAAATATAACGGGAAATTTAAATTACATAAAACTTCGACAAAAAAATGGAATTGATTTCAAATAACCATTTAATCGAAAACACAAGGAAAATTATGAAATAATAAAAATATCAAAATTAGATTGAATTTTTGTTGTAAAATATCGTTTCTGAATATGAATACGTTTGCAAAATACTGCTTCTTTCAGAGATTTTTGGAATCGGTGTCAAATTTAACGTGACGCTTATATCTGTATGTATGGGTGAAAGATAGAGAACCCTCGATAATTGGCATAGAATTTATTTGAATCTGAGCCAAAGTTTATGTCGCATATGTATGAGTGTGCATGTATGCGAGAGAAATAGAGAAAGATACCGATAGTATTGAATCGTCATTATCTACTTGGCACAGAGTGTAAAAACATGGAAATCTTTTTAGTAACTACGTTTTACCGCAAAAGTCAAAACTAAAGATACGTATTTTTGGTAATCAATAATACAGTTTAATAAAAAAAATTAATAATTTCAAATAACCGTTAAATAGAAAATGCACGAAAAATATGAAAATGTCGGTGTTAGTTGAAACTTTTGTAGAAAAATATCGTTTCCAACTACTATCACAGCATCTAAGTTTTAAAAATTTATTTATATTTAGAAACGATCTATTCCTCAAAAGTTCTAAGTAAATACTCTTGTTTTCCTTGATAAGAAATCTAAAACAGTACTAGTGTTTTGCCAATTGATGTATATTCCAATAGATATTCACCGTAAATGTTTGAATGAATGCTGGTATTTTTATTATTTTTTTTACTTTTTCGTGCGTTACTTATTTAATGGTCATATGATTTCAATCATCAGATACACATAAAATTAAATAAGATAAGACACTGACATTTCGTCTCCATCGTCCGTTTCTAGCCGCTACTTTGGACCAAAGGAATGGTCAAAAAATTCAAATGAGAGCAAGTATAATGGATCTATACCTCAACACTGAGAAGTTCCTGTTTCCACATTCCGCCTCCATCATCGGACCCTGGCTACTATTGACGACAAAAAGACTCACCAAGGTACGTCAAACAATTAAAACATAATTAAGAATTTAGACCCTTGTCAGGGTTTGCAACCAGTGGACTTGTCAAAACAAGTTAAATGAGCCCAAATTCGATGAATATACTTCTTACTTGTCGAGTTCTACCGTCACCTTTCAAATTCATCATTAGACCTTTACCATCGGTGACTAAAGTAATGAGTTTAGATTTCAATTTTGCTCTCATTCATTTAGGATCATATGGTATCTTTGGTTTCCATTACAAGGGTCTTACTATATTTTCATAGGATTTCTTTAATTCTAGTTTCTTTAAACCAAAAAAAGAATAACGAAAATTGGTAAATGCCTCTACGATTTGCTATGTGCATGCATGAAAAATAAAAAAATACATACGCATTGAATCGAGAAACACCTTCCTTCTTGAAATTGATTAAAAATATGTTTGTTTGGTGTTAAGCATTTACTGAATACAATTAGGTGATAAAGTAAACGACAATTTCCGTAATAATTAAATTAATTGTTTTTCAGTTAACGCTTCATCAACGATCGCCTTGATAAAGTAATTACAAGTGTTCAAGGAATGTATTAATGACAGTACCACGTTACAGTAGAAGGCAATATAATACGAGGTTGTGGGAGAATTACACAGATTGCGTGAGAAAGAAAATCTTATATTTATTATTACGAGTACTTCTATTCAGTTACAGCCGTGTATTTCATTAGCACAGCAAACAGTGCTCGTGTCAGCATATGATGAATGTACATATACGTGTGTATTTGCTGGATATGTTACAAGGATTCATTTCTTGGTATAATTATCAGTATTAGTAATAATTAATATATATACGTAATAAATTAAATTGCTTGAAAAGGTTTTGTGCAAATTCGGCACTGTAAAGTATTCAAATGTTTGTCCAAATTCATAAAATAATTTTCCATTTGAGGACACGATTCTTCCCAAACGTTTAATTTTAAAATCGGTAATTTAAATATATAAATAATGTAAGAATTTTCGATAAATTTGCGGTTTCAACACAAAGCGACAATTGTGGACTTATATTTTATGAATATTTGTTACGGATCATTTATTTTTTTTCTATTAACTGATCTATTTTCACAGATCCGTACCTTAAAAGAAAAATCAAAAAAACTTTTAAAATAACCCACGTATCTCTTTATTCAAATGTCACAGCGATTTTTTCTGTGAATCATTTGACGTAGAGAAACTTGAAATTAGACCCAATTATAAAATAATTCAACCCATATATATTTCCGTAGTTAACACGAAAATGTTTGTGTGAAAATTTTAGGGGACGGGGCAATTAAGCACACATTCAAAAAAATCAAAATTCTATTCGCAGTACTTGAAAGAGCTAATTATGTCTCAAAAAAAATTTATAACTAAATATATCCAGGGATAAAAATACGATATAAAAATATGTAAAAAATATGTTTCTTTCACCTGCCTCCGAAGTCACTGAATTTTGGAAAATGCCAAATTTACAAAAGGTTATAGGAAATTATGGAAGCCTACTGGCAGGTTGTAACAAAATTATGGAAATAATTTTAGATGTCATAATTGTTTAAATATGCACCATGTTTTACGCCTTTGAATCCTCATGGTGCGAGTTGTGCTCGTACTTGTTAGGTTTTTAATACTGAACTAATTACTAAATCTTGTAAGCTTATTTTCCGGCGAGGTATTTAGGAAGAAATAAATATTACATAGGTTGTATTTTTTTTCCCTTAAACATTTTCCTGTCCATTTTTCGCCTTGTGACTAAAAACTCAGAAGCTGTATTTTAAGTACAGGTCTTCGAGAAATTACAAAATTTCACTGTCCTTAATGGATAATGAAAGTTTTGTTGATGATAAATTATTCTCTTAGTACCATCCGACATGTTTAATTATCCTCTGCACTACTTGTTTTGTGTGAAATGATGATTAATTTCTAGATACCTACGAAATTTAATTCCTTAAGATAACGTAAGATGTGATTCCGAACATCAATTACATTCATTTCACTTATTGTTGTTCTTCTTGTACAGATTTAATTTTTCAAGGAAATGGATTTTAATATTTCTTATATACACTTGTTGAAAAACACTGAATTAAAAAAATGGTGATATTTAATTGTCGCTTTAGGTTTTTGTAAACGTGTTTGTTAGTTATAAAACTTGATGGTTATAATGAATTACATCACTTGTACGTATTTAGGTTAATAGATAGTTTAAAAGAGAAAAGAGACACCATGATGATAATAACGTTTGATTAAGTTCTTAGTAACCTTAAATAATAATAAAAACAATGGTTTAAAAAATAATAATAATAAAAACAATAGCTCATGATGACCGCCGAGAGTAAAATTATTTTATTGACAGGCAGATATTGTTTAAGATTAGTCGCGTATGTATATATAAATGGCTGGGTTCGGACTAATAAAATGTAATTAAGGACTTTAAGTAGAATTTCTAAATTTGCAACTAAAACTACTATGTATATTTTTTCGAGACAGACCTTAACAGGAACATTAGCAAAATTCTACGCCTGTTCGCTTTATACAGGTCTATCGCACCGAATATCTGTATGTTTGATGCGTGTATTAGCCAAAATACCATATTTAGTTCACATACTGAACGTTAACTCGAGATTTTATTAGTATCAAAAAGGGAAAAACTGAACCTTATAACTGAAAAGTTTAAATAGTTTTGGATGCTCAATTTTTTAGGGTTTAATACAATAGGATTATTTTTTTTTCAAATGAATACAAATTTTTCAGTCTTTTCGAAAAGTATTTTTAAAACCAAAAGTTTATGTTTAAGATGAATTACCCACTTTGTGTGTGTGTATGTGCATTTATGTTTTTGTGTGTTTGCGTGTGCGTTTTCGTGTGCGTGTGTGTGTGCATGTGCGTGAGTGTGTGCGTGTGTGTGCTTATGCGTGTGCGTGTACGTGTGCTTGTGTGTGCGTGTGTGTGTGACAAACACAAACAAATAAACACATGAATATGTGTATATAAAAAGATCCAATAACAGTGTCACGCTCCCATAACAAGGTAATTTTTATAAACAATAGCCTCTTTTCTGTGATTAAAGTAACTTATGTTAATTTTCAAGACAAAAACCATATCGATGCAAAATTGCAGAGATTAATTAAATTATAAAAGTTTGAAAGCCTGAAGAACAAACTAAATCACTTTTACATTTAAAATTTCTTTTTCCTTATTTTAAAATTGATTATAGATCAAAGTTTGTTAAATCTAATTAAGGTAATAATTATTGGAGATCTGCTAAAAATAATAGAAATGAACTTCTCCTTTGATGAGCTAAATATATTATTGTAGATAATATGTATTGGACCGATGACGCATACTTGAAAAAATACTTGCCGTTTTATCCTTTCACAAATTTCTATGCTATAGTAATTAAATCAAGAAATTTATAGGGTTCCGTACTTCAAGATGAAAAACAGAATTAGATGACTCATTTTTCTCATAAACTGCTGACATAGAAACTTGAAATTTGGGACTCTTGAAAATCTGAGACTACTGAACATAAAATTTAAAAAAAACGGTTTTAAAAGCCTACCAACGGTAATAGGAAAGCTATAGTGATGAATTTAGATGTCATAATCTTAAAAACTGCACATTTTTTTAATCCTGTGAAAGAAGTAGTAGGAAATATATTTACATTGTTAAAAATAAATATTTGTCAATATTTTCATGGAAATACTAGGTATCTTTAAATGTTCATAAATAAGTGAATGTGTACGGATCCTTCATAGTGCGAGCTCTACTAGTATTCGACAAATTTTTTAGTGTATAAATTGAGCATTTTTAAAAATAAAACAAAATAGAGAAAAAAATGGCTTTTAAAATTTTTTTGTATTGGGTTATTTCTCACACCGAACGCCTCATAATACCTCAGTATGGGCTGTCAAGGAATTAGGTCAGGGACCCATTGTGTTGAGATCTACTTTGCATGGAGGCCCACTATTTGTGAGTACATTCAAGTCTAGTAGCGGATAATTAAAACATTCTACGCAATGTATTAGAGTAGAACCTTAACAACAGCAATTACTTTTGATATACAACCGATTTAAAACAAACAGAAGTAATGAAAATTTTTTGTAAAATTTTGTAAATAATGTTTTTGTATAGATAAAAGAACATTACCAAGTCAATAACAAACACTACCATTGTGTGCAAAATAATCCGTTTTTAACTATATAACCCGGAATACAATTTGGGAATACAATATGAATATGATATTCAGAAACAAAAATCTAAATATTGGTAGATTTTTTAGTTATTGAAATAATATTTTTATATATATAGTAAAAATATTTCTGTGAACACAAAAAAACAAATGAATGGAGAAACAGTGATAATATAACAAATAGAAAGATTTGTGTTGCAATAATCTGATAACAAATGTTTCGACATTATTTAAGTTAAACCATACAATATGAAATTATTCACTAATGGTACGATGTCGGAATATGCAGGTAAATATTCTAATATTAAATAGATACCAACAGCATTCTGCTGAAGTAAACTTCCAATATCTGGGAAGAACAAATTATAAAATGATTTGGTAAATAAGATTGCAGAATAAAAACCGTGCAACTGATAGGAAAAGAAAATCAATAAGTGCTTATTACGATTAAATACTTGATAAAAAGGGTAAATCTAGAAGTTTCTACAATAAATATATGGGGTGCATCGTACGGTATTGTCATGGAAAAGGAAAAAATTAATATTTTCAAAGTGATACTTTGAATACGGATAATACTATAGGTCGTCTCGATTTCTGTTGCAAAGCATGAGTAATTTTTCATGCATATTTAAAAAATAATACTGTTTAAAGCCTAACACTTTGTTACTAAAACCGGACAAAATTTGGTTTTGTTACGTAGAATTTATAAGTGTAACCAAACGAAAGATGTTCAATGAATATTGATATGTGCACATACCAAATCCATTTTGTCTTTTTGCCTGAATTCCCATTTTGCGTTCTTATACTATCATATTTTCATAATCCTCATATGAAAATATGATATTATCGCGTTTTTATACTATCATATTTTCATAATCCTCATATGAAAATATGATATTATCGCGTTCTTATACTATCATATTTTCATCATCGGTTATATTTTCATAGTCTAAGCATTTTGATATTTGTATAAATATAATATTTCCTTGATAACTACAGGTAATTATTAAACTTCATCTGATAATTTTAATAAATAATATAAGTTTATTGAAATTTTACTTACAAATTCAACATATATAGTAATAAATTATGAAACAGCGTAATTTATTTAAGGCTAGCTTTTAGCTCGCTCCCTTGGAAATTTTATTATTAAATTTTGTGGTTTGAAATAAGTAGTACAATATTATTTCCAATTTACTTTTTTTAAAGTAAGATAGGTATTACTTGACATTATATAAGTAATATTTAATTTAAAATAACTTATCATTTTTAAATTAATCAACATTATTTATATTATGTTGGTGCTTGTTGATATTACACATTTTTAGGTTTATTTTTAGTAGCAAATATATGTACATTTCCTGAGAAATTGGCTCTGAAGGACAATGCATATAAATGACCTTGAGAAAAATGGAGTTGTGTTAAATTGATTCCAGTAATCTTGAAAGCTTAGCCTTGTGTTTTATTTATGCTGACGGCAAAGCAAAGTCGACCCAAAAACTGGAGTCACTAGTATAAACAAAAAAGTATGCAAGTAACGAAGCATCATCAAAATTAGATAAAATCTAATCATTGACACCGTCGACGGCATCATTCCTTGGGGATATTTAGTTTATCTAGAATTTAAGTTATAAGCAGACGAACGACAGAAGTTGCTTTTACATGTATAATAGACGAATGAAGATATTGTGTATAAATTGAAATGCTTCATCAATAGCCTATAAAAATATAATTTTATTAACATAAATATTGGATATATTTGCGCTTAATTTTGTAGAAATTCATTATTCACAATTAAATGAAACTACGTGATATAGTATTATTTCTACTTTCTTTAAGTTCTTTACCACGACGTAGGTTTCGTTGTATTACAACATTTTCAGGTAGGCTATTAGCAAAGATACCTTTGCCAATATAAATATTTGCTAATAGTCCACCTGAAGATGTTGTAATCCAACGAAACCTAGATCGTGGTAAAGAACTTAAAGAAAGTAGAAATAATACTACATCACATAATATCATTTAACTGTGAACATAAATATGCTTAGTGCAGGATATGGGCATTAAAATACATATTTTTATGAAATGTAAATATGCATTAAAATATGAAATAAATAAAAGACATTAAATATCTCATCTGCACCAGTTTGTGTATTTGAATTCTTCTAATTAATTTACACGTTCCCCGAATTACGATATAAAAAAAAATTGGAATGAATTTTGAAATATATGTGTCCTTATTTCACGTTCCATTTTTGCAACTATACTGCAAAATATTTTTTTTTCCTTATTACCACTATTATTAATTAGTTTCTCTTTTATAAGTATAAATGATAATACATAAAAATTTGAAGAAATATTGAAAGTAAAAATAAGCATCTTTTCGTTTTATTATGATTTGATATTATTACAGTTTAGCAAACCATATGTCGTTATAATATGTTCGTGCATTTTTATTATTGTAGTACGCATTAATGCAATTAAAAAAATTTGATAATCTATTAAGTTTATTATTAAACATATTCATAATACGTAACTGGAATACACGCTAACTTAAGCTGGTATCAGGAAGAGCTGTAAATCCTTATCAGAATAAAACCATGGAGATAATATAATGCTAAATTACATATGAGAAGCGCTCTAGATATATGAAGTAATTGTTACATCATACATACTATTATCTCTTTCATACACGTACGTGCTTCGTGGAACTTTCTATTCCTTTTCAATCGCGCATATATCACTACTTGGGTCATGACATATTTTTTGTTGGTTTTATATAAGTATGACGTCCCTATTGATCATAACTTCATTTTCAAAACGACATGTTAAAAGTCACTGTTGCAATGTATGTTTAAGTCTCATGGTCTCACCTATTTAGGTTACAAGAATTGAAATAAACTACAAATTTCAACATAAAATCTGCACATATAGTATAAACGTAGCAAGGCTGCATCTATCTGTACACTACGCCTAAATACGTGTTTTTAATTTACTGCGCGAACGAAAGAGAGTAATTTTTTCCATTGTGTTCTATATACAGTATGTAAAGGAAACTTCAGGATTTTCATCCGTAATGGTGCATCGTGGGTAGATTGCAGTATACATATTTTTTTAAATCATATCACTTTTTTCGATATTTAAGAATTGTCATAAATCGTTAACATGAAAATGCATCAACCTATTATCTTATATTTTGATAAACGCAATATTGCGTGATTAATCTTCTCAGCTATCGATAGTGAATTTGACTTGTCTAAATACCAAAATAACAAAGAAAGGATATTGAAATTAATTTCAAAGCCAACTTTGTTTACATTTCGTCAATGAAAATTATTTTCGTTTGAAAATCTTTAACGTTTATTCATTATTCCCTCAAATATTAAAGATTATAAAAAATATTATTATCGATTTTTAAAATAAACTTGTTGAAATAACTATTAATACGATATTTTTTTCATTTGTCATTTAGATAAATTATTATTCGGTTCTTGTTAATAATATAATATTAATTTTAATTACTTCTTTCAAATTCAACGTTTATGGGTTACATATTATTTAATATGGCAACCCTAACACGTTTCTTCAGGTTAAAATATTTTTGAAAGTTCAGTTTTGACATAACAGTTGATAGGCTTAATGCACATCATTGGTTCCTGTTAAATGATTTGTTATTTGTTACATTCAGGGAGTGGAATTACGAATATGTCGTTTTTTAAATGCTGGTGAAACGTGGGATTAGTATTTGCCGAATGCCATTATAATAGCACTGAGGATGTACGTCGAACGGTATCTCACAACCAAGTCTAGTTATTATCAATGCAATACAGGAGAATAATGCCATCATTTCAGTGATATCGAGTGATACGTGTCCAACAATATCGGTAAATAAGGAACAAAATGAACAAACTTATTTCAGAAGGGAGCAAAATTTAAATACCAGACGCACAGCGTAGAGAATTTAAATCAATATTATTGTCGTCGGTTGCGAAAGTGCAGAGTACGGGGAAGACACTTATCCTGGAAACGAAAAAAAGAATTTAGGTAAGTGTACATACATTCTAAAACAAAATAATTTGTATTCTAATTGCTTTGTTTCCTATTTTTTTGAAACGGGAAAGTGACATTTCATTTTGACACTTAACCGTGTGCAAAGTTTACGATAGGCATGCCACGTCGCCAAACTGATATTTAGTGTAAAGGTTATAGAGTATTAATTTAGACATAATTATCATTTCAACTAATAATAAAATTGAAACTTTAATTATCTTATAAGCCAGGCGACTAATTTAAAAAATAACATGTTGTCGGATTAACCTAGATTAATGGTACAAGTGTTTGAAGTGACGTAGTTTCCTTAATTTACATACTTTTACATAATACATATAATATTGTCCGTTTTATGTATGTTAGTATGTATGCATTATAGTTATGGATCAAAGTTATGGACATATGCCGTTCTAATATCTAAATGATTGCGTGGATCCTTGCACTCATCATTAGATTCTTGAGCGACGCACATACATGGCGTTATTGAAATTTCAATTTTTTATGTAAACATTAGCGATGAAATATTTTTATTACAATATTATAAAAAAATAATGTTTTATTCACAATGCAAGTATATCGCTTGGTAAATGTCATAGCATATTTCAACAATCCTAAAAATATCGTAGACATATTAATTATTTTTGGATCGAATTGAAACTAATATATACAAAAAAAGGTATTGACATATGAGCAAGGTCCATAAAAATTATAATAAATTCTAACCCTGATCGTATATTCATATTAAAAATTAGATATAATATTTCAATAAATCCTGCTGACCGTATGTCGCTTACCAAGAGACGCTGATATTTCATTGGTTGCGTTCCATTTTTTATCTTCATAACATTTCCACCGATAACCGTTTTGAGTGGTACCGGTTCGACCATTAATGACTACACTGAAAAAAAAGTGAAAACGTACACCCCTGAAATTTTCATAATCATAATGTAATATATCACTCAAATTAGGAAAACTCTTAACTAATAATAAACATATAAATAATATAACATGTACGTATAGTTCCTTAAATAACTTGGGTAAAACCCTTATTAATAATAAACAAAAAATAGATAAACATAAAAAGAGTGGTATCTATAAACTTAAATGTAATAATTGTAATAGTGTATACATAGGTCAAACAGGAAGAGATTTTAATACAAGATATAAAGAACACATTGCCAGCTGGCGAAATAACAAACCAGACAAATCTCACTTTGCTAAACATCTCATTGAAAATAACCATCACCCCCTACTGATAATTCCCCCTACATATAACAAATAAATACAAAAGGTAATAAACTTAATATCCTAGAAACAGAAATAAACAGACATAAAAAAGATATCAAGGTCAATATATTAAATGAACAACTAAATATAATATCATCACCCATTCTTAATATCTTCTAGATATAAAATAAATATACAACATTGATACTACAGTACCCTGGAAATTGTTTCAGCACTAATACACATATTAATATAAGTATATATAATAAAAACAAAAAAAAAAAATTAAAAGAAATAAATAAATAAATATATGAATACACAAAACCGGAGATATGTAGAATTAGTGTTATACCTTGTCCTTACTTTCAAATACCCTTGCTTTTGTATAAATATATTACCGATAATAACTTTCATTTAATTTTATTACAGACACCGTAAAGTTTGCATTGTATAACCTCACATAATAACAACAATTGAATTTATTACCCTCACTAAAATACTGGTATATTGTATAACTCTCGGTAATATAATAAAACTTACTCTGCGCCCCTGCAATAAACTCACTAACATAAACAATGGAAAAATTAGCACAAAGCAGGCTTCCGCTATTGTGTTTGTAACATATAAATGCTGTTGGTGTTCCTAAGAGTTAATCTTTGCTAATATCCCACCTGAAGATGTTGTAATACAACGAAACCTAGGTCGTGGTTAAAGAAATTTAAGAAAGTAGAAATAATACTACATCACGTAGTTTCATTTAATTGTGAATAATGAATTTCTACAAAATTAACGCCAAATATATTCAATATATTGGTGAATTTACACATAGTTATTGAAATATGGCGAACCTAATTGCTTGTATTAAAAATTAGTTTTCCTTCTTCTTGAATAACTTAAAGAAAATATTAATTTTTTTATGTATTATTTGTAGAATTTCTTGAAGGAAATAAACATATTACGTCACCATTTAAGACGGTTCAAAAAGACTGATCTGATTTATTACATGTTCAAACTTGAGATAAAATATTATTGTATATATTTGACGTTAATTTTGTAGAAATTCATTATTCATAATTAAATGAAACTATGTGATGTAGTATTATTTCTACTTTCTTTTGTTTCTTTACCACAACCTAGGTTTCGTTGTATTACAACATCTTCAGGTATTACTACATCTTCAGCAAAGATTAGAATCTTTGCTGATAGCCCACCTGAAGATGTAATACAACGAAACCTAGGTCGTTGTAAAGAAATTCAAGAAAGTAGAAATAATATTACATCACGTAGTTTCATTTAATTGTGGATAAAATATTATATTACAGACAATGGTTACGTCCATCAATTTAACTATAAAACCTGTTATTATATATAAATTTTACATTTTTTACAGTAAAAAAATAGTGTTATGCCCAAATCCAAGTTATTCGCCAAAATATTATTTATTGCTGTTAAATATTTCTTAGAATTAGACTGAAAAAATATTGTAATTTCTTAGAACGAAAAGTGGGTTAATTATATTAAATTTTAACGTAAACGCCAGTGGCTAGGAGCAGGAGAGAAAGGTGTACCTAGACCAAAACATAATATTAGATAAAAGATGCTTTTAAGTACATGGTTGGGTATAAATAGAGTTATTCATTGAATTATCCGTTAGGAACACTTCTCAAGCTAATATTATAATTACATCTAAGATTTATGGTGAACAACTGAGCAAAGTCACCACTAAACTTCCTTCAAACCAAAGCAAAGTTTATTTTTTACATGACAATGCTCGACCCCGCGTAACAAAATTAACCCGTAAAAAATTACTTTCATTTGGATTGAGTATGCTACTTCATCCACCATACTTTCCAGATCTTTCGCCATCTAAGTACCATCTGTTTTGCTTTTTGTCTAATAATTTACGTGATAAAAAATTTAAAGATGAAAGTCATATCGAAATGGAAATTCACCGTTTTGCAGTCACAGGCCCACAAGGACGGAACGTTGGCTCTGTCTACATGGTGGCGACAAGTGTTAAATACTGACGGTGCTTGTATAATTAACGATTAATTTCATTGACTATGTATCAAAATTTTTAAATTTTGTATACAGAGATGGCGGGTTGCCAACTTAATATTAAAGAAAAGAATGTATTTCGCGAGCGCACTTCTTGAGAAATACAGCACGGAAAGGTGACCTGCGTCTTCACGTCTGATGAGACTCATAATTATTCATTAAATATGACTTAGATTTAACTAAAGTGGTAACTGTTGTTTGCTAAAAGGTAGAGTTATAATTAGTCATAGTATGACGCCGCGAGTTTATCTCTCGCTCTTGTGGTCATTAACGTATAAAGCTACCTTCAGAGTTGTTTAAATTTCCTTTATTTTATTATTAATCCCAATGTCCCCCAAATTTAATAAAATTTTAGGTTCATATTTAAATACGCTTTAGAGCAAAACGTTTGTCTTTAGTTTCTTTGTTTACGAAAGGAATGGAAATAAAAATATTAATTAAAATACTAAAACAATCCATTTTTTAAAATTTATCCGCGTTTGCTCTTGATCTTTAGGTCGGGAATTATTGACTGTAGTTAATATATATTAAATCTATATTAGATACTATATCCTGAAATTAAAGTTTAACTCCCAGTTCACTTACCTATTATTATTTAGTTTCAAAATATTTTAATTACAACAAACAAAAACTAAGGTAACCCTTATAGCCCATGACCATGACTATATTATCTACCCTTAATTGTCAAAATTTTTATATGTTATTACATATGTATAGGATTTAAAAAGGGTGTAATAGATACAATTTTTTTTAAATATCCTAAAATAAATTGAAAATATTTGACAAATTTTATGTAATCTAATGGGTTTTTTTAATTTTAAAAATTTAACTTTTTAATTTTCAACTCAGAATGGTTTTAGAATTTATTCTTAACCTTGTCAACAATTAATCACATTGCTCCCATGCACATAGTTCATTGTCTACGTTTCAACACACAATCACATATTTAGCATATCACGACAGACCTCTTTGCGACTTATGAGACTTCAATCAAAGATATTTCAGTCGACATATTTAGTGGAATTCAATTTAAGCTGTCTTGCGTCTAACGACACTATTTTCTGTTCGAAAACAGAAGTCTTAATAAATGTGTCAAGACGATGGAGATTCATTACATTTCAACTTGAGTCTTGTTAATTTTAGTCTCCCATAAAATATATAAGTACTTTTGCCTACCTGTTTCTATATGCAAGTAGTTATCAAGTTTATCGTGAATATTTTATTGTTTATCCCACTTCTTGCTAGATTTGGTAGCTCTTAAGTTAGCGTTGTGACTAAGAACTTAATCATAAGTCTCTCGTTCATTTTCAGCAACAAATGTTTTAATGTAATGTACTATAAAAGTGGTAATTAGACTTAATGTTCTCCATAACTTTTCAGATGTCTTAACATTTTAAAGTCTACTTGGAAACTTTGTAATCTAGCTAACAGCAAACTTGGTTTACTCTAGGAGCTAGTTTCTAAAGCGCGAGATGTATTATAGTTTTGCATTGATAACAATGTTCATTAAAAGAAAAAAAGTACTTCATTTTGTGAAATTATATGTAAGATACGAGCATTTGTACTACATTCACAGTTGATATTTAATCGTGCTTAATATATATTGTTAGGGATGAGTCTAGCTGTACTTTATCGGTCAAATATTAGTTATTTTTCTCGATCTCGAATAAAAATCGATTCGATCCATGTCCCTCTACTACCCTCTTAGCGGCCAAATCTTTTTAAGATGTTGAATCAAATAAATACATTTATTTTTTTCCAGTAAACAAGCTGTGAATTAAATTAGAATACAATTGAACTTAGGTTTCTATATTACAACGGACAAAGATAAAAACTATAGTATATTCAAAATAATTTTTACACTTTTTGGTCTCTATCATCATCAGTATCAGGAGACAATGATGCGTTTTATTTTTATTAGAGTTATTTATACTATATCATATTATAATGTTTGCATACCGGAGTTTTTTCGAAATATTATTGTTATTAGAATACGGTAGTTGACTCATTCTAAATTTTGCTATTTTTCGTAGAATATTATGAAATATAAGTCAATTAAAATCCAGTCTACAAAAAAATTCAAAAATTAATCGAGAAATAAGCCAGTTGTAGGCTTCTAAATTTGAAAATACGGATAGAGTTGTGTATACCCCTGTTTCTCTCGTAGAATATAATGTGCAATATTAAAAATGACATCATAACACAGTACTGCCGTCCTTCTCTAAAGGTTAAATTTGAACGTTTGTAGCTCGGTCAATTTTTAAGATTATTAAATGGACAAAATTGTTAGTTACTTATTCTTTACTAGGTTTTAGGGTTGCATACCTCAAAAAGAAAAACGGAACCCTTATAAAATCCCCCAAGTTTTTGTCCTTCTGTGTGTTTTTGTCTTGAAATTAGGCATGCTAATAAAACATATTAACCTGCACATATTTTAGCGTATAGTCAAAAATATTCATATGGGAATTTGCAGATAGGAGATGGGAAAATTATGTTTTTTTTAATAATACGGAATATGGGGCATCGTTTGGATGGACTAATTACAAAAAGAAAGACCTTAATTTTTATACGTGATATTTCAAATTGACTTTAAAACTATAAAAAAAAAATTTTTAAAAAAATTTGGCGTTCCTCTCGTATTTTGATACTACTCTATGATGATATTACTCTATGAGATACTACTCTATTTTGAAAAATTAATGTATGCAAATAGTTTATTAAAACTGTCTAAATGTGAACGGAACCCTTGTTATGCGGTGTCTACTTGTTCTATATGTTGATATGTATTTATGTGAATACGTGAACATGTCATAATTTTAATTGTCTTTCCCCTAATCATTCCATTGTTATATTGATACTCAAATTAATATCAATCTAATTATAACTAGTTTTCAATTTATTTCACTTTTTCGACTATTTAATGAATTCCATTTAACCGTTTCAGTTGCGTTATTTTAACTAACTAGTCCATTCTTTATTACTTTTCCATTATTTTTATTAGTTTAAATTAAATTTCATACCAAGATAATATTCAAGGATAAAAATAATTTATTCAAAGTTTGTATAGAAACCATCTGAAAGAAGAAGCCATTTTATTAGGAAATAAACGCTAATTGAAATCATGTAAATTGTAGTTTAGTTTACAATCAAACGAATAATTTAGCAAAAAGCTTTAATTTGCGCTTTGACAAATTTGTAGGAGAGAAGAGAATTAACATTTTTCGATAAGATTCTTATAGAAGGCGGCGTGCAACTATGGTAGTGACTTTTATTACAGGTTGTATGCAATATGTTGTGATTATTTTCAAAACAGCCGCTAGTTCTAAAATAAATAAATTAGAAATATTTCGTCACAGTATTTATGATGCTAGAAACAAATGAACAAATCAAACGAACAAAATACTTTTACTTTGGAGAGAGCTGTCAGAAACCGGAGATAATTGTATACTTCTTATATGAAGAAACGAAAAAATTACTGAAAGAACTAATATAGACTTCTCATCAGTAATATAACCTAGAGCGCAATATATCTGATCAAAGTTATAGTCGACTTTGGTTTAACCTAATGCGGAGGTTATTTACAGCTTCTTGGTTTGCCGAGGTTTGCAAGAGACATGTAAATACGAATTGTACTTCATTTTATACGAAAATAATGTGAACCGTGGTTGCCAATTAAACATGGACAAAACAATTAATACACAGCAATCAGTAATTTACATACCAACACTGAGGTATGCTGTTTATTAATTGATAATGAATTTTCTTTTCTAGGAGCTATACCATAAATTCCGATTAAAAACGGCATTATAAAAACTAAGTGCCCATCATCTAGATTCAATTTGAACTTAGATGAAGTAAACAATTTAATTTTTGGAAATACGATTTTAGTTAAATTTAAATCAATATAAATCATCCGTGGTTTTATCAATTACAAGGTCAGCTAAATATAGCTGGCAACAACGTTTTAGTGTCTAGATTGGTACCGATATATTTAAATATGAACTTATTGCGAAAGACGATCAATTCTAGAAAGAAAACATGTAATCACATTTAGTGAAATTTTCATAAAAACTCTCGTCGTCCACAATTAGTGAGTCCGAGATCAATACAATTACGAGATAATTCAACAAATTCCACTAGCGCTAAAATTTTGAAAGCAAGAAACTAGGGACGATGAAAATAAGTTTGTTATCCCACAGTTTATAGCTATTTCCTCGTTGCAGTTAATATTTGCAAAACGAAAGAAAAAAAAACTGTTAATTATTACTTCGTTAACTAAAATGAGTATTAAATAAAAAAATACTGTAACAAAAAACCAAATATAAAACAAAGCTTATTGAAAATAATATTTGCGTAATTGTATTTAAATTTAATTAAATTTTTTCGCGCTTCAACAGGTGAGTCATTGTGAGGAATAAATTGAATCTACACGAGGAAATGGGATATTTTTAGTAATTAGTATCTATCGACCACAGTCACGAGGAAATGGGATATTTTTAGTAATTAGTATCTATCGTAATTTTAATAATTAGTAATCACATATTTCTGTTCATGCATTCGGGTAATGTATTGTTTGTTTTTAATTTGTCTCAAATATGAGGAAGATGTTTTTTTACTGGGGCCACGAGACGGCAGGTGTCAATCTTTTATGGTTTTCTTAGGGCTAATAAATTTAAAGATTTAAATCAGTCTAAAACTATTTCCCCTGCGATTATCCTATTGTTCTGCCATTTATGTTGTCGGTGGTTGAAGTATATTAACGTCGTCAAGTAATAACTACTGTTGCCTCGATAATGGAAGATAAAATCATGGTGCTGAGCCATTCTAGTTAGTTGGTATTGATGAAATCTGAACAGTCACAATCGTTTTTTGTTATGTTATATAGACGTATTTTTAATATTAAAAACTGCATGATTGAAACTGGCTACCGAAGAATTATAAACCACATATTTTAATTTTAGTTATAATATGAGCTATCAAGTTCGTTCTTATGCAGTGGGATTTCGTAAGTGCATTCTTAAACCATAAAAATATCAGATAAAATGAGTACAATGGTTACATAATTAATGCATTCTCTCTAGCTTTTTATTTAATTACTTTCATATGGAATTTTAATTACACAGTGACCAGCATAAGTAGTGAAAAAAGTAATAAGAACACAATCTTACAAGGAAACAAGGGATTCTAGGATTATATTGCGAGTGAAAAGATCGTCTGGTCTTAATCCTTATGAAATAAATTACAACCTATCACTTAATTAAAGGGAGCAATTGAGACACTAGCCTTTAGTTTCTCCTTGGATAGATGTGCTCAATCAAGACTAACGTCTCAAATGCTAAGTCGTATAAGAGACAGTGGAAATTCGTATAAAGCGTCCGCCCATCTATTGCTGTGTGTCGTATATACGTTTTACAGTTTGTATATATATTTACTTCGATAATATTTAGATGCTGCAATAACATAACTTCTTTCAGTCAGTCATAACTTCTTTTTGAATTAACATAATGTTGAAAAGTAATGGTATGTATTGGAAAAAATGTAACAAAAAATATCATGCTATTAACGCTTATCATGATATTGGCAATATGTAATTGTGCTGCTATGCCTACTTCAGTCTGTTAGTAGTTCTATTATGTCTATTCTACCCAGTTAAGAATTTAAATATATATTACATTAGCTTTTGCTCGTGACTTCGCTCGCAGGGATTTCATTCTTTTAATATAACGAGATTTTCTGAATCCACAATTCCTCGCAGTTATACATAATCTATTGAATTTCGTCTTTAAGATGAGTAGTCGCTCTTTACTTTTATGACTTACAATAGGATATTCTAACCGATTCTACTCAGTGAGAAGTTTTGAAACCAGTTTTGGAACAAGTGTCTGTAATAAATGTAGAAGATAGTTTCAGATATCTTTTAAGTTCAATAATTATTATTACTTTGGAAATATTCAAATCATTGGAAAGAATTTGTGATTGTAGACTTGTGATCAGCTCATCGTAATATCAGAATTTATATTAAATTTTTCTCGCGGTTTCGCTCACTTATATTTTCATGATAATAATTTTTCCTTATCCATACTCTCAACAAAAACGAAAATAACTCATATCCTAGCCTGAACTTTAAACCGAATCGCTTTAAGAGCCTTGAGAATTTTCAGTTTTAAGCCCTCATACGCGATCTAACTGCCTTAGTGCTATTAATTTGATTTCAAGTTTTTTCAGACATTTTATTACAAAAATACTTTAAATTTTAAATGTTTTCTCACGCATAATGTCAGTAAAAGTTTTATTAATATCGGTTTAGCATTTTATACGTAGTTTTTAAACACATAGATAAAAGACAGACAAGCACACAAAATGTCAATAAAGAGATTAAAGTTTACTTACATTTAAATTTTAACCCCAAGGATTATGGTATTGAAATTTTCATTTCATCCAATCCAGTAGTTTTCAAGTGATACTTTAGCAAAAAGCACTTGCAGGAAAACAAACGATTTCTTAAAAAGGTTCAAATAGCATATTTTACTAAAAATAATACACAAATATATTTCAGTTACAGTTTATAATGGCATAAATTAGCGCTGTTTTGCTGAATTTAATCTGAATTTAATTCATTACTAGTATATACAATTAATGTGTAATATTAATGCTATTTAAAACTATAGTCAAGGATGTTGTCTTTTTGTAGAAATAATTTTCGGTGTTTCTTAGCACTTGAACTCAATTTTACACGTGGTTTAATACCGCGGTCAAATCTAGACAACATGTAAAAAACCATCAAAATACGGATTTCTGATACGGCAATATACTATATAAATGAGCTGCTAGTAATATTTAACTGGTCAAATATTAGAAACCTTTATTAATAAAACGCTTTCTAATACCTAACCTTCACAAAATTACGGCTTTTAACTGCCATTTAAATTCAAAGCCCAATTGTCGTCTTAATTAATTTATTATCCGATGACCAAAATGGTACACATATTGGATTTAAGTGCTTTTATTTGATAAAGACGGTAAGGCTTTTGTCACGACTCGATCAGTAGTGACAGTTAAACTAATAGTGAAAGTACCACTGATTTTGGACCCTTATAACGCAAATATAGTAAATAAAGAAAATTTTATTATGCTTCTAACTTTAAGTTACTTAACGTAATTTTAGATGAAATTGAACAAACATTGTATCAAACATAGAATAATAACGCTTACGTTAGGTTCTTTGACTGGCAGAGAACCAGTAATGGTAAAATTTTAATAAAGCCTTTATAAATTTTAAGAAACCAATAAAAACAGTGGGTCTTTGAAAACGACAAAAATGGACGTGAAAATCTTCTAATGGAGAAATGAAAACCAAATAGATTTTGTACTCGGGAATTTATCACAATGCTTCAAAGAAATTAGAATAATTAGTAAATTTTCATTTTCATTAGAGCACAGATTAGCTCAAGCAAAAATTTACATGAAAGCTTGGGAAGAGTAGGCTATTTTACTGCAACATTTCATATAAGTTCAAAATTAAAAATGAAGTTTCATCTTACTACAAAATCTCAAAGAGAATAAGAGCAGCTACTGTTACACTCAGTTCTTCCATGATATGTTTGAAAGAGCATAAAAACGTATCTAAATTTTTCCAATACAGACAAAAAATTCAAAAGACATATTCACCCAAAATAATCTCTAGCTTTTATACATAGATTCAATGTAATTTTCAACTATATAATAACGTACATATATAATACCTATATACATAAATTTGGAAATGAACGCGACGTATGCCTGGAAAGTTTAGCTTTTGGGAAATGTAGAAACCAAAATCTATCTAGTGCTTTTCTATTTTGATAATTTAATTTGCATCTAAACTAAAAACGATATCATCAAACATCACGTCGTTCAGTAAAATATCAAGACTACATCTTGACTAGCTTCAGTTTCATAAATACGGTGACTGAAAGTAGCCCAGTAATGGACAACGAGAGTTTCCTAATTAATTGCGATGGAAGATTATGATTACGAGGGCTATGAGAAATATGAAGATATAAACATATATATATATATATATATAAAATGAAGATCTTATCTATTAAATAAATATTTCGCAAGTAAGGATATATAAGGAATAAATAAAAGGCAATACATTTTGGTGTGTGATGTTGAAAATACAGTACGAATTTTGCATTTTATTATTTGTATTTATTCACAAGTATTAAGTATATATTTCGATCTATCCTCGTGATGAACTCTAATAAAGATGTGACTGTTTATTTCACAATAGTAGAAAAAATGCTTGAAATCCAATATTTCATTTGGTGATTTCAAAGGACATTAAATTTTTAAATTGCAGCAAAAACTTTTGAATAAAAGTAATTTCACTCCGCAATAGTTGCATATACGCTTAAGTACACTTAAAATTTAAACATTTAAGTAAATAGAGTAAACATTTCACTTATATTATTTAATAATCTTGATATTATTTTTTACCATGAAAAATATTCCCTTGTACAACTTTCGTACACAATTTATAAATATAATTGAGAATTAAACTTTCCCCAATATTAACCTTGAATGCGACGTAAAATATTTATACAAATTGGAATACTTAATTTGCCTCTTCTAAAGTTTCCACATAAATAATTCTGAGTCACGCTTAAAAATATTCCCTTAGAATTTTGAGACATATGTGAGTTGATATATTTAAATCTTACTCCAAAGTATTTTTAAAATGCCAGAAGGTTGGATATGTGGGTGATTTATGAATGATTCCATTTTTTTAAAATAAGAAACCCTAAAAACGGAATGGATACAAAATGTATATTTGGTCTCAATTCCTTCATTTTTCAAGTAGTTAATGTTAGTTTAATGTAAATACGTTCACAAATGTTGTAAACATCGCAGGATCACCAAAAAAGCAATAGTTGAAATGAAAATAAAATTGTTAATGAAATTGATCAGCGTATTTTAAATTTAAACAATTATTAATATTAAAAGTTTTTAAGCGACTTATAGTTTCCATCTTTAAATATATAATAAAAACATGATATATATAAAATAACCCGTACAAGCCACTTTTGATATCAGTTTAATTATGACTAGCCTAATGCTGGGCTATTCAGAATCCTGCGAAGATTTTTAGGATTAAATGTTTTATTTATTTAAATTTCTTAGGAGTTAAATCTAGGAATTTTTGCATAGTCTATGACTATTCTGAATGCTCCAAGTTTTTAAGACTCTTCCTTTATTACCTTTTATAATAAGTATTCAAGTTTTCTCGTCTCGGAATAATATTCTTTAACCGTTTTTATTTTTAAGTTTCATTGTGCCAATGCGATAAATATGTATTCTTTAAAGAAGTATATGCCATTGTAAAACATTTTTTCTAGATTTATAAGAAATATTATTAAGAAGCAGACTAAACCTGGGAGATAACGACGAAAAAGTGAATAAAGTAGTCAGGATAATCACTATAATATTTTGAAGGACGAAGGTTGTTTATTATATGACGTCAGAAGATGTTCGACTATTTAATTAACAATCTTGCTAAATTCAAGGTATGAAAAAAAATTTGAAAATTAATTTTGATCTAATTACACAAACGCCTATTAGGTTTAACTGAAATTGAAGGTGGATGTTAAATTGAATACGTGTCTGGAAAAACAAAAGATTACTGAAAAGCATATTTATTTTATTTTGTATATAAATTAAATTACAAAACACGTCATCACACACGTAGAAACTATTATAAACAGAAATTATACGATTTGAGTGTCCGTCAGTCAATTGAAAATATTAGAAATTTACTTTTAAGTTACATTGGGTAACGGGTATTCATTTTATTTTTTTTTGAGAGCATTTCATTTTTCCTTTCCTTAAATCCTGATTCAGCCACTCATAACTGAATGATTTAAATAAAGGAAAATTATCTATCAAACAGTGCAATGATATGATTTTAAAATATACACCTACTTACTATTATATATGTAGTTCAAATTTGCATTTACATCACATGATATAAGTTGTACAAGAACGTGACACAAACAATGTTACATTCATGATTTGAATTTAAGCCATTATAACTTTACATACATATTTATATATATATATATATATATATACATAAATACATATATATATATATATATATATATATATATATATATATATATATATATATATATGTATATATATATATATGTATATATACCACATTAAAAAAGATAGTAGATTACATGTGGAACTAGAGTCTACCGTTTCATTTTTTTATAAAAATAACAAAATATCCTTGTGTTCAGAGGAGTAAATCTAATAACAAAAGAATAAAATTTCTTATCAGTTCTTCAATTCAATCTTGAAAATCGTCATTGTTCGACACTGATTTGATAAATTATCTTAATCACTAATTTTTTTTTAAATCTCAAAAAATTATACTTTTTCTTTGGCTGTGACGGATAAAATTTAATTTTTTGTTTTCCATTTAAAATAAACCAATTACTTTACAATAATTTTTGACCCCTGATGAAAACGGATCCGTGGGACAATTTTAATAAAGCTACACAGATTAGTCCCAAAATATATTTAGGTAGGTGTTCAGGGTAATTCGAGAACGTAAGGGAATTACATTTCTAGGGTAAAATATACTTGATTCTTATCTTTACGAGTATGTGGGTACATGTTATGAATTACAGCGTAAAGCTTAATTAATAGATCACGGTGTCGATGTCGGCGCATGATTAATGTGCCTGTATATAATTGCTAAATGCGAGTGAGACAAATTAGTTAATAAAATTAAATGTATTAATTACATAGACAATATTTAGAAGTTATTTGTTGCAATATATTACTGTAATATAATTGAAGAAAATAATTGTTTTTTAATTTTATGCTCATACATGAAAATGTCGAGAGATTGTTTTATTCCACTATATCTTATTTTAAATAAAATAAACTTAGAATAACATTTTTACGCTTAATTTTTGTTACTACCTGGAGTTTTCGTTAGTATTTCTCATATATTTTTCTTTAATGAAGTATCAATTGAATTTTGTTTTTTCATATATTAAAAACAATGTAAAAAGAGGAAAAAACCATAAAATGTATTAAGAAAATTTCTTTTCTTTCACAAAAATCATTTCCACAGTTAACAATTTAAGTTTAGTTTTTTTCTTGTAATGTATTTAACTTTTATTACAGTTATTTTTATTAAAACAAATTCAGTCTTAAAAGAGTTGGATACTATCTTCAAATGAAAACTATTACAATTAATTAAATTCGATAAAAAGAAATTACGATAAATGCCTTTAGAAGACGATCCGATTGTTTTATTTTTGTTTTTTACTTATGCAAATAAAATGAAATGGCTCCGGAAAAATATAATTTACTAATAAAAATAATCAAGCACAATACCATTTTTTTAATAGAAGTGAATAGAAAGATGATGATGATGAAAACCACATTTCATTAATTATAGTCATGAATAGGAGTAGTTTCTTGGACTGTAGCCATATTAATGACTCATGAAAGCTACGTATATCGCACCTCCAGAACAAAAGGGACTGAACTCATAAATCATTATTTAGGAAACAACCTTTAAAGTTTTAATATTTATCGTAATCAATCAAATAGACTCTAGTTCCACATGTAATCTACTATGTTTTTTGTGGTATATATATATATATATATATATATATATATATATTATTCAATATAGAATAACCCTGATAGGTACTTACATATCGGTACAGTTTCAAACCTGATAATTAGGGACAGAGCTTTGCGGGAGTTTTGAAATTCGTTGACTAAATACCCTATTTTTGAGTTTAGTCTGTTTAATTCTGAAAATGCCATTTTATTTCTTCTATCCTGGACCGTTTGTCTGGATCGTTTCCTTGGGATCGGCGTTCCTTGTCCTATGTTTCCAACAAGCACGGTTTTGTACTGTGTTTATCTGAAGATGACGTGAGACACACGTTTGAACATTGGTAGCAAGTGAAATAAATTGTATAATAAAAACAATTGTGCGTGTCAGCTCCGACGCACGAGTGGAGTTTACCCCTCGATTAAATGTAAATGAAAAATTCTTTAATAAAAAATGCTGACAAAATGATTATTTTTAAATAAAACACAAATAAACAAGAACAAAATTTATACAAAATTGAAAACATTTTAGTAACGTCAGACTAAGAAGTTAATATTAAAAGAAACTTTTGTAGGATAGAAATCTCGAAATATTCACACATAATGCCATTTATTGATTACAGTTCAAGAATTCTAATAATGAAATTTAATCTGACTAGCGCCATGATCCATTTTACCTTTAGCTAGAATATTAAAACATGCATTAAAATTAGTTTAAACACTTTACCTATAGCCAGAATGATAAAATGTACATTCAATTCGTTTGGGCTAGATGATATAAGCCAGTGACTGCTTTAATTCAGAAAGTTATCAATACATATTTATTCTTAATGTTTGGTAATTTAAGAAATACCTTCAAAAACATATTTTATTCTGACAAAGTGAATTCAAGTACAAATGATGATAGAAGTTACATTAAGTAAACATTTTTAGTTATTGAAATGGAATATGTGGTTCAATTTGCCCATAATTAAAACAAAAGCCTGCATTAAATTAGTTTACACTAGATAATACAAACCATTCTTTCATAGGGTTTTAACATAAAAATCCTATTTCATTGGTTAATACACCAATTTTGTAATGTATACTTATAGACCTTTACTAACGAAGCTTGCAAAAATAAATGCGATTTTAACTATTAGTAAATAATTCCTACCATTTTTGTACAAGATCAAAAATATAAACAATAACATTTTTAGCTTTTAAATGTTTTAAACAACGTGCTACACTGCCTTTCTACACACAACAAAATAATGACTATATGATTTATTATTGACAATTTAACTGTCTCTTGTGAAATTAAAAAAGATTTTTTCTAGAATAAGATATTTTTAGAATAGAAAAAGATTATTTTATAATACACAATATGAGCAAAAAAATTTAAAACAATAAAAGTAATGAAAATAAAAATTGCACAAAAAGTATGAAAACTTTGCTTTTATAGCGCTATGATGTGATAGAAAATATCTCATAATTTATATTATTAGATAGGTAATTATTATCTTGGCAACATCTGGAGTTAAGTAAATTATCTACTCTCTCATACTTAGATTATAAACTCTCTACACGTACGTTTCATTAGATTCCTCATTCAAGTTACGTGAGGTTATTACTCTTTCATTAGTCTAAGGGGGTCGAGATGCTGTACACTACGAGAAATGAATTGAGGACTGATAAGAAACGAGAGAACAAGAGAGAAACAAGATTGAGAGAAACATATTTTATAAAATGGGTCCAATGCAATCAATGAACTCAGTTCGTTAAAAAGGCATTTAATGGGGTGCCCAAATGTTCCAGATAAAACCCACCATTATTAATCATTCGCCGCCCTCGCTATTGAATCTGCTTGGCCGTCGACCGTGTCAATGCTGTGACTTATTTATTTTTTTCAATAAATATTTCTTCTTTTTTTCATTCAGTGAAAGATACAAAACTTTTTTCATGATCGTGTCAGTTTTTTATTTGGTTTATGTATTTTACGTACTAGAATTTGTAAAAATTCAATTTTAGTTACGTAAGGAAAAGAAATAATAATCAATGAATAAAATTGTTCATCGTTTTCAAGAATTGTGACTATACAATTTTACTTCTCTAGATAATATATATTTAATACATAATGTATAGCAAAGAGAAATTCGTTCTCCTTCTTTTTTTAGAATTTAAAATTGATTGTGTGCATCTGGCTTATATCATCTGTCTGATGCTAAAAACGGATATTTTGTCCCCTATAATTTATGAAATATTATATGCTTGGTGCCCCTACATACCCTGAAATAGAGGTCCATAGTTGGGTGAGCAGTCGTATGGATTATTATACCCTGCTTATATAATATTTGCGTCATATCCCATTTATTAGTAAATATTTTTTTGAAATTAGTTTTGTATGTCATTTATAATTCTCATACAATATTTATTACTAAGTTGATAAAAATATAAATATAACCATTCCATATACAATCGTGGTTTAATATTTAATTACTCGAACTGCCAAATCCGCTCGGATTGTGAGTGTCGACCGATTTGTTATTTTTCTCATTGAATAAGTATTTTCCCTTGGTGGGATTTAATTGAAAGAGCATCATGTTGCTTTGTTATACATTATAATGAAACCACTCACAACTGTTGAAGTCTTTCGCAATGCAAGTTATAGAGCGTTATTAAAAGTTCAATTAAAGCTTGCCAGAAAACTGTAGCTATGATTCTAAATCTCATAATTTTTGAAAAGTTTACGATGTTTTTATACCCGTAAAAAATATACTAGGCAACATACTTTTATGGTGGAAAATAACACTAGTATGTTTTTAGAATTTAACAGAAATGCTTAGTGGGTAAAACTTAAAGGTTGATATTTTGAGGCTGTTAAAACAGCAATAGAAAACAAATATTGAAGAAAAACCTTATGAAATTATTACTTAGATAATACAAATAAATAACTTTGTTTTATATGAGTATATCTTACACTACGAGATTTCCGTATACACTTAGGCGCATATAAACCTGAGCGTTTCAGTATTTCCATTAAACTATTTATAAATATCCATATTATTCCTCACCATATAAATGCGTAAATATATTACTGAGAATTATATCTGTGAACATAATAGATATTCTCGTTACAATGCAGGTATTTTGCATTTGATTTAATTTATTTGTATGGATTTTGTATAAACTGTCTATAGTCCCAATTACCCATTATAAACTAGTCGACTATTACTGATAAACTAGCAGAGCCTACTTAGCTGTGATAATTTTCCTTTTAATTTCACTACATAAACTACTATTGTGTATAATTTTAATATATTTGAAAGTGGCAGTTTAAGTAGTAGGCTGTGGTTACACGTAACTCTGATGAAAATTACCCTCTTGAAGTTTAGTATCCCGTAAATTGGTCCTTGTAATGAAAAAAAATTCACGATATACTCTCTATATATTTGAAAAACCCATTAAAATATTGAAAAATGGAATATCCAAAAAACATCACGACCACTTTCCACACAAGAGAAATTAAAAATTATTTTAGAAGATTTAATTTCAGAACAGTGTATGTCTCATAAATATGTGTAACCATATCAAATTTTAGCTCTTTAGTTTGCAGGTAAGGCGGCCGTAATATACAGATCGATAATCAGACATGCACGGCTAATCTATAAGGGTTATTTACGGAATCCAAAAAATCAGAGGTACAGGGGAATGTTAAAATAAGAGATGTAAAAACTTTGTGCGAAAGTTTTAAACTGACAGAGACATATATGTACGTTTTGAAATGTTAATACCGTAAACATTTTTGTTTTATATTTATAAAAAATCCAATTGCCTCAGGACTCAATTACGTAACTTTCAATTAATAGACATTCAGTTTATAAGACTAGAAGAAATTATCTTTAATAACACGCCTTTGATTACTATAGTATTTCAAGAATGATTTTATACTATTTACTAAATATTATACAAATATAATGTAAACAAAAAATTATATAATTAAGTTATATAATTAAATTAAATAAATAATCATATAATCAACAGTGTACCATATCTTGTTTTACACTGAAGGAAATTTGAAAAGAGTTTTGAGAGATATATTGTTAAAAAATTTAAATTAAGAATAATTTAATAAGAATTATTAAATTACTTTTAACTTTTCCTATTGAAATAGTGCCAAAAAAGTTAACGTTAAATATCCAAGTCTTAAATATAAATATATTTATCATAATCTTTCTTTAGTGCCACAACCCTATATTTTACAACAAATTTATTAAAATAACAGATATTTAATTAATGAAAACTTTGGCAAAAAATTATTTTAACCTTACAAAGAACGTCAACACAACTATATAATTTTTTCCAAAATATCGTCAAAAAGAATTTCATTATTCTGCTGAGAAGAAAATTGTCGACTGGAAACTCAGCTAGATAACTTAATAGGAAACTCAATCGAACTAGAAATATCTTTGTTAATAGCCCAGCTGAAGATGTAATACAACAAAACTTAGGTCGTGGTAAAAAACTCAAAGAAAGTAAACGTAATACTACAGCACGTAGTATTAAGTTTACTTTCTTATTAATTCTAAAAATGGCATTTATTCTCTTTCCCTTTCTCTTTCTCTCTCTCTCTCTCTCTCTATATATATATATATATATATATATATACCTCATCAATCTTTACTTATTTTTACTTCAATCGATTGAAAAATCGGTGCAATCACAATTTGATCTATCATCCGTGCACGCCCGTTGCAATCATAGGTGAGCGATTACTAATTTTAATCTTAGTTAACTATAAAATACATACATACCTATAAGTGGCGAGCACTCATACACAGATTACCACTGTAAATAGATTAATACTATTATATTACAAAATAACACTATTAAATATAATGTTATATATACTATTTCGGATAGAGATCGCGGGCAATCTGTTACTACACACATACACACGCGCGCACACATACACCCACACACACACACACACATATATATATACATATATATATATATATATATATATATATATACACATTTTAGTTTATTGTTGAAATATATCTAAATAGGTTTTATCTATAAACCTTTTTAGATATATTTTATTTATAAACCTATTTATAATATATATATATATATATATATAAATAGGTTTTATCAAATTTATTAGCACGAATCACTGTTTTGCTTATAAGGCGGACAAAAACACCCATGAATAGAGAACCTTGGAAATGAGTGAAATGGTCTTCATGGCGATAATTTAGAAAGGTGCCTTTACATAATTTTATAAAGGAAGCGTCTTGATTTATTGAGTGATACTTTAAAACACGGAAACCCTAATATTCCACAAGGATTCTGACAAGAATTGATTTTATTAAATTATTTCTTAATACAATTATCATTACAAATCGTATTAAGTTTTAAAATGAATCAACCATATGCTTATTAAACTAGATAGACGAACAAAGGTGAGTGAGATCGCGATGATCTATGATAGCAATGTTAAGTGTTAGAAAGAGATAACGACATAAAAGCCGTTGAATTTTCTTTCAAGACACAACAGGTAAACCAATCAAGCAGAAAAGTGCATTCGCTTTTTTTTGACGATTGTGAGTTTATCAGTTATTATATTATCAAAAAAATTATTTAAAGCAATAGTACTTGTTCTCTTCTTGGTGATAGTACTGCACATCGAAATAATCTAGATAAAAACTTATTTCACCGGTAATTTTTAAAGAAGTGGTATTGTATTTTTGTATCTTTTTCAGAAACCTGTATGGAAATTATTATTTCATATATGACAATTTACAGAATAATACGCCCAATTACAACTAAATCAAAAGGTATAAGTTAAAATACCATCTGTTACCGAGTTTTTATGCAAAGTCATTTATTTGACTGTTACACTTGTGGTAAATCCTGTTATAAATGATTTTATTCGATGAAATGAATTGGGCCTAATATCGCAAAATGTTATTTTATACCCAAACAAATTTAGGCATAGCATTTTTGAGATTTCCGTAGCTAAAAGTACCTTATAATTTCAACATGTTCGTCCGGCTGTCTTTTGTACATATAACAGCGCAATAAATATGTAAATTTGAATGTTTAAATTAGAGGTTTATAGTTTTAGCCACTTCATTTCGCTAGTACCCTATCAAATATAAAAGTTAATGGTTTTAATTATATTTCAAAATGTAATTAAAATGTCATGAAATATGTTTAGCTAGAATAATTATTCACTTATTTTTAATTAAGTGTTTTAAAAATTTTAACAAAATTATAATAATATATCTTAAAAATTACTTCAAATATTTTATGGGATAAACTTTAAAATACTATATTAAAAATGTTACTTAACTTAAATATAATTAATATAAATAGCCTCTTAAATTTATAAAATTACAAACAATTAATAAAAATGGATTTCGTTTCAATTAGACCATTTATTTATTTTTTTAAAAGTTATACCATAACATATTTGTATATTACTTTATATTGTAAAATATTTTACAAAGCAATGAACCATTTTAAAAATTTCATGTATTTATTGAAAAACCAATTATTTTTAAAGACGATTAAATCATAATTTCTTATTAATTATTTTTAATAATTTTGTTGTATTAACTAAATTAAATAACAGTTTTGAATTTCGGAATATTTGGATTTAAAATATCCATTTAATAAACTTTGATGTGAAAGATAATATAAAATGAACTTACTTTAAACAACTAACTTTTCAAATCATTACGAATTTCTTATACGATACGATTAACTTTAATTTAATTTACTTTTAATTTTGAAGATATTTTAATTTTGGTAAAATTACTATATATTTTAAGCACTAATTTAATTTAACAAACTCTTCTTAATGTATATGAAATACTTAAAAAAGTGTTTATTTTGTCCTTGACTTGAATTAACTTTTTTCCATTTTTGAATATTTGTTACTTCGATTGAAAATTGCTTTCATTTAGTTACATTGAGAAATTAAAATAAAATCTAGCAGAAGAATCTCTTGAAACTATACAAAGGTTATCGACAACCTTATCTATATTTTATAACGTCGCTAAATTTACACTGTTGTGGGTTTACACATACGGAGACAATTTAAATTACGTGGAATGGAAAAGTTCAAGTTATGGTATGTGTGTTTCTGTCTTAATTGTTATTGTTACTATTTTTATATCATGTCAGTTGCTGTCCATGAGTATTTCTATTAACTATTTGTTATTATATTCTTTCACGTGCTCTACGCTTTGAATAAATCTGTAAGTTGGGAAAAGAAATATATTAATAAAAACTTTTTGATGTTCATTAATATTTAGTTTCTTCTTATAAACTCTCACTTTTTCTTGCCTCCAATTTACATCATCATTTTACTTACTTTTCAAAATATATAATCAAATTAATTTAATATTGTGTTACAACCAAATAAATAAATAATTCAAGATTATCCAAATGCGGACCCCGTTTTCGAATTTTCATTATAAAAAAGGTTTATTAAATAAATAGATACTCTTTATTTCGCTGGATTTGCGAAAGTAAAATACATGTAACTATAATAAAACACAGCATGTACAATTTTTATTAAAGATAAAAATAAACCCTTAAGTCAAATTTTATCTTCCCAATTGTAAAGTCTACTTATGACTTAAATTCAAAAAAGTTGCAGATTTATTATTAATACATAATCAGAATCAACAAACTATTGTTCAACTTTTATTATATTTGTCCTTAATTAAATTACTAGTGAAGTAATATTTGTTCAATAATATTTTTATTTCACAGACCAAATATCTAGTTCCAGTGAACATATTTGCCCTGCAAAGCAGCCTTGATTTTTTTGGAGATGATGGAACATTATACATAAATTAATTAGGAATACGTACATAAAATATTATTGCTAATGAAACAAAAATGACTATATTTTCTTGAGTCTAAAATAGACGAATGCTAATTCATTTAATCAATAAAAGCAGATTATAAACAGAATTAAATGAAACTACGTGATGTAGCATTATTTCTACTTTCTTTAAGTTCTTTACCACGACCTAAGTTTCATTGTATTACAACATCTTTAGGTGAGCTATTAGCAAAGACTAAATTTTAGGAACATCCAACAGCATTTATATATTACAAGAAACAATAACAGCGGAATCCGGGTTTGTGTGGGTTTTTCCACTGCTTACGTTAGTGAGTTTATTGTAGAGGAGCGGTGGTAGCGTGGTCAAGAAGGTGTAAAAGAGCGTGGTAAAAAACTTAAAGAAAGTGGAAATAATATTACATCACGTAATTTCATACTTATAATTGTGAATAAATGAATTTCTACAAAATTAACCCCAAATATATTCAGCAGTTTATAAACATAAAAACTTAAATTACTCAAACTTGCTGTAATCACTAACAGATATAAAAGTTTAACTTATTTTCTAATTCTATTCAACTGTTACTTTTGTTTTTTTTATATAATGCACGTAGTAATGAGAAAATACCCAATTTTCCTCAATTTTATACCACAGATATTAAAAAGTACACATGTAAAAATAAATTATTAATCAAAAAATTACGTTTATTGCTACATAATAAATATGTAGGAATAAGCATAATGATTCAGTTCGCATAATTCTGTTATCAAAATCTTTGAAGATTTGAAGATCCTTATACGTATATTTATCCTAATTCTGAAATTTGGGACGTAACTTTATGTAAACATATGCGATCGCCGCAAGAACTGCTACCAGTCTGAAAATAGTAAAAAAAAGAAAAAAGAAAAAGTAATAAAAGGAAATAACATTTAAGCAGAATAGTAAGAAAATGTCGAATTTCACGTGAAACTTTTTTCTTATTTTTTTAATTTTAAACTGAAAATTAAAACATTAACATACATGTCACAATAAAACTATTTTTTATTTGGTTTCACATTAAAAGTTTTAAAATCTTAAAAACATAAGTTACACTTAAATATTCTGAGCGATATTTTAAAATTAATGTTATTACGTGAGTTGATAATATTAATTTTAAATTATCGAAAAATATATGTGGGATTATTAGGTCGTGTCGAGATGTGTTAAAGGTGGATGTTCGTTTGTGATCAAAAACTATAAGGGGTTTTTTGAGAAAAGCGGCTGTGAAGGACGGACAGACAAACACGTTAGTGATCATATAATGCTTGCGTTTTCCTTTTTAGAAAGGAATACCTAATAATCAATTATAGGTTTTCCTTTTCATAAAAATAATGAATTTATTTTTATGATATTTTTCTTCCTTTATAATAAATTAATTGTGTAAAATATTTGTTCCATGTACGATTTTTCTTGTTATTACATTTTTCTTAAAATATTAATATTCAAAAACACTACCCTTTGTGCGGATTAGTTATTGCCCCTGCCTTCATTTTAACATTAAATATCTTAGATTTAATATGGACAATAAATTTGTTGTTTGAGAGTAATGCTTGTTAAATTTAAATGAATCCCGTGTACTTTATTAAATTCCACGGAAGCCTGTGCTTACCTCTTCTGCCTCACTCTGTTTTCTTTAGTTTTAATCTTTTTCCTATTCTCACTCACATGTCGACTACATTTTTTTTGTTTATCATTGTTATTTCTACTCGTATGCACGCAAAACTGCTGGTTTTATTACGAAAAGTTTAATAAAATTAGACATATATAATAAAATATTGAATCACGTTAAAATCAGAAGATTTCACAGGTTTTCATGTAATTTAAGTACGTATAACTTCAAAATTTTACACTTTGTTAGCACAAGAGCGTTTAAAACTAATTTAGATTGAAATTGACTTACTTTCTAGATAAAAATAATTACCAAAATCGAATAGCAAAATTAATTTATACTTATTATAGATTATTATAGCTACATTAAAGTGAAGATCATGAAATGAGTTGAAAATCTAAGCGCATTATCCAACAGTTTTAAATATCAAGACAAAGGTAGATATAAATAAAGTAAATTTTGTAATAATGACGTATTGCTTAAAATTTTGTTAGCAAAAGATTTAATTAAATATTTATTACGTTACTTTCATTCTTAAAAGTTGATCAAAAATAACATTGTTTAAACCAGAAATCAAACAATATTTCTTAAACAACATTAGTCCTGTTGCATATCTTGATATACCGACAATGCACATCTACATCTAGCTGCTACTAAGTTAAAGTTTATGTACAGTAAATTAACGTATGTTGTTATGTATAAAACATATTCTTGACACATTCTCAAATGACTCAACAATTAGAAATCACGATTTGCTTGTCATCTAACTTGACTTGTAGGTATATCATCGATTAAAATAATTCGAACCACATAAATGAAAACACTTATTCATTCGAAAGTGTGAAAATTTAAAGAAATATCTTAATATTGTTTTTTAAAAATGTAAAACTTCACTTTTAAGACATCGAAAAATGTTGGTTTCCCAGTTTTTAATTTTTAAAAATACAGTGACAGTTCATCAAAAAGGACAGAGTATAATATATTGGAACTCATTTCAATTATACTAAAAATAAATTGATATGTTTAATTAAAATCTTCAATAATTTACTTTTATTCCATGACCCAAATGTCAAATCACATTATAAATAATGTAGTTTATTGATAGTGGTATTAAATGCTTGTCAAACAAATTTTCAAATTTATAATACATTTTTTAATTTTAAATACATTTTTCTATTTTAAAAAAGAATAATAATAAATTGCAAGTCTTAAAATATTAACGAGAATAAAGAACGTACAAAGCCAGTTTCCATAACGAACAAGCGCCGTTAAACCTCAAGTACCATTCGCCCTCCTCAAATTTGATTTGGGTCTAAAGTGATTTCCGATATTGTAGAAAGTCTATTAGATACAATTTTCCGTCACCGAAAGCGTGCAGTACTATTAGCCCTTTACCGTCGTATTGAAGTGATCCATTAGAGTATAGTCTTTCACTTTATTCTGTGTTAGGCGAACATATCATATACTGAATCTGTGTCCTATTTTTTATATCTTATTTAATATATTCGGATTTTTCAAATGTACACATTTCTAATCTATGAACATTCGCCATAAGTAAAGTTATTATGTTCGTATATATCAGTAATTACATTTTAATAAAAAGCAAATTAAATGCACTTGGCACTACAATTAATCGGATCGTTTGGTTTCATTATTTAATCATATTTAGTAAGTATTGTATCTTCTGATTATAAAATAACGTAATGTATTGGATCTTATGATTATAAAATTACCGATGAGGAATTAACGAGAGAAAAATTTTGGTGAGTGGAATCCAAACTGATATTGCAAATGCGAAAGTTTGGATGTATGGATGGGTGTTTGTTACTTCATAACTCCATTAATAATTTAGTAATCTGAATTAACTATATATATATACATATATTAGTATACACTATCCCATAGACTACTTTATGCCCCAAAACCGGAAATAGTTCTTGAGGGATAGCAACTATATTTTAAGATTTTAATTACATTTCTTCTTGATCACTTAGTATTGCCTCCAGGGAAAATTCTGTAAGTTTTATTTCATCAAATGCCACTTATCCCGAATTCCCGAATCCGGGCGTACTTCCCGAATGATAGCTAAGAAAATATTCTCCCTTCTAGAACTCGATCATGATATTACTACAGAACGCGAACGTATTTTGATAAAATCGGAACATATTTTGTATTTCAGGTTAACTTATAGGCTATATGACTGTAGTCTATGTAAAAAAAATTACGGGCAGAAGTTGGTACGCAACAAAGAACTTATCGGTAAAATTCTCAAAAAATTGAACAAAATTAAAACGTATAGAAGAGGGATAGGTCGATATTTAAACACTTAAAATTACATGGAAAATTGTATTTAAGTACAATATTTAAAAAATTGGATATTTACATTGCGTGGTATCGTATCGGTTGATCGAATTTTCAACTATGGGCGTCAAAAAGGAACAAATATAACGCACAAATAATACGCTAAATTGCGAAATCAATTTTACATTTAAGTCTAAATAATTCCGCAAATTTCTAAAAATATAACAAATTTATTGAAATGAACATATTATGTTGAGAAGAAATATTATTAGATTACATGAATAATTAATCAAACAAATAGTAAAAAGTAGACCTTACATAAAGCGCGTTCCGCTTAATGCATTAAAAAATGTAATCCCATTAACTACAGAGTTTTATTTGAAGTGACATATCCCAATTTATCTTATAATTAATTCATTGGTTCTTTCGTGTTAATCGAATGTTTGTAGATTTTTCCGAATGCCACTATATTTTTCCAAAAAGGTTTTTGTTAAGATATATTTATATTTTTGTACATTTCAAGTCATCTTTTTATTTATTTCTTGATAAAAGTTACTCTACGAACATTCTCTTTCCCTGTTTTATTACATTGAATATTTTGGTATTTGTCTCTGGTCTTAATTCTCTATAAATACATTAATAATGATAGATTGTTTTTCTCAACTTGTTTGGAAATCCTGAATATCTCCCACTTTGTGTCAATTTTTTTTTAATACAATCGTATTGAGCTTGTTCCGTTTTTTTATCACTTAGTTTCAAGAACTCTACTTGAAACTTTTTGAAGCCTTTTGCCTTCTATTTATTATAATAAGCACAAGTGTATTTTTGCTGTCTATACAAATATTATTGCCTTTTCTGAGCAATAGTTAGGTACTAGTTTTGTCTAAAATTGTTATGGACGCTCGCATTTGCTTCAATTTACAAATGGATAGGTGTAAAATAATCGATTTTAATATGTACGCCTTTTTCGGAACATGATAATTTTAAATGATGTAATTTAATATAATCAATATTTATTCCTAAAATAAGTTTATAAATCACAAATCACTTTTCTCAGGTTGATGTTGTGTAACTTTGTTTATAATTATTTTATTTTTAATTATATTAGGCATGAGATTAGATCTCATGCCAAATATAATGGAAAGTAACGTTTATGACATAACACAACTCTGGTACATTCAATTTGCACGTTATTTATTGTACGTAAAATGTTATTTAATTCCTAATAAAAAATATCAACAAAAATATGGATAGAATTTTTACCTCGAAGTTAACAGAATGCATGTAAATCAGAAATCTTAACCGTAGAAAAAGAGAACATTACATTTAAGTAAGTTTGATTAATTTCTGCTTAAAGAACCAGACTGGACACATTATTACAATTAATTAAAATGTATATAAATATTTTCATCTCACACTTTTACGCACTAATGTCAAGAGTTTTTTTTTTCTAAAAAGTTGAGATATGAGAAGTGTTAGTATAATTTTTGGGTGTACCCTTTGGCAATGAAAAAAATGATTTTACAACTGATGGGAAGTAAATAAGTTATCCTGCCTCCATTTCCGTACATTTTGTTATACAATAATTAACTAATAGACTTACAGTTTAACTTTTTAACATTAAAAATGATATCAAAGTATATTATATTTAATGCTCAATTAGAAATATTGAATAGAAGATAGTTATAAAATCTACAACAGATATACCATACAGCTAGTTACACCAAAAATAACCATGACGTAATTACTATGTGATCTGAGTTCCACTCTAATAATTTGGTAATACTTACCGATAGGTAGCTTAGAGAAGAATAATACCTTCGATGCTAGCCCGTTTGAAATCTAAATTTCAGATTTTGACTGCTTTTATTTTGTTAACTTCTATTTTGCTAACACTTCTATTTTGCTAACTGCTTCTATTTTGCTAACACGCTTGCAGATTCAAAGGCTTCTTTCGTATATGTACTCAAATAGTATTATGTAATAATATATTACACGTAATTCCCAAAGACAAAAAGTATTTGGTTCAAGAAAAGTTCAACTGTACATTTGCAAGTACAATACAATTAACGAAATTAATTCGAAGCATATACGAATATATGTTATTTTCCATAAAATATTGCATAACAAAGTCTCTTCTTTCATCTCAAATTATAATTTATTTTTTCATCTTTTTACATAAAATTCACTTTCGGCTTAACAACTTCACCAACTCTTGTTTATAGCCCTTGAAATCACGAGATGCCGCAATTTTATTTAACCCTTAATATAACGTACGTAAATGTTAGACGTTACGATTTACGTTTGTGGATTTATTGGTTTAGTTAAGATTTATGATTACTTTTATTTTAAACTTGTTTTCCCAAAAAGCAACGAAACAACGATTCAAATTGTCGACACTAGTTCAGTTGTTGCAAATGAATTGTTGGAAATATGTTTTCTTGTTGTTTTACATGTTTTCTATATATATATATATATATATAGATGTGTATATATGCCGCATCAAAGAAAATGTTTTTGTAAGCCTTTTATTTAACGACTTGTAAAATTAAATTTATACAGGTAATCCCATAATGCGACAAGTTTTTTTTCGACTGAATTATTATAAATATGCGTTTAGACAAAATTAAATTTTTTCATTTTTTAATTCATTGCTTTTTTTCACACAGGGCGTATCAAATAATGTCGTTTAGTAATATGACGACATAAGTGGATTCAATGCTCTTTTCTGTTAAAGCATTAATTATTATCTTTTTAGATAGAATTTTATTAAAGTTTGACATGACTAGTTTAGTTGCGAGCAAATATCTTAAAAGGCTTGCGCTCGGCCATTGGTTTCGAAGTGCTTATAGAGTAGAACCGATTATTTCCTTTTATATCTCTTTCGTTCAGACCAATGTTGTTAATTGTGTGTTCAGATTAGGTTATTCCTCAAAACTAACATTTTTCGAAATAAAGTACTTAATTGAGATTTGTCTTGTTAAAGTAAGGTTAGGTTTTGGGAAATTTGGGAAATATTTTATAAAGGAACGTGTTTTTATTTTTTTACACTTCGTTGATTTTAACAATGAGTCTGCCTATTTCCTGGCTTATATATCTTATTGGCTGCACGACCTGTTGAGAAATAATAGTTATAATTTATGAGCAAAAGCACAAGGAAAAAAAAAAAAGATGCTTTTCTTCAGTCTCTTTTTTTGTGGCTCACACTATTTTTTTCACGATAAGTCGTGGAGAAATATAATTCTCTTTATTAAGTTTCATTCGTCACGTTATTATAAACCATAATTTAAAGAGACAGTTTTAGACCTCCTTAGTGTATACTTAAGATACTTCGTAGATGGTATAATCTTACTTTGTCATCCAATAATTTGTTTAATCATTCAAATGTTTAATTTAACTTGATAGTATTTTATTACTGTACAGGCATAATGATTATTTTAAAATAAGTTTATTTAATGTATACAAACATATATATATATATATATATATATATATATATATATATATATATATTTATATGTGTTTGTGTGTGTGTGTTTGTGTGTGTGTGTGCGTGTGTGTATGTGTGTGTGTGTGTGTGTATATATAACTATAATTCTGGAACTCCTCTTTAAGAAACGATGTAACTCCAGCTGTATTCAGATGGAAAGGTAAGCCCCAGATAACAGTTCATATCTGAAAGATAAATGTAATATAAGAAATGATATACATATAAATGTACATAAAGTTACATTCCACTTAAATATTTCTAGATAAATTACATTGATATTTTGACACAAACACACATTACAAAGTATAAATATAATTCATTCTTGAGGTATGTTATTTCGGATTTTCATAAAGGTGTTTTGTATTTTTTGTCAAAAACCATCAATACACAGAGAATTTTTTTATATTTATGTAGACATATCCAAATTAAATAATTCCAATGGAAACTGTCAGTTGGAAATGTGTATTTTTGCAAAATAATACTTTGTTTTTATTACATAAGTAGCACGTCACAATTTTCAAGTAAAACTAAATCCCCTTGCCAATCCCCCACAACGTATATCTACGTATCATATGTACGACAATGATTAGATTATGTATCTAATTATCATGATATTCCTCCCTACACCACAAAAGAAGAAATAAATATTATTACTTAATTATCCAGGCTTCAATTAATGAATGCACTGAAATATAGAATCAAATATTAAAAGAAAATGATGTTATATCATATACATATAAGTTAAAATAGAGTTTAAAACATTTTGTCTGACAAGAAGGGTTGAGAAAAAAGTTTAAGTTTTTGATATATCGTTTCAGCAGTGCTTTATACTTTAGTAACTTTTAGTAATTTTATTCTCTACCATCCATTTCTAAATGTCGGAATTAAATGAAAAAAAAATTCTGATGCCTCCTAATGAACATTTAAGACCAATATGTAATAAATAAAAGGCGGTATGAATCTCGATTTTAAAGTCCACACCTGCATTTATCGGTTTGAAAGCCATAGGATTTAATACATTTTCACCCTTAATTCCATCACTTTAATACCCATGGACACTGCACTTGCAGTGTCCATGGTAAACATAATTACACAGGGGTAGTTAAGTCTACGAAATTTTAATATTATTTAGTGTACGTACATTTCATATTGCATTTTCGGAACCTTATTCGAGGCAAAGGAGCGATGATCGACCAAGTAACTTAAATTAATACTGTCTTAGAAAATTTGAAGGACTTTCTTAGAATATTTTCGTTTCTGACTATTAATGTTTATTAATGTCTGTTAATGTTTAATTCAATGGATGCACGTACGTGAGGTTTAAATATTGTTTATTTATTAATACCAGGTTAGGGCTTGTATGTGTTTCTAACAGACTAGCCGTGTTTTTTTTATATTACGTTATACAATATTGAAAAAAGAAGAAATTTAACCGATTTTTAATAAAATGTTGTCTTGTCATTACTTAGGAGTAAGTTTAGAATTGAAAGATAAACGGTAGATTTTACACAAAGCTATTTTTAAACAATCTATGCTAATTTAAATACAGGTTTTTGACGTGACTTAAAAATTATGTGTATTCTGTTCGGTCAAAAGTAAAACTAAGCTATATATTTCTGAATGGGATATGAGAACAAAGCATTTAGATTATAATAAAACAAATTGATTAATTATACAATTTTAGAGGGTGGAAAAGGAACATTATTGTGGCAAATTTGAGAGCAGTAAAATATTATTTCCACCTCTTTTGAAAAAGAAAAAGAAAAAGATTGCAAATTATGAGAGTATAATCACACATTTGTAGAACAACGTGTATATTTTTTTGGTATATCATTTTTAAATTTTTCGGTAATATCAAAGTCCTTAATTTTTAAAAATGTTGCCAGAGCAATGTTGAATTATCAAATAATTTCCCATAATTTTTGTTACGATGAGTCCTACAGATATTCTTATTTTTGTAATTTAGATTGAAGTTACGAACCTGGTTTCATATTTTTTAGGTGATTTATAAGAAAGAAAAAAAACGGAGCGTTTTTACATACAATAAATTTTTAATTGTAATTTTTTATATTTCTTTTGCAGAAATGACACTTTCTTCTCTTAGTTAACATATTTAATTGATTAAAAACTGTAAACAATTACACGATCTATTTAATAACGAATAATATATCTTTTCCGCAATAACGTTTTATAGTTAAAATGGTGAGGCAGTTCATTCGACATCCTGATGAATATCACCTTGATCTACGCATGTCTTTATTTACATGTATATTTATACATATATATATATATATATATATATATATATATAGGGAGAGAGAGAGAGAGAGAGAGAGAAAGAGAGAGAGAATTAGATTACATTGTTGTCAAAATATTGGTTTTAAATATGAATACAAATCTAAATTTTGGACGTAGTTTGTTGTAAAATATGTCTTCGGTTTGTCATAAGGCATAAAAAATCTTCTACAAATAGCCAGGTAGCAATAATTTTTGCTTAACAAAAAAGTACTAATTGGTAATTGTGTCTCTTAACATTTGCCTTGGGAGTTTTTGGGTTAACCATCCTTACTACAAAATCCCCGAACACAAATTTAGTAAATTCAAAACTTTAAAACAACTAACACAATAATATAAGCAGATTATTAAGAGAAAATAAATAAATGTTATATTAAAGTCAACATATAGTACTTCGAAATTGGAATATGGATGGAATATGGATAGACGTTGACTACATATAGTACATCGAACTTTTGATAGCAAAAGTTTTTAATATCTCTCTTACTTATATCTTGTTTACTTACACTCAATACCGTCTAAAACACAAGTTATTTTCCCTAAACAGTATGACCAATAATCCTATGGACAGTGAAAGTACATATAAGTTTTAAGCCATGAAACTTTTGAGTTCGATTCTTTATTTCTTTTTAATAAAGTTTGAAGCTTCTAAAATCCCTTATCAACATTATGCTTTCACTATCAAAAATATTTTTAATAAATCATACTTAAATACTCCACGTCTTTCTTACTGGAAGAAAGTGTATATAATTATGTTGTCCAAAATTATTCCCCCCAATCAGTTGAAACACTTTATTCCTAATTCTGTCTTACATTTTTAAACACTTTCAGTTAGCTTGATCTGCAACTTCCTAATATTGTGCGCAAACCTTACAACAAACTTTCACCAATTTCTAATTACCGTAGCGATTTTAAACTTTGCAAAGTTATGAAATTTTGATGACAATACAGTAACATGGTACCATCTGAATGATGTAATGGTGCCGAAAGGAAGTAGTCATACGAACTTCTCAATTACTAATGATAAACCTATCAAGTTTGGTCTGGTTAGGCTTATTTCAATGAGCCCTTTGGTCACATATTTTAATCGGAATGATCTGGTAACGGAGGAAGGAGATGATCACTAGAACATCTCAATGGTTAACAATAAATCAATTGAGCTTGGACTCATGTGACTTGGCTCCATGAGTCCTTTGGTTTGTAACCATTCTAATAATAGAGAAGAAAAGTGGTCACGTGAACACCTAAGTTTCTAACAAAAAAACCCATCGAGTTTGGACTCGCCTGATTTGCTTCAGAATTCTTTGATTACGAAAGTCATTTAAGTATCAATAGAGTTTCTTAAATCTTATGTATAATATAGGTATGTACTGCATAAAATTAAGCTTGTTGAAAATATGACTGCAAATATTTCCTTTTGATATTTGTAAAATTGTACTCAAAAATGAGCAATGACCAAACTTACTAATTTATTATTTAAATATATGAAAGTACGTGAGATGTTTTTTGTTACGACATTTGTCACCATATTTTTTTAACATATTAATATTAGATTACAAAATTGATTATTTCTTGCGAGGTTTTATTTTTTTATTATTAAAGTGTTTAGGAGTACTTAGGTTTATGTAGCCCTACCCATTTAAAAATCCAGGTAAATTTTGATATTTGTTTGTAATTGAATCAGTTTTACAATAAACTTAGTCTTAGCAATGTAAGAGCTTTCATGCTTTTAGTGGATATATGAACGTAAATGAATCAGTTCTAGAACACACTTTTATGTATTTTTTTTTACCTTAACGCTTTAAAATCAACCTCTCATTTATTACAACTGAATTTTTATATTTACTGTCCCTCCACTACATCTACTGATTCAATTCTCTAAAATCATCTTATAAAATTTGCGGCGTAAACGTATAAATTATTTAATTTTGAACGGGAATTCTACGTAAGTACAGAAATTGAGCCATCATGCTCAATTTCTGTACTTAAGTGAAAATCAACGAGCCAATACTAAATTATAATTAAAAATGATTTTGTGTCACATTTATATTTCCAGAACTCATCAATTAATTCAAACGATTGTACTCGTATTGAACCATTAACACAGCGCGAATAAATAAATTTGACAAATATCTCCAAAATCTGTGTAGTAGCTTTTCCAGCTGTTATCTTATTTTCATTTCGGTATTTTGATATATTAATTTTATGGAAAATGTCCAATCCATTCTCATATAAAAAACAAATGTTTTATTACAACTATCAAAATATTTTAAATTAAATTGATTGAACAAGACTTCCATGGGCTATGGTTGATAATTTAAGTATTAAAAAAATTATGATGTGTTATAGATATATTGCACGTCATGTTAGTTTTGATAAAAGGTTTGATAATATTCAGTTTAGATAATTAAAAACCCCTTCTAATCAATTGTATTAGTTCTTTTATGCAAATGTATATTTAGTTTTTTTTAAATCACACAAAATAGGGTTTTTTTAAATAATGAAAGAATAAATGATGAAAGATTTAATTAAAAATTATTTTCCTTAACGGTCTTATTACTTTACAACATTATATAATTTCCTTTTATGAAGGATTTCCTGATTACCTGTATGTCATGATTCATTTAAAGTTATTAATGAAATTATTCTGCTATCGGCCTACGTACGTGCTATCAGTCTACGTACCTATTTGTCATTTCAGAAAGATGAGCATTGTAATGTCAGCTACAAAACAAGCTACCTTTTACAACTAACTAATAAAAATATGGAGAGATTGATGCAGTTTATTTTCCAGTTAATTTAAAAGAGAACTTTAATGAAAACAGTCAAACAGTCAACAGTGAAATACGTTAAACCAGAATTTGAGGAGCTATTCAATTTATTACTAGATATCAAAATGAGGTGAAATTTAACCTTCAAAATGATATAAATGTTCTTATATAAATGGTATAAATGGCTTAAAAATTGCGTAAAGAAAGCTTTATTCGATGTGAACATGTTAGAAAAAAGGGGATGAAGACAATTATCTCATTTCAAAGTTAACGGTACTTTAATGCAGCTAGTAAAGTTAACTTTAGAAGCTTTAAGCCCATAAAACACTTCATTACTCACAACCGAAGAAATAATTCACGTTTTTCGAAAAAAAAATTAATCAGCCAATCGTAATCTGGCATCTGTGTCCTTGAAACATTGAATGCCTGTATAGAAAGAAGAAGATAATAACAGTTTATATGTTTATTAGCATATTTGACACTGGTCACCACTGCTCACATTTCAAAAAAAGTTTGTTCTATAATCATAAGATTTCATTACCTATCAAATGAATCTAAGTTGATCAGAATTAAAATTACGATTGTTTAGATTGCAATCAAAGTTAGAAATCTTAGAATTTTATGTTTCAATGTTGATGTGTACTAAAATTGAGATTTTACCATATTTACACATCTGTTTAGAATGCCTAAACTGCAAAACTTTAGCATCGGCTGTTTTTAAATTAGTATTTTGGCTGTCAAGCAGAGATTCCGCTATTAAATCCAGATTCCAACTCTTCAACGTTGATGCTGCTGGGATACTACTTGCTTAAAAAATAAGATGTGAGGATCTGCTGCTTTCAAAGCAGTGTTGTGGTTTTAACCTTAAACTCTGTTACCGAACTTCGAGTTTTTATGTTCAGTGTAATATCAAAAAAAAAATTAGAATTTGACCATACGACTTGAATATACACCATATAATTCTTCAACGTACAACACAGGCGCTGTAATTGAGTTCGGATAATATATCTAATAATAATGATTATATAATGCTGATTTATTAATAAAGCCTCCAACGTTTCGATACAATTTAAGAGGGCATAAACCTGCCCTTTAGCAAAATCAGGATAAAATGGTGGAACAGGAATATTGCGACGAAATAGTGTGGGCTCTTCACTAAAGAGAAGTAAGGCCCATTGAATTTGAACACATGTCTCATATATTGACGTAAGCAAGAAAATAACAATGTCAATTATTTGGTTAAGAGATACAAGTAAATACAAAGGTATGAAGCACCTGTTATATTAACAGATAGGTAAATAGGTGAGTAAGTACAAACGCATGGTGATAAACAGTAGTACGTATGTAAGAGGGTAATTAAGTAACAAAAATATGAATATATTTAGTTTAATAAATACAGCAAATATACTCGTATACTAATATTTCAATAAATGGAACATTTTTGCATTAAATTCATTGTAACTTCGTGATATTTACTAAAATATAATATCATAGGCACTAAGAATAGAAAAATAACAATATTTTTCCCCTTGTTTCTCTTTTCCATTATAGGATACTTAAAACGTTCAAGTAATTGAAAGCAGTTCGAGCAGACGTCTTGCCAAGGAGATTCAAATCCAATGTTAAAACTCGTTTGTAATATTTTCCTAAAATATCCTACTTAACTTTGTAACCCGGTAAAGATTCATCGTTGTACTCTTTCACAATTTCATTACAATGAGATCTGGAGACAAATATATGAGTAGTTTAATTTAGCCTCGACTATGATGTGTCTATAGTGGTTTCAATTTTTTAACAAAATTTTGAATCGCCTATTTTCGTGATGCTAATTGAAAAGTTTTTCGGTTTCCACATCTTTTTTCTTTATCCATCGTTCTAAATTCAGCGTATCTTTTCAAAACACCTACTACGCGAAATTTTTTATCCTCAATATGCTGATGAAAGTTATTTTCCACACTGGTACATATTTTTTCAGTTTCCAGTATTGTTCCTGGGACGTCGCCGTTTTATCGGAGTGACTATCACGCGCTTCATAATAAAATTGTCTTGAGAGATTTTGTCCGACGTGGAATAATAATTCCGATGAAAGCAAAACGTATCATTTGACGTTAGCGTTGCACATTTCAACGCATTGCTGTTTTGCCCACATAATGGTCATTTAGGTAATCTTGGTGCCCTATATCTATAAAGCACAGGCAAGCAAATTTTGAGCTCATAGACAGAAAAAAGACAAGATAAACTAAAGGAAAGTGCAAACAGGGAACAAGCACTATTATTGATTAGTACCATAAAATAAAAATAAAAGTAACATGCTATTAAGTTGTAAAAGGCATGAAAAACAAATGCGTAAAAATGTTAATAATATTCCATAAAAACAAATGTGTTTTTTGCATATTTGTGATAAACTTTTTTAAAATAAAAATATGCCGAAACTTGATCTTATATTATGTAATAACGAGTAATCTATTAGATTCAACATAATATAAACAGGCAGAAGATAAAGACAGCTACCTACAAAAATTTTAATAAAGATAGGTACGGAAAAGCAACAACGAAGTGGATTTTTATTAGTTACATAGCTTTGATATATACCAGCTACATAGCTTCGGTATATATTTCTGGTAACCATTACGCTAAAATACACAGACTATTAAGAAAATATAATATATTAAAAAACATTGTTTATTGTAGTTGAGTCTAGGTTACAACTACTTCGCCGATATATTTCATTTACCTTTTAGCTTTCTCGTCGGCTCATTTTAACTTAGCTTTTGACACAGTTTTTGCCGTGCTTTGTCTGGATCTATTACACATATTTTCAAACTATTTTTGATCAGTTTTTTAAATAATATTTAACAAAACCAAGGACTAAAAAGTGTTTCACTCCCGATCACTCATGGAAATGACAGCCATCTTGGGCGTTATACTTTACTCTGTTTAGTCAGCACGGACGTGTTTGAGTTTGATGAATACTTGTCAATGGACGTACCGCGATATTAAAAAAAATCATCACTATCATTTTCATAAAATTTTAAATAATTTTCCTTGATTTAGAAAAAAGCCAACTTATTAATATTTTAATTTTAAATTTGGCACCGTTCCGAGTTTAGTTTTGAGTCGGGGTATGGCTTAACAAGTTCTGATATTTAACTACACATTTCTAAAGACTTATAAGGGCAAATGATAAAATATGCAATAGTAATTTATAAACTAATAATATGAAAATGAAAATATTTAATTAAGAAGGGAAGGGATAGATTCACAAGACTTATTCATATTTTTATACGCCACTGAATATAATTATATGATTTTTGCTCTTTGTTTCTTAATTATTTTTTGGTGACTTCTATGATGATGGATAAATTTTAAAATTTTCAAATAGATCAGATCAGTAAGAATATAAATAAACGTGCTATGTATAAAATATGACGTTTATGTATTTCCTTTTTCTTTCAAAACTCAATTCTCAATCTTCAATTAATCGATTTCTTTTTCACTTATCCTGCTCAAGAACAAGTGTTTCAGATGCGATTGGCGTATTATATACAGTAATTAAAATACCAAAAGCATATCATAAAGAAATAAAAACAGAGTTACGATTTGTTTTAGAAGAAATAACAAATATATGAAAGAAATAACGAAACTACTTAATTAAGCCATCTAGAACTATTTAATTAAGTCATCGTAACTATGCCACCCATCTAAAACTATTTTATTCCCAACTTACAGAATGGATTCGGCTTGGACACGTTTATTTTTGTACCTGTGTTCTAAGTTAGAACGTATAAGAAAACATAAAATATCATTATTGGAATTCTAAGTTGTCACAAATGATGAGATACTAGGCAAGCTTACAATTTTATTTCAGAAGAGGTCAGGAAAACGTTAGCATTGTGCGCTGCTCGCAACAGCTCGTTAATTAATGTGAGTGAACGTGAAACAGACAAGCTCTATATATAGAACATGAAAGAGGCAACCGCTTTATGCAAAATATCCTTGCTCACTCTTTCTTATTGAAATAAGATATGATTTTATACGAAACAGTAATAGTTAAAAGCATATAGTACCACCGTAGCATAAGTGGTTATCTGCTTACCTCGTCTAAATGAAATAAAATTAAAACCTATTTTATAGTATTAAACGTAAACTATTTAGAATTATGTATTTGTTAAAAGAGCATAAAGTTTTAACATTTAAAAAAATTATTTTGAGAATATTCGTCACTTCGGAAATTCGATAAATTATAAAACTTAAGCCTAAGTACATAATAAAATGGTACTTGGACCTGAGCGGTATGCCAACTTTCTTAATTGAGAAGTTGACCCTGAATTGTAAAATAAATTTTGCTGACTTATTAAAATATTTTTTCATATGCTAGCCAGAAATCCTGATTTAAATCGATATTATTGTTTCTTCATTTGGCACAGACTATACTTGCGACGCCTCCGTAACATAGCTACTTTCATTTCTTGCCTTCGAAATCAAGGACAGAAAATCGGATTATCCTACACAATAAAGTCATGTGCTCCAAATAATCTTCAATGCCTCGTAGCAGAATATGTTTAAGACGTAAGTTATTGGAGCTAACATAGATATGATGATGGGGTACCGTCGAATATTAGTGCAAATACATTTGGCAAGAATGGTACAGATTTAATTTTTGGGATTCCAAAGTTAAATAAGAAATGTTTGTAATTTCGTCACGTACTTGTACATCTGTCATAGTCCCATAATGCTGAAGTTGTAAACTTGTGCATACTTTATTTGAAGTTCTAAAGGAAAAATACTATATTTTTTAATTTGCCTTCCTTCCTTACATATAAATTTAAAGTGTGTACAAATTATTTTTCCGAGCGTTTTAAATTGAGGTCCCACTTTTTATTTTTTTTTAATTTTTAACCTTCTTATGTGAAACGTACTTTAGAGTAATGGGCAATATGCCATTCCAACTACGGGATTTCGATTAACTTGTGTCCACAATTTCAAAGTGTTGTTACGCCGAAGTACCATACAATATGGATAATTACGGAATCCTACTTTGGGTGTGCCCAGATACGTGATTTTCTTAAAATTGCGAGCCTTATTACGGTTGTGTACATACATTCATGTGTACTACATTCATTTTAAAATCATATACATTATCATATACAAGTTTGAATAATATATAGAACAAGAAAATAAGTATGGCATGAAAGTGGGGGAAAGTTCGTGAGTGAATATGGATTTAAACAGACTTATAACTTAAAACAAATGTTAAATAAAACGGTACGTAGATTCTGATTTATTATTTTTTAAGTCATATATCAAGTAACAAGGTATATTCTATTTCTTAGTAGCACTTGTACTCTTTTAACGAAAGGGTCTTTGTAAATCTGAAATAAAAATAGTTATTAAATTGAGCTTACTAACCCATTCAATACTTTTCATACGTTACAGAAATTACATTGCATATACATACATATGGGTATATATTATATGCACAGTACACACACAGGTATATACACATGCTCATGTTTATAGCATCCTAGTTTTTTCTATCTTTAAGGGTTTGAAGCCAAACTCGATACCATTAGAGTTTCACTATTTCTTTATGACACAGTTATTTTACTCTCATATTATTAGTGTTATAAAGTTGAAATTTGGCATTATTCTACATATTTATAAAGCTTACAAACTTCTTGAAACTTCTAGAAAGTTAGTATTCCATTTACGTAAAAATATTTGCTAATAGCCAACCTGAAGATGTTGTAATACAACGAAACCTAGGTAGTGGTAAAGAACTTAAAGAAAGTAGAAATAATACTACATCACGTAGTTTCATTTAATTGTCAATAATGAATTTCTACAAAATTAACGCCAAATATATTCAAAGCTTACAAAGTTAAAATAAAATTAAATTCTTTAAACGAAAAGCTTTTAGGATATGTACCATTCTTGTAAAGTAGGGGAGAGGGGGTGGGTGAATTTTTTTGTATACCTCATTATGTAGTATATCGTTAAACAATTTTTTTCAAAAATATTGGTAGTAGTTCATTAATACTTGTTCTGTATAGGGATCCGTTTACGAAATATAAAGCTTTGAAACAGTCATTTTTGTTACAGTTAAGTTTCTTTGAGCCTTGCCAGCTAAACAGCTATGTTTAAAAACCTGAAAACTATTCACAACAGTGGTACATGTAACGAGATTAAAACGAAAATTAACGTAAGTAATAGACTGTACTAGTTTACAAGGGATAATCGACCAACTTATAACACGTAATTAGATCTGTAAACAGTTCATGGAAAGGCCATACCAATGACAAATCAACTGCAAAATTCCTGTTTTTTTTAAAGTGTATATTTATTAAATCTTTAAAAGTTAACTAGGCGACATGTATTTATGTTATGATACGTAATATTTTACATATATACAAGATGCGTCTAATATGTGAAATCATTCTAAGTAATATATTTAGGTTGTGAAAATTTTTTTTTCTTAAAAGTGTTTAAAGTGATACTACTTACGTACTTGACAGGTTTTTGTGTATATAATGTGTGATTCGTTTCGAGAAGTGTTCATTGTTAATTGGGTTTCATTGTTAAACGGGCCAAACTCAAATTTGGCCCGTTTTCCATTACGGTATTATTTTATAGTTTTATTAAAATTGCAGGATTCATTCAAATTTCTTGGGATACCTCTTTTGTTTTTTATGTTTTAGGAGTATTCGTCGTTTTTATTATATTTTAATAATCCCTCTAATTATTTCAGCATTTTCTTACGTTCATTTTTTATGTTTCTATTTTTTTAATATATTTTCATTATATTATCTTATATCAATTACATGTTTTTGTATATCATATTATTGTCATCGCATTTTTGTGCATGTGAATATGATGTGCATGTGATGTTATGTTATTTATTTTGGTTAAATATCAAACAGAAATTTATAAATGAAAAAATAATGTTTATACTATAAAAGTGTATAAAAATTATATAAAAATTCAATGCTAATTATATTTTTTAAATTTTTACAAAAGGTGTTTTATAGAAGAATACACAAAAATTTAAGAAATATAAAAGTATAAAGGTAAAATGTAGATATTCAAAGATTTTTTTTTATTTTTATTAATTTACTTATTAATCTCCAGCACTTATCGTCCCTGACCTGGTAACTAGTGTTATTTTGCAAAGTAACAACTACGCGTAGCAAATATTTTGAATCATAGTTGTTTTACTGCCATTCATTAAGGAGTTTCATCGTTCATTTCCGGACCTCATCATCGGATTATCACCATAGCCCACTCTTGAAATACCGTCTTTCAAGTAAAAAAAATAATCATCAAAATCCATCTAGTCAGTGAAAAATTATCGCTGCACATACATTATATAAATAGAAAAGATTCCACCAAATAGAGAATCTCCTCCATTTTTGAAGTCGATTAAAAAGTAGTTAATTTGTTTTGGTGACCTATTAGTTAATGCCAAATTGAACGATGTTTAAGGTCTATATATCGAGACTTAATGAAACTAGTTGCAGAATTGTTTTGTAATAAATACATTATAGCGTTTTCTCGGTTTAATTCATCTTTTCCCGGAAAAATGTGATATGCTAGATGGCTGAAAAAAGGTCAATCGAATTTTGCAGTTACATGTGTCAACTAACGAACCAATGAACGAACTGAAACAACTTTCTAAGTTTGTAGTTTAGATTTACTCTCCCATTCGGTTTGAAATCAAAGTACATCCGTCATGCAAAGATGGGGCAAGACATTTCTGGAAATGAATATTTAGAGTTTGATATCTTCCACGAGGATTGAACTATTTAGTCGAGACTGTTAACATGCGCAATGCAACAAACCATGTAAAAGAACTCGCTGTTGGGATAAGACAAGAGTAGACTTGTATATGGACGCGAAGCCTTATATAACGGAAATTTCGCGATATCAAGCTTGCCATACTCCGTACATATGGGACTGAATAGTAAGGAGTTACTAAAGAAGGTTTTGAATTTTGAAAATAATATATATCTTAATCCATCGATTAGATATAAGATTTTCAAACGTATTTCATAGTGGGCTACGTAAATATTACTCTATGTGATAAAAGGAAGAAGTTATGATTAATCTTAAAAATTATTTCTCACATTATGACGTTACATTCTATTTAACACAATGAATATTGAAAATGGCAGTTGTGTTAATTCAAAAATTCTCATTATGCTGCAGTATCGGAATATTGGAGAGCGAATCCTAAGTTAATAATGAATATTACATAAAAATCCAGTAAACTGCATTTTAGCTAATTTTTATTAACAATTAAATAAAAATACGTGATGTAGTATTATACCATTTTATTTAAATTCTTAACCACAACCTAGATTTCGTCGTATGATAACTTGATAATGAATTTATACAATTTTAACGAAAAATGCATTCAACACTGTATTTTGTTTTATTTCCCTATAGGTAAGTTCGTTAAAAAGAAAACTATTTATTATTGTTTATGAAACGGATGTTTACATATTAAAAAAGTGGTAAGTATTGATGTGAATACGTCTTTAAATTTGCTATCATACGGGGGTAATCCAAAAAACCTAATGATAACAAAATCGGGGGAAAGAGTTTGGCGTTGCAGTTTTGAATCTATACTCTACATCAAAAATTAAATTATACTACTGGATAGCTAAAGGATCAAAGAATTCATTACGAGCCAGAACAGTAACGCATCGCGCGCGGTGGAGGGGGAAGCGTCGTCACTTTGAAGTTATTTTGCTGCGTATCGAGTTTTGCAATTAGTATAACTTTTTATTTGGAGAAGCTACGATGTTCGTTTAAGTTTTAATCGTCAGCTGTCATCAAAATCTATCAATTGTATATAAAACATTAGTTTAAAGTAGTCACAGTGAATATAATAAGGTGTTAGAATAAAAAAATGTGTATCAAAAATATATAATGTGGGCCTATACGCGTCAAAATCCTAAAACCAAATACAGAGATCGTATACGGCTGGAAAGGGCTTCTCAAGAACAATCGAATGGTAATAATAAAACACCATATGACCGAGTCAATCAGTGTCGGGAAAGTAAAAGAATGAATGAAGCCGAGCGGATCCGTTACATAGACGTATTCACGTGCAACACACGGCCGTGTTCATGACACACCCACACCCCATTTGTTTCACTTCATTAGATAATTTTTAAATTTTATTTTAGATATTTGCTTATATTGAAATCATTGTCGGAAAAAGTTAAATTTTCTTACCGTTATGAAAGTAGTATTCCATGTAAAATATTCATACACCTATATAATTTTGAATATATTATTCTATGTGATAAAATCCTTAGGTTTATGGTATCTGAAAACGAATTAAATAAGGATCCACTTAGAATTTTTGTTACGATTTTTTCTTAGTTATTTTTTAAATAAAATTATATTTTACAACACATATTAATAATTCACACCAATTTATATTAATAACACAAGCAATCTTCACAAAACAATCTTCTACAGATCGTCAAGCGTAGCGGGGACAAGATGAAGACAAAAATCACGAGGGCGATTTCCAACCCAATGGGCCGACCAGATAAAGACAATAGAGACCAGCATTACAGAGTATACTAGAAACTCTACCAATCGATTGTAGTGAAAGCGCATTATTAAAGCAGCCATCCAAGTTGAAAGAAACGAGGAAAAACACCAACCTTGTACATCATTGCCGAGACCACAATCAATTGGAAAAGAGTGTGATGAGTGTGAGGTAACTCCTATCTGCGTTAATTATAGTACATAAGATTTTTTCTTGATGGTTCAAATATCCGTGAAGTTCGATCACCTGAAATAATTTCGTTTGATAATATATATTAAAGTATATTCTGGAACTTTCTGAGATTTTACCTGTATTGGGACGTTTTCTTTTAGATTTTACATAATCTTTTTTGGAAACGTATGAAGGTGAATTTCGACATATTGCACATTCTAATGTGAATACCCTAAATCTTATCCCATATCATAAAGTTTGGTTCAAAAAGCACGGCGCACTTTTAACAAAGCATGTTCTTCCTTGACACCTAGCTATTCATCGATTCCTCTTTTCTGATTGCAAATTTACACGTATTCCAAACGTCGTATGCTTGTACCTCAGGATAAAACAGAGTATGACAAAGTTATCTACTCGACATAGATGTATATTCTATATAAAAAACAGACACATCGTTTCAGCTAACTGTACAATTTTTGACGAATTATTTCGTATTTTTTTATTATGCTGACTTGCTATTGTAAGCCAATCATCTGCCAGACCATTTCCAATTCAGTATGTATTTATTTGAATTATAAATTATTGCTATATCATTTAATAAATATCAAAAATTTGTAAATTACAAAAAAATTTCGGCGAATTCTTTTATTTTCATTATTACTTTTTTATTTATTAAATACTTAAAATTAATAAATTACAATAAATTGTCAGCATATCCATTAATTTTCACTAATTAATTAAACTTTATTTAGATTGTTTCAGTACATTTAACAATTAATTATATTCATTTAAATTTTTTTCAATATTTAAATTTAAAATAAAATAACTAAAATAAAAATAAATAAGTTTTAATTTCTAATATGAATAAATTTAATTCTAAAAGTTGGAATAACTAACCTCAATTAAATTTAAATTTAAAAAAAAGTTTAAATTTAATTTGATTGATTTAATAAAAAAAAATTTCAATAATAAAACAAAAAAAAATTAAGAATGATAAACAAATTAATGTTAAAATTGACTTTAACATGAAATTTTACCAATCCAACAATTTATTTTTTTTATTTCATCAGTCTAAATAAAGTTTAATTAACAATCAAAATAAATACTTATACTGGCAAGTTATTTTAATTTATTAGTTTTAGGTATATTTTATTTCTTTTTTAAATGTAATTTATAATTCACTGTTTTATATTTAATTTTTATTAATAAATTACTATTTGTCCTAAAATATTCAATTAAATTTATAGATTCAAATTTCTACTATACATTTTTGCTTTGAAAAAATGAATAAAAATAACATAAAATTTACAAATTAGAGAGAGAGAATGTGTTCAGTATATTATGTTTCTATTCTTTTTTACTAATTTTCTCTTTCAGTAAGTTCAGGCTGTGCATTAATATTTTGTCGGTTTTAATTTTTTACTAACCACCCTGCGATCATGAGCAGTAACTTGTGACTATTGCTTAGTAGAGTGTTATATAGGTAGATTCTATGGCTCTTTAGCTTTAAACCTCGAAGTTACCCATTTTGTATTATTACCCATATAGTTTTAAAGACACTATTACAAAGACACTAAAACGTCTATGGGATTGTTTTTATTTTGGCTGTTTTTATTTGATTATTCTAAAATTTCAATATTTTTTTTTGTAGGCTTTTTGACTATTATTGATTGAGAGAGCTGGTTTAATGTTTAAGAGTTTTACTGGAACTAAAACGCAAATTCATGAGTAAATTGTGCCATATTTACAATGACTATAATATACTTCATGACTTACTTATCATGAAAAACTATCCTTAGGAGAGTATAAAATATCTTTAGGTCAATTTTACAAAATATTTGCAGTTTCCTTAATCGGCAAATACACATATTACCAAATATACTGTACGAAATATTTACCGGTTCCAACAAATATTATGCACTACTGTTAACCAAAGATTTTTTTATTTACATAATTGAATACATAATGTATATTATAGGTGTGGCTATTAAAATTTAAAAATAAAAAGAACTTTATTAATACGAAACTTGTGACTTTCCTCACTATGGAGTTAACTAACTCTCTAACGATCATAACGTATCTGATAGAAAAACATTAGGTATTGTTATAAAATATAATTTATTTCAGGCTTATGAAAAATATTTATCAAAGATATCAAAAAATATTTTAAAATTGTATTTCATTTTCACGCGGTAATCTAAGATATGAGGTAGCTTTGCTTTTGATTCATCAGATCAACTCTTTCCATATAAAATGATGTCTCTGAATCATCGGTGGACAACTTATTTTTAATTTTTCAGTAGTTCCCATATATTTTCTTGATACTTTCACCACGTTCACTGGAAATATGTCGAAAGCATTATTACTAAGCGATTGTCTATCCATTTCACCCAGTATATATCGCCTGCAAATCGATAATCAATATCACCTCTCTTAATTGCCTTACCTTCCTTTAAGTTTACGAGTAAGTCTTTACGATTTTTTGACAGATCCTTAAAATATTACGATACTTACGATTTTTTGACAGATACAGCAGACATCTTCTTTTCCGATAGATCTGCTCTTAATTTTGGTGAGTTAAAAAAATTATCAAAACGCAAATCACAGCCAGTTCCGTCGAAGGAAACTGCGATAAAAAAATTTCTTCTCCAAGCCCATATTGTTCCTGCATTGTTGATATATTTTCCCTACCTTGATAAATATCAAACTTGCAACAATGAGTACTTAGACTCATTGTTTAGGTTGCATCTACACCATAAATTGACACCCCAATTTATGGGTTTATTTTTATATATCGTTTCACTGCATTTTGTGCCTTGCATTTTACATGATACTCTGGCAGCTTGAAACATTCATTGAAATGAGTTATTAGAAACTGGAATATGCAAGCACAAATTTGCTACGGGTAATTTTTCCATTGTCATTAAAAGTTAATCTTATTTCCTCAAATCTAATTCGTGATATTTCAGATGATATGTAATGTAAACATAGGTCTGGTTGAGTTGTTCAGTGTCACAAAAATTAGGGAACACATGATGACTTATAACTATATTCATTCCTAAAAATACTTTGAATTCTTTAAAACTTATAGAAAAATATTCACTCTTCTAGTTTATATAAAGCTCACTTTATTTAACATTCATAGCAACTAAGTGATCAAGACATAAAAATATTTAGAAATATGTATAAGGTTTTACAGATTTTAGGCTATATTCCGTTTTTATGTTGCTGTATGGATAGTCAGTCTCAAAGTTAGGGTTGAAACCAAATTCTTTTTCCATTTGAATTCCTTGTTTTTGGTATTTTAATGCTGTGGTAGCTCTTTTTTTATTATGCTGCTGTACTGGAGGATAGTGAATAAGTGTTGATGGTCGATCTATTAGCTCTGTTATTACCTCTTGTCCTGCTAAACCCGCATGCTGTTCCACGAATTCTATATGTTCAGAATTCAGCAGTAAATCATTTTCATCCCTACTACAATCAGTAAATAAACATGTCAGTACATCATCTTTTATTATTTGAAAGTTCCTTTTTTTTACTCATTGTTTCTAATAATTAACATAAGCTACATTAGATACTACTAAAATCACTGTACAGTTTTGATAAGGTGATATAGACTAACACATTATAGGAAATTATCAAAAGCCACCGATGTTTATTTTACAAGTCAATAAATACACAAACAAATCTTTATTCGGCGCAAAGTGATTCGATATATTTACATAAATACAATGTACTCGTAACTAATTTATCACTTACCTCTCTTGACTCGTCTCTTACAATGTTTACCGTTACCGACGTCAGGGTCAACTGTGACGCAATTTAATTTTTTTGATTTAGTGGAAATATGGCAAAAGATTTTATTTTTATTTTTACATTTTACTTATTTCTCAAGACATCAAAATATATAAGTATTTATTCTTCAGTCAGATAGGTGTAATAAAATATATTATTAATGTTATTTATTGCCAAAATCTTCATTGTATTGTTCTTAACTTCATAATATGAAATAAGTAACTTGTAATAAAAAAATAAACATAATTTAAAAATTTCAGCTTTGAACTATAATAATTTCTGTTCATATTTTGTTACATATAATATTAAATATACAAATAGACTTTCTATTAAATATAAAAAACACTTTCTCTTGGTCGTCGGTACCCTTTTGTCGTCAATTGTTAAAATAGGTTTTTTGTTGCTAGAAAATAAAGATGAAAGTTAATCAAAAACAGCAAAAAATACGCGGAATGACCTAATACTAATTTACATAAGTATTAAACTTCATACAAATAGACAAATATTTTTATAGTAAAGGAGGAAATTAAATTCCTATACAATGGGAATGAACGTAACATGGTTTATAAAGTAATAATAATTATAGTCGGAATGAACGTATTGGGAATGAACGTAATATGGTTTATAGTAGTATATGTAGAGGAAGAAAACAATTGAATAACCTAATTTTAGAGTGGATTATACATGAAATCAGCGAGAAAAAGAATCATAATTGTAAAACAGAATAATTTATTAGAAAATATTTGGATATAACTGGTTGCTATTTACTACTAGAATACTCAAGTCAAATATGTTAGGTATCATTCTCCCATATTTTAAAATAGATACGGCATCCGCTTCAAAATATTCAAATTACTACGGTGATTTATTAGATAAATGGTGTATAATTTCATAACTTTAATGGCTTTTTATATGATAGTTGAAAACTTTACAGTTAAACTGAAAACTATAAATATATGCAGGATATTTTCCTGAGGATTTCCGATCTCTACTTTCTCAGTATTATACAATTTACTAAAATTTATTAGAATAATAATTTAAGCATTAATCATAATTTTGACTTGTGTGGAAACTGTTTTGTGACATCTTAATTGATAAATTCTGCAAGAATAAATTTTAAAGTAATAAACATTTATTACTTTAAATTAGATTAATTGATAAAATTGAACATAGTATTTTCGTCAGTTGTATTTCGCAATGTTAGCGCTTAAAACGTTATTCACGAACCGTTGTCATCATCGTTTGTGATTTTTATATCCACTCTCGTTTTTAAGTCTTATCCTTAATTATCAATATATATATATATATATATATATATATATATATATATATATATATATATTATATATACATACAAACACATATGTGTTTGTATGTGCGTGTACACACTTTCTAATAATTAATAGCTTCTGACATTGAGCCATAATCCAAAATAGTTCTTGTAACTTAGGCAATTTCACGTTCTTCGTTTGAAAATTTATTTCAACCGTGTTTTAATCATCAATAGTATTAATAGATTAATTACGAAGCGACTTCAAAAGGATATTACAGTTCAACATTTCTTCAAAAACTTAAAGTTTGGTAATCATAATATTGTAGGTAATTGCGCCTTTAGTATCAAGTATAAAAATTCTAGTTATCAACAAAATAAAATGTAATCTAGAACCAATTTCTTACAAAGTGAATAGTTAGTGGAGTGTTGTACTGGACATAATAAGCTTTTCATGAACGGAAAATGGATTTAAAATAAAGAAGTATATTGTGGTTCGATTTTCAAATTTAAAGTAAGTTAAGTGAAAATACAGAAAACGGTTTCTACGTTTTTAAAAATAAATATGACCATTCACTATAACTTTGTAAAGCAAAATGTGCACTTTTTTTCTGTGTAATTGCATTTGTAATTAGAGAACTAAAGAAACAAATTTAAACTGCCTTTTTAAAATCCTATGTAGAGAAAGAGTTCTAAGAAGGACCGAAAATAAAGAATCGAATTAAGCAGAAAAATATTTCCTCGTAGGAGATTTATTAGAAAATGATTCGGTCAGTGAAATTGAATTTTCATGTCAATTATATTTAATTTATAGATGGATTCGCAATTAATCAAATTTCCACTAAAATATGCGAAAAAATTTCAGTCGAATGGTGGTATAAAACGTTTCTTTTCATTTTTGGATATGTCTTAAGATATATAATGGGTATTCGCAAATTATATAGGCCTCAGAGTAAGAAAAACAAATAGTGCTTTAATTGTCATTCCTCTGTCTTTTTTTCAAGATGAAGAAGGCAAAACTTCATGAAACGTTTTTATTTTCAATGAAGTACGAAAGTGCGATACAGGTTTCGAAACTGTGCTTTATTTTTTTCATATCTATGACGACCGACTATTTTTCTGCACAATTCGGAATATTTAATACTAGAATGTATATGTGCCTATTTCGACATCGTACTATTAGTGACTACTTTTGTATTGCATAGTTTAAATTAAATAAAGTCGTAACTTTTTTGATGATGCTATTGCAATGCAAAACTTCTCCATATCTTTTATTAGCACTGTTTAACTATTTATTTGTTTCTCCACTTCCAAGAAATATTTCTCAGTACAAAAATTTTTATTTCAATGAATAGAATAAATATTTTATAGGTTATTCTTATTTATGAATATAATACTTACATGGTATTCCCAAACGCAACGTTAAATAATGAAAAATGGAATAGTTTGCACAAAATGGTAGCATTTGCTGTTTATTAATTAAAATTCTTTTATCTGTGCAAACTTATTGTTTAGAAAATTGTACATCATTTCTTATTACTTATATTTATTTAAAGCCTGATTTATATCAAAAGTAATTGCTCTTAATAAAGTTCTACAATGACCACAATAGACCCCTGTCCTAAAGAATTATCCTTGGCAGTATATGTAGAAGTATTAAGAAGCGCCCGGTGAAAGTAATAAACCTATAAAAAGAAGTTCATAATTTTTTCTTGTATTTTGTTCCATTTTTTTAAAAAATGGTCAATTTAGATACTAAAATAATTTGTCAAGTACGAGTAGAACTCGCATAACGAAGGTTCCATGCACATTCATGCACTTTTTAAGGGAATATAGTGTTTCCATTAAATTGTTTATAATTTTAATCTTTCACATCGTAAATGTATTGGCTACATCTTTCACAGGCGTAAAAAAACGTGAATATTCCTAAAATCAGGACATCTAGAATCATCGCCATAGTTTCTGTGAATGAGTTTTAATTTAAATAATATACTTTAATTGTGAGAAAACTAGTAAACAAAGTAGTTTTTAGAATTAACACAGTTGGTTTTCATACGAGAACGGCATGTCTCCCAAACAGTGTAAAAACAACAAGTGATATTTACTCGGAATTTTCATTAAAAACCAAAAGAAGTCGTATTTTCTATCACAATTAATTGCAGTTCGTTATTTATTTACCTTTTATTATGAGGATTTTTAATAGCGTTTGTTACTTTTGGCTTTTTTTCTTTAACAAAATATCTAAATTTTACAACTACATTACTACTTCCTCTCGTTATTGCTTACGGTAAAGAAGTTATAATGGTAGTGAAATTGTAAAAATACATTAAAATATGGATGTCTCATTATAATTTAAAGGGATTTTTTTTTCTTTATACAACACCAACTACTAAAAACAACATGTCGTTAACACGTACTGAGAAGCAACACCGTTATAAGGAACGTTTAATGCAAGATGCTGGAAGACAAGCAGAAGCCAAGCAAAAGCATCGCCTAAGTTACCATGCAAAAAAGAAGTCAGTCAAAGATAATATTAACCTAAAACATTGTCAAGATAAACTAAGATGGAGAATTGCGAATCAGCGACACCAAGACCGTCAAAAATCTCTCAGTAATATATTACAGATGACTCTCTTCTCCACGTTCCTTAATTCTAATATCTCCAAGTTCTCGACAAAAAATAAGAAGAGATTGGTCGGGATTATACTGAAGAAATATTAAGCTACGAATAAAAATAGAGAAAATATTACATAAAAAGATGGTGAAGAAAATTCTGAGATAAAAAAATATGAGACCTTGTGCAAAACATTAAAAGAACGCTATAAAGCTCCACATATATGGCTCGAGAAAAGAAATGTTCTATGATTTTTTTTTAATGCTCAAGTACAAAAGTCAACAGTTATAACTGGTATGTAATAGCGGTGAAGCAACTAAAAACCAAAGGACCTTTACAAAATGTGAAGAAAACTACCAAAGTTTCAAAGTTCTGGCATTTTTTAAAAGGACGATATTTCAAGAGCCATAGGTGGCAAGAAAGAAACTGTTGCATATAAACATTGTGAAATGCAGAAGACCTACTTGCTTCTCAATGAAATTTCTGTTGGATTCTTGCAATAAACAAAGCCCTGGCTTAAAATATTCGCACGCTTACTTTATCAGATACAGACCATTTTTTGCAAAACCTCCCTTGATTGAAGGTAAAAAAACTTGCGTGCCTGCGTGACAATGCTGGGTACGTGAACAAATTTTTTTTATGAAAATAAAATAATATTAGAATCAAATATGGCATCTGTCATTCAGAGTACTGTTTGCGTTATTGAGCCTTTCGTATGTTTATCGGTTGTCTGTTCTAATCATGCTACAAAAAATCTAATTTAACAAATTAAACGAAAAGAGTACTTTCAGATATCCGCAATGGATTAGGAACAAAAATCAGAAAAACGTAATTATAGACAAATCTGGGAAGAAAGTCAGACTAAACAAAAATATAAAGAAGAACTTGAAAAGTACTAACAAGCATTGATCGAAAATTTTGAAACATATATATATATATATATATATATATATATATATATATATAATATAACAGTGAAATTCAAGTGCTACAAAGCTGCAATTGAAAAACAAACAATCTTACACAAGATGAGTTAGTTTTGCACATAAATTTTAACAGAAACTACATTGTTTTTTTCATTTTGAAGAAATTCGGTCAAATCACATTAACGCGCAATCAGATTAATCTACACTACCTTCACGCGATCATACCAGAAACCGAACTTTCATTTGGTGTGGTAGTATTGGTAGATTTCTAAAACGGTGTACTGATGCAAATGTGGCAAGAGCTATTGTCATTTCCGATATTAAATATTTTAAGTAAAATACTAAATTAAGTAAAATATTTTAAGTAAAATAATATTTGGTTGAAAACAAAGACATACGCACAGTTGAGAAACATGGACCTACTGTTGCCGAGAACGATGAAAGTTCATCAGGTTTTTTTGACAAACTTAATATGTACCGTGATTTGAGTTGTTTTTTCAGTAAAATTTTTTTAATTGTCTTTTTCCAAAACCGTATCAATCTATCGTGATTAAAAAATCTATCACTATGGAAGTTGACAATGACAATAATATTTTATTAGATATGACAAGCTTATATTCACTCGACATCTAAACTATCCCATCTAGCAAAGACTATTCAGATACTACTTTAACTAACTTGGCGATATTTCAACGAAGTCAGAAATTTTATGATTTAGTCGATTTTTCAAATTCGAAAGCTTTAGATGACGAACTATTAAATAATTTGAGACAACTTATCGACATCGTGAAAGCTGCAACTGTAGCAACACAACCCAGTTGCTCAAATTTATATGAAAACGAAATGACAGATAAGGAGAATTTATATCTCCCTAAAATTACTGATGGTGTGTATATTTTAATGAATATTAGGAGTAAATAAAATAAATGTAACACTTATTTCGGTATCATAAAATGTGCTGTAGATGAGAACGGAGAAGTGAAGGTGATTTTTTCAAAATTATTGATGTAGGAAGGCGGAGATTCAAAATTTCAGAAAATGACATTTCTTACGAACTTTATGAGAATATAGTAAGATTTTGCCTACACTTTAAATCTTAACTATAGGCAAAATTAAAGGTAAACGAGTTATTTACCAGTTTGATTGGTTTGAGCTATGGAAATAATTCCAAGTGTGCTAAGTCTACTAACGTGATAAAATAGATTATTATAGAAAGCTTAGATCTGTTTTGTTCCAAAGATATGTTTTTAAATGTTAGATAAGTAATTTTAGAATATTTGTGATGTTTCTGTTTTCTACTGAAGATTAATTATTGTCACCTAAGAATGACTGATTATTTCATATTTACTATTAGATCGTTTCATATTAATGATAAATATGAACACCTTGTTACCACATGCGATCACTGCGTTACTTTTGTGTGTATCTTGGCTAATTTATTTTTTTAATTATTGAAAATATTTTGTATTTATTTTCTATGTTAATTAGAATTACTTCTCATTAATTAGGAAATTTGTAGCTTTTAACGCAAAAATAAAACTTAAGACTACGTAAAAGGTAACGCAACAGTAACGAACATATGAAAATATATTATTAAATACTATATTTTTTAATATTTCATAAGAAGCACATTTCTTTTTTTTTTACATTTTAAAAATGTCAACAATCATTACTAACATGTACAAAAGATTCTATTAAAAAGAATTATGAAAAAGAAACGCGGTTGTTTTAAATTACATATAGTTTCAAAAAATATTTAAAACGAATTCAAAGGTATTACACGATTCAAAGGTATTAATTTACAACGAAGTGTCGTTCGCTGGTAATTAATTTTCTAAATATTTTTCTACTTCGGTGAAAATATTGTAATTAAATTTAAAATACTGTTTTTTTTTCTATTTGACAAGTTTTGCTGCATAGCTAATCATTAAAAAGTTGAATGACCCATCTACTGAAATATGTATGGGTTATCTTAATATAGTGTCAAATTTCAAGTTTCTACATGATGTGGTTTCCGAGAAAAACGGCTGTGACAGATGAAGACAAAAATACGTGGATGATGTTATAAGTGTTCAGCCTTTTTTCGTTTTAAGATATGGAAATTCAAAAGTAGACGAGTTAAGAGAGGAAAATCAAATAGTATGTAAAGTAGGTAAAGAATATTCATAAAATATACGCCCATAATTCTCACTTTCTATTTAATGAAAATGTACATTTTTCAAAAATCATTACCGCATAATACTTACCTTATAATGCAAAAGAACATATTGTTGTGAAAGTTTAAGGGCATATATTTCGTTACATATTCAAATTACAGTTTTCTAAATTAAACGTTGAAAAATATTCGTACCTTTATCTGAAAATTTATTTGACGAATTTGAACAAACACTTTACCGTACCGAATGTGCACGAAACATTTTCAAGCAATCAAATTCATTTCGTATGTATATAATTCATTATTAACACTAATAATTGTACCGAGAAATGTATCCTCGTAACATATTCTACAAATACACACGTATATATACATTCTTCATATGCTGACACGAGCACTGTGCTCTGTACTAATGAAACACTCGGATGTAAACCAATAGAAGTACTTGTAACAATAAATCTAAGATGTTCCTTTCTCCCGTAATCTACTGTTACTTGATACGGTCGTTAATATATTCTTTAAACGTCTGTAATTACTTTATCGAGGCGATCGCTGATGAAGCGTTAACTGAAAACAATTTAATTATTACGAAAATTGTCGTATACTTTACCATCTAATTGTATTCAGTAAATGTTTAACACCAGACAAACTAACATATTATTTTTAATCAAATTCGAGAACGGAAGCGTTTCTCAATTCAATGCGAAGTATTTTTTTTAATTTTTCGTTCATTTTCGTTATTTTTTTTGTGTTTGAAAAGAACTAGTTTTAGAGAGGTCCCATGAAAATATAGTAAGAACTTTATAATGGCAACCAAAGATACCGTAAGGAATTCCTAAACGGATGAGAAAAAACTGAAAAAAAAAGAAAACTGGAATTTAAACTCATTTGATACGTATTTATAAGTATTTTAGTCACGGAAGGTCAGGGTCTAAGAATGGAACCGGAACGTGATCATGCGAACACCCTAATGTCGAGGAGTAAATTGTGTTTAAACTAGTATGATTACTAATATTGTGTTTAAACTAGTATAATCTTGCTTGTTGAGCATTTTTGTCACAAATAGTAGTCAGAGTCTGATGATGGGGGCGGAATGTGGGAGTAGGAACTCCTCAATGTTGAGATATATATCCGCTATACCTGATTTTATTCCAAATTTTTTTTAAACTGGAATTTAAACTCTTCTGACGCGTATTTATAAGTATTTTAGTCAGAGGGTCAGGGTCTAAGGATGGAACCGGAACGTGGTCATGGGAACACCCTAATGTCGAGGAGTAAATTGTGTTTTAACTAGTATGACTAGTAGTATTGTATTTAATCTAGTATAACCTTGCTTGTTGAGCATTTTTGTCACAAATAGTAGTCAGAATCTGATGATGGGGGCGGAATGTGGGAGCAGGAACTCCTCAATGTTGAGATATATATCCACTATACCTGCTCTTATTCGATTTTTTTTAAATTTGTCTGGTCGTACATAATGGCTGGAGTTGGACGATGGAGATAACATGTGATCATCGTATTTGGGCTCGTTTGACTTATTTTGATGAATCCTTTCTGGATGAATAACCAGGCTGTGTTAGGGCTATAGTCGGCAGGTGATGACAAGAACTCCTTAATGCTGATAGGGAGGTTCGCTTCTGGCTTGCTTGACTTTACGGCTGAGTTCTTCGGTCACAAGTGGTGACCAGGCTAAAAGACGTGCACAAGAATCTTGAAAGATGAGTAGTAATTTCTGGAGTTTTTGTTTGATTTATATTGACGTAGGCAAGCAACTACGCAAATATCCGTACATAGACGTAAGCAAGCAAATAGGTACTATTTACTTTCTTGCTTTCTTTGATGACCAGTATCTGTTTCAAGAAAACAACAAAGTAAATAGTTACTTGAAATATAGGTATTTTAATAAATGGGTACATGAATTATAAATAGAGCTTGAAAGAGCTAATTATAAGGGCTTCAAAAATATTTTTTTCACAATTATAGATATTATGTTTTTAGGAATAAAAAATACGATATAAAAATATCGCAACCCACCGAAGTTATAAAATGCTACTAGAAGGCTGTAAAATAATTATAGAAAATATTCTAGCTGTCATAATTTATGAAATACGCACCATCTTTCTGCGTCTTCAAAGGTAGAATAGGCAATATATTGAAGGGGTTAAAAATTAATAGAAACATCATGAATATTTAAATGTTTGCAAATGCCTAAGTGTGTACGAAACCATCGTATTGCGAGTTCTACTCGTAATTTATAGGTTTTTATTTCTTTAACGATACTAATTGCTCTGAGACCATTCTCTAATGAGGTATTTAGCAATGTAACAATATACACGTTGTATTTTTAGTCCTTGAAACATTTATCCTGTCCATTTTTCGTCTAATTATTAAAAAACTCAAAAAGCTAAGTTAAGAAAAATTATTTGACCAATTGAACATTTTCACTGTCCTTTAATTTTGTTAATACTATATTACTCTCTTAGCGCTATCCAACACGTTAACTAAATAAAATTTTTTTAAATAACGTAAGAAGTGATTCTGAACATCTACTACATTCATCTGTATATTATTTGATTTATAGCTGTTTTATTAATCTAATTTTCTGGGATTGATGTTAATTTTTCAAGAAAATTAAGAAACCACCTTATTACTTCACGTAATAAAATTTTTATTAATATGTGTACATACACTTATCCAAGAATGATGAACTAAAAAAAGGATAATTTTTAATTGTCGCTTTAGTTTTTATTTTTAACAAGTTTGATAGTTGTAATGAACTATTCCAGATCTACGTATTTATTTAAATAGCTCGTTTAAAAGAAAAAAAAACACCGTGATCATAATAAAGGTTTATTAATATCTTAATAACCTTAAATAATAAATAAGGTTAATCAAGACTATGGCTCACGACGACCACCGATAGTACAAGATTGTTTTATATTTGTATGTAAGTTGAACCTTAATCTATGGAATTTCCGAGAAATTGACTGTAGAATGAATTTATGGTTTAATAATATGCATCGTTTTTTGTTCCGATTTCATAATCAAATGACTTTCGACAAAAAAAACTTAATTAATGTAATGTGTAATGTGTCTAGTATAATAGCTTCTGTATATATATATATATATATATATATATATATATATATATATATATATATATATATATATATATATATGTACGCGCACACACACACATACAAGCACGTGCACGCGCACGCACACGCACATGCGTACACAAACTTATGTATATGTACACTTGTCTAATAGCAATGTTATGCCCTCATCCTTAACGGGGTTATTATTAAACGTCACAAACCGAATATATACGAAATTACAGAGATTAATTGAACCACTAAATTTTGAAAGCCCGACGAACAAACTAAGTTACGTTTACATTTAAAATTTTTCTTTCTGGATTTTACAGTTGACTTTATATCAAAGATTTGTTATATCTAATAGTTACAATGATAATTTTTGGAGCTAAATGTAGTATTATAAATAATGCCTACCTATTTAACCGATAATGCACAATTTAAAAAATATCTGCCATTAGATTCTTTCACGAATTTTTCTTTCTCTAATTAAATCGAAATATTTCTAGGCTCTCACAAAGAAAAACGAAATAAGATAACTCGCATGAATGTCTCTCCGCCTGTCAGAGACGTTTGTCTTAGAAACCGCTTGACATTTGGTAGTTAAACTTGAAATTAAAATTTAAAATTGAGCTTGAAATTTGGCATAATAATCACATAATTACCCGCACAATAATCTATTAGTAATGCTAATGTCACAGTTAATGCTCAAAAATATCTTAGGAGAAAAAATGAAGTACGCGAAAAGTTATTTTAAAATTACTTATTCATAAGGCGATTACGTTTAAAAGCAAAAAATATGAGAAATATATCTCCTCTCCCATTACGACTTTTTAACCCATCCAACGGTTTTTTAACAATAACCTAAAATTGTTAAAAAAACCTTTTTAAAAACCTACCCAGAAGATATAGGAAAACTACAGCTATGATTCTAGATATCATAGTTTTAGAAATATCCACATTTTTTACGTTTGTGAAAAATGTAGCAAGAAATACATTTAACTTGTAAAAATTTAATTTATAAATATTTTCATGAAAATACTATGTACACTTAAATATTTGTAAGTGAATTCTACTCGAAAATGTTTATAAGTGAATACATATGCGAGTTCTACTCGTACATGACTGGTTTTTAGTATCCAAATTGATCACTTTTTTAAAAAATAAAACAAAATAAAGGAAAAGTAGATGGGTTTTAAAGTTTTTTGTATCGGGCTGTTACTCTCACCGACTGCCTCATAGCACCTATGCATGGGCTGCCAAGGAATTAGGTCAGGGACCTATTGTGTTGAGACTCACTTTGTGTGGAGGCCCACTATTTGTGAGTGGACTCAAGTGCAGTAGTCGATAATTAAAACATGCTATGTAGTCTATAATAGTAGAATCTTAATAACAGTAAATATTTTGATGTAAAACATATTTTATTAAACAGAAGTACTAAAAATTTATGTTCAATTTTCTAAACAATATTTTTGCATAGACAAACGAATTTTATCAAATCAACCACTATTTTGTGCATAATATTCCGTTTTTAACTAATTAACGCTGAGTGTAGGAATACAATATGAGTATGATATGCAGAAACAAAAATCACTATTTTGATAGGTATTTTAGTTATGTAAATAAATATTTTTACATAACTAGTAAAAGGTTTTTGCGAAGACAAAAAACTAATAAACGGCGAAACAGTGATAATGTAACAGATTGACAAGATTTGTATTGCAATAATCTAATAACAAATGTTACAATATTATTTAAGTTAAACCGTAAAATATGAAATTAGTCACTAATGGTACGATGTCGGAATATGCACGTAAATATTCTAATATTTAATAGATACCATCAGCCTTCTGCGGAAGTAAACTTCCAATATCTGGGAAAAAGAAATTAAAAAATCAATGGGCAAATAACAATGCGGAATGAAAATCGTTAAACTGATAGGAAAGAAAAGTCAGTAAGTGCTCATTACGATCAAAAATTGATAAAAATTGTAAATTCATAAGTCTCTTCAATAAATACACGGAGTGCACTGTACAATGTGATTTAAATGGAGACAAACAACTTTTAAAAGTGATAATTTAAATACAAATAATAATACAGAACGCCTCGATTCGTGTTCAAAAACCTAACAGATTGTTGTAATATTTATAAGCACGATCAAATGAAACATGTTCGAAATTTTTTTATTTTTGTACTTACGTAGTACGTTCCAATTTCTCTTTTTGCCTAAATTCTTGTTTTGCTTACTCATAATATGGATGATCGTATTTTTGTACCTGATGAATTCTGATATTTGTGTTAATGTAATATTTAAACAATAACTTCAGATAAATTCACATTCAATAAAATTTCACCTGCAACTCCAATATTTCCATAGCAATCATAATAAATTATGGAACAACGTGATTTATTTAAAAACAACTTGTAGGTCGCTCTCGTGGAAATCATAATGTTAATTTTGTAGTTTGAAAAAAGTGGTACAATGTTATTTCCAGTTTCTTATTTTTTTTTCTTCAAATTAAAACGAGATGAATTACGCTTCTAATATGAAAATATTTCTTGATTTGTTATTAGAAGTCAAACGTGTAGATTTCTCGGGGAACTGATTCTGAAAAAGACTACATAAAAATGACCGAGAAAAACGGAGTTGTGTTAAATTTATTCCAGCAATCTTTAAAGTTGGATTTTATGTTTTATTTATGATCACGGCAAAGCGAAGTCTAACTAGAAACTGGAGTCACTAGAACTATAACGACAAGTCTGGGGAAATTAATAGTATCCGGTGTATCATAACCCGTCGCACAAAAAATTAATAATACTGGCCTCTATTAGATAATTGCCCAATTTTATAATTTGCAGACGTCTTCTATTGCACAATTTGGGAGGATTTAAACGGCGCAGCGGTATGATCGGTGCTCCAAATTTGAGTGTGAGTTTATGTGATAACGTATTAGGTAGACTGACTGAATTTAAAAATTCGGTAGGACACTAAACAGACTCCTCTTTACTTATCACCGTATAAACAGAAAAGTATGTAAGTAACGACGCATCAAAAATCTTAGATAAAATCTGATCATTGATCGTAAACGGCATCATTTCTTGGGGCCAAAATGGTCCTTTTGCGAAATCAAAAAAGAGGATGATTTAATTAAAAGTTTAAATCCAGGTAGTAATGATCAGATCTTCAATGTCAGCTTCATGTCATCTTCTAATAAAATCTGGACTTCACATGTTTCAATGGTATCGTTTCGTAGTTGGAATAGTTTATTAGCAAAGAAAGTATAACCTTCTTCAAATAGTTAGGAATGTATGTGTATAAAGAGAACACCTTTTGAGCAAGCTGCCTTATATAAGAACTTTCGGAGAATGCGTTTATCCCATCTGCGCGTGTTCCTCGTGAAATCACTGGTGAAGGTGGTGTACTGAAATCACCGGCAAAAAGGACTCTCACGTCATTCTTTTTTTTATTCTGGTCCCTGATACCCTTTCAGATACGGTCGAGGGCTTGAACTGAAGTTTCATAAGGTATTATGCCATTAACCCGAAATATAAATGAACACTTTTTAAAAAAGTTTGCTGTGTTATTATTTTAAGACATGCAATTGAATGTTGTACGAGTATATTGAACATTTAATAAATGTTTAAGTACGTTCATACTTTTTAATTGACTTTCTAATTAATACATATTTAATAATTATTCTTAGTTCAGTTTTTACACTATTGACTAATTTTCTATTAGCAGCATTAAATAAAAATCACTCGCTAACTTTTTCAATAAAGAACGACTCTTAATTTATTTATTTGTTCTTGATTCACTTTATGCACTATCAACTTATTTAATACTGATTGTAGCCAGACCAGCGACGGTTGCTTAAAACGTTTCATGAGGAAAAGTAGTGAGGTTCAATGAAATTTGGAATTTTCTGTAACTTTCTCGAGTTTTTTTGCACAATCAAAAATATTTCTTAATCTTGTGAGACATTTCTTTTTACTCTAAACTAGCATGGTTTGTGGTGAAAAAGATTGAAAAAACTTTTCTCCCATATTCAAGAATGGTTCTCAATGTTTCATTATGATATCGTTTACCATTTTCCGGTATATGTCGTGGAGAGAAAAACGTTTATACTTCTATAATTTTCTCGAATTTTCCCGTATATTTTTGTATGTTGCTTACCATTGCATTATGTTTTTATTACTTTAATTTGATATAATTTATGGAGAAGAAAGCTCAGTATTGAACTATATGGAACTTTCTCTTCTTTCTCCCTTTTTTCTTCTTCTGAACACTAAAACCTTTCGAAGTAAATAAGTACTCTACACAATGGTGAAAATGGCATCGAGATATCGTTTAATAGAATCTAAGTCATTTTTACATGTATAACAGTTGAATGTTCCATTGCTGTATATATATATATATATATATATATATATATATATATATGTATATGTATATATATATATATGTATATATATATATATATATATATATATATATATATATATATGTATATATATATATATATATATATACATACATATACATACATATATATATATATATATATATATATATATATAAAAATTACAGCAAAGGAACGTGAGACGATGAAACGCATACTGCATAATATTTTTTTTGCTTATTATTACCAATATTGTTTCAGTTAAAAAAATAGTAAATCAAGTAAATTTTAACATTTACAAAACATGTATCTGGAATATTTAATGATTTAAACTGGCAGCTAGATGAGCTGTATAGCTTTGTCAGAGTAAAATTATGTGGGTAATTTAGTGCTAAATTAGATATGATTCGCGCTATAAAAATAGTCCCCATCACATCTTCTACACTATTATCTCTTTTATACAAATACGTGCTTCCTGTGGCTTTTAATCCTTTTAATTTGCAGATGTCACTACTTGGGGTCATCATATATTTTTTGTTCATTTTGTATGCGTATGGTACCTATTGATCATAAAATCATTTTTTACAACGATGCACTTAAATGTAACATTGCAACTTGTATTTAAATCTTTCTCTCCGACAGGTTTTTGTCACAAGAAATTGAATAAATTTTACTAATTCCAAGATAAATTGTGCACATGTAATGTACATGGAGCAGGGCTGGGTCTATACACTACACCTGAACACGTGTTTTTAACTTACTACGTGAACGTTTATAGTTTATACTTTTTTATTGCATTATAGTTTTAATTTATTGCATTATAGTTTATACCATTTTAAAGGATAAATGGCTCCATCGGTCGTCGGACTCGTCATAGACTCTCAAGTGGCGCAGATATATGATGTTACTAAAACTTCAATATGGCGGAGTGCTGGTAGCCATTTTGTACTGACAATGAATAAAATATCTTTATATAAACATTTATGGTTAAATATTTTACCATTACACTGTTATACAGAATTAATGTTTTATTCACAACGCCAATATTTTGCTTATATAGCATTTATATAATATTTTGTATATATATATATATATATATATATATATATATATATATATATATATATATCTTTAAAAACAGGTCTTGATGATATGAGAAAGATTTATATAAAAATATAACCGCAATTGTATAACCATATTAAAAATTACGTAAAATATTTCAGTTCAACTTATTGACCGTATGTCGCTTACCAAGAAACGCTGATATTTCATTGAGTGCATTCCGTCTTTTTTTTCTTTCATAACATTTCCATCAACAACCGTTTACATTGGTTATCAGTTCGACAGTTAACAACTGCACTGGAAGAAATGGAAACGTGCACCTCCGAAATTTTCATAAATATTATTATGTTGCTTTACGCTAGTTCTTGGTTGAACAATATTGAAAGGATTTTTATTATTCTCATAGGAATATATTAGAGCCTATAGATAACTAGATTTTAAAGTACTAAGGTATCCGAAAAATAATGGAGAACATTAAATCTAATGTCACACTTTTATAGTGCGTCCCATCAAGATATGATTTACTGAAAATGACCAAGAAACTGAATATTATCTCTTCGGCAACAATGCTGTCTTAAAAGCTATCAGGTCTAACAAGTAGTGAGACTAACGGTAAGATGTATTCAAGATAAGCGGGATAATTAATTATATATAGAAATAGGTAAGAAAAACTACTTACTTTTTATAGGAGACTAAAAATTAACACAAGTCACGTTGAAATTTAATAAACCTCCATCGTCTTAACGCATTTATGCGTAAAGAGGTAACTGCGTTCCAGAGTCTTCAAACAAAAAATACCATAGTGCCTGTGGATGCCTTAGAACTCAAATTGAGGTCTACTAAGCATCTCAACTGAAGTATTTTCATTTTTTTTATTATTGCCTTATCAAAAGACTTAAAGTTTAAATCATCAAGGTCAAAGATAAAGTCACCACTCTGAATTGAAAACTAACAAGTTGAATTTTTAAAAGTAAAAAAGTAAGATCACAAAAAGATAATCAAAGATTTTTGTTGCCAGATATTAAAAAAGAAATTCTGTCGAGTATACATCTTTTTTGATTTCTGTACCCATTTAAGGACATATAAAAATATTAACACTTAGGGACAGTTAATATTTCAATTAAATTATTTACAAATGTAAACATAATCTTTCGCTTCTTGAATATGTAAACTAATACATCTTTTAGGGTTTAGAACCTTCTTCTGTTTTATTTAAAATATTTTTTATCTCTTGACATTAAAAATCAACTGATTGTAACGCCCCTTATCAAATAATTATTTTTATAAATCCTCCTTAATTTTAGAATTTAGTGATCTAGATATAATATATATTAATAAGACCAAGATTTAACATGGATAGACTTTCATTAATTTAGTTGAAAATTTATGTTTGCGTATTTTTTGAAATTGGAAACAAGGGTTTTTTTATTATTAAACGAAAATGAATTTTAGCGTTAAATGAAATGATATTTTTCCTAATTTTTTGAAATACTTTTATTGCACGTAAATACTGTAAGAAGAAATTTCATACTTATAGTACTGAATGATTTTTTTATTTATAAATTTGCTTTTTTCCATCCGTAAAAAGAGGAACTAAAAGCAAACATTTATTCTAAGGAGTATTTAAATACGAAACTAAAATTGTGTTAAATTTGGTAAACACTGAGACCGATAATATGATTGAGGATATTTCAACAGCACAGAAGGCAGTTTTATACGTTAATAACTACAAGAGCTAGAAATAAACTCACGGTGCCACAATGTTATTAATTATAACTCTGCCTTTGAGTAAAATACAATTACTACCGTAGTAAAATGTCAGTCACATTTGATGGATATTTATGTGTCTCTTTAGACGTGAAGACACAGGTCATCTTTCCATACCGTATTTCTCGAGAGGTACGCTCGCAAAAAAGTTATTTTCTTTAATATAAAGAGACATTGTACTTTCATCCTTAATTTTAAGAAATATATAACAGCAATTTAAAAATATTTTAACGAACAACTTTGGATTTAACACTTTTAAACAGATGTTACTTAAATTAATACTCAACATACATGCAATTTACTCCGATTATAATACTTACTGCATAGAATGTTTATTAGATAACAAAATTTATTTAATTTTTTTTGCTTCATTCATTATTTAATGCAACTTTTTTTATTATAAAATGCTAACTAATGTATTTAAATGGTATATAATATCAAATTTTAGAGCTAAATTGGAGGACATACCTATTGTTTGAAAAGTAATATTTTACCTTTTGACTGAACACGTAATAAACGAAATTGTTTTTTGTAAATTATCTTAAGTGGTAAAGTAATACAAAGATTGTTCATCTTCTTCAAACAGTTTTACAAGGAATACATACCTAACAATTAATATTTTCTTTAAATTGTGCAAAAAGGCGCAAAACCAATTTTTAACAAAAGCGACCACGATTTTCAATTAATTTGTGTTGTCTAAAAATATTTTTTTCGGTAAAATATAAAGAAGGAATTTTTATATAAATTACAAATACCAGTTTCATGTCCAATACAGTTATAAATAATATTCCAGAAGCATTAATACAAATATTTACAGATACAAACTATTACTGATTAACCATTTCAAATCATTTAATTCAAAATATATTATTTTAGTCAAGCTCTTAAAAAACCCAAATTATTCATGTTCATTACACTAAAATGGATGGAGCTTCACTTTTTTAAACAAAAGGACCGATTTATTAAAGACTACGTTCCTTTATGGGTTCGGAAACCACAGAAAAGTGCACACATATTTTGCTTTGATTCCTGTTTAATATTATAATTATTTTATTTAAATTTACAGTGGATACCCTCAACGGTGCCTCGATATATTAAGTATATTAGATAGGTATGGAAACATAGAGTCTTATCTTATGGTTTATAATAAACGAAGTAAAATAATGAGCAATATTTATCCACAAACTTTATTACATATTTTATATTTTATTTACGGTTGAGTTTTCCTAATTTTTTGGTTCATAACATTGATTTGACATGGTCAATAGTTTAGTTTGTTAGTTCAACAATATTATTATCGTAGAATTTTATGACATATGCAGGATGGTAACAGATCATTAACAATATACACAATTTAATGGTTTTGTACGTATTTATATTGTCCAAATCATTCAAACCATGAGAACTAAATTCATATCCATAAGAATAAAAAAGATTTTATGTACTCTATATGCCTTTGAACACCACAAACTATTCGACGTCATTCATCATTATACATCATTGAATTAAAGATTTATGTTCTTAACTCAAAAAATAACTATTTTTATATTAAAACTTGTTCCGGTATAAAATTAGTGTGGTTGCTTGCATATCTAAAGTTTAAAATATCTGATCCTTCATTAAGTATTAAATATTACTAAGGATAATATAATAGGCATCCATTAGTCTCTAGTTGCCATTGATGTGCCAAGTTCAACTCAAACTGTTTAGTTTTGTAAACATGAATATGATGTGAATAAGAAGGATGTTCGCAAGTTTTGTTTTACCAGTAAACTAATCTCCCTTGGGTTTACATTTCAAAACACTTTTACCATAATATTGCAAGCTGACCATGTTAATTTATTTATTCTACGACTTCGAGTGTAGAAAGTTTGCTACCGAAATTATGGCGTAGCTAAATTATAGCTAGAGCATATTGACGGACATAAGTAAGTTAGTAAAAAAATAATGTCTACAGATGTACGTATATTATGATATAGTAAACCTATGTAATTGATTGGGAAGAAGCCTATGTCCAGTAAACGTTCGTTTATGTGAGTATCATATTAGATTTTTATTACGTTTATTTTACCGATATAACATCAAAACAAAATTAAATACCAATGCACATAGAACATTAAGATTACATGAACATTTTTAGTTAGGACATTCGTATTTGTCAAGCTGCATTCTTAACAATTCTATGACGTTAAACCTTTTAAGGCTTTATTATACTATCGTGTGCAACAAATTGGGAACAAATTATTCATTTAGTCTCCACGTCAGGGAACATACTTATTTTGGAGAAAATAAAAAAAAAATCACCTTTATTTTAAATTATGTGTTATTGTTACTATTTTTTGTATCCAATTATTTGTTATTCTTATGGGCTTGTTTTGGGTTTGGTATCATTTTTTTTTCTACCGGACTGTTATGCCCGAAAACGAAGTCAGTCAGTATTTTATAATCCGCATGCATGTACCAATATCTGCTTGCGATTCCTAATTATTCAACTGGTTAATTTGCTTAACTTGATATTAGATATATTGAGTCATTTGAATTCGTTTGTCTATTCATTTTGCGATTTCATAGTTAAGACGGTGATGTTGTTTTATATATTTGGGCATATTTATGTATTTGGGTAATTCGCCATCTACTTGTTATTTCTCTATAATTTACATTCATTCTTCATGTTTTATTCACGTTTTTTGTGGATTTGTCTTTACAGTTTTATACTTATAATTTTGTTGTTTTTTCCTAATTTACTCAATACTAAGAAAATAAAGAAATTAAAAATAAACGAGAATTAAAAGTATTCGAGTTCTTATAATTTCTTCAAATTTTAATTTTCTTTTATAGCATAAATTTATTTTATATTCGCTGACTTACTCGTTAGACAATAACTTTACAATGATTTATTTCTTCTAAGAAATCAGAATACCGTCAAATAAGTAACGTTTACCGAAACCTCCTGATAATTTTACAGATATTATTTATATGCAAGCGCGAGTACACAAATATACACATACACAGAGACACACACACGCGCAAGCAAGCACGCACGCACATACTCACGTGCGCGCCCACGCACACGCACAATAATATCTAGGCAAATATCAGTCTAGTATCAAGGAAGTATCAGGTGTACAAGGGTGCGTGGGCGCGCAAGAACTCGAATACTTTTAATTCTCGTTTATTTTTAATTTCTTTATTTTCTTAGTATTGAGTAAATTAGGAAAAAACAACAAAATTATAAGTATAAAACTGTAAAGACAAATCCACAAAAAACGTGAATAAAACATGAAGAATGAATGTAAATTATAGAGAAATAACAAGTAGATGGCGAATTACCCAAATACATAAATATGCCCAAATATATAAAACAACATCACCGTCTTAACTATGAAATCGCAAAATGAATAGACAAACGAATTCAAATGACTCAATATATCTAATATCAAGTTAAGCAAATTAACCAGTTGAATAATTAGGAATCGCAAGCAGATATTGGTACATGCATGCGGATTATAAAATACTGACTGACTTCGTTTTCGGGCATAACAGTACGGTAGAAAAAAAAATGATACCAAACCCAAAACAAGCCCATAAGAATAACAAATAATTGGATACAAAAAATAGTAACAATAACACATAATTTAAAATAAAGGTGATTTTTTTTTTATTTTCTCCAAAATAAGTATGTTCCCTGACGTGGAGACTAAATGAATAATTTGTTTCCAATTTGTTGCACACGATAGTATAATAAAGCCTTAAAAGGTTTAACGTCATAGAATTGTTAAGAATGCAGCATGACAAATACGAATGTCCTAACTAAAAATGTTCATGTAATCTTAATGTTCTATGTGCATTGGTATTTAATTTTATTTTGATGTTATATCGGTAAAATATACGTAATAAAAATCTAATATGATACTCACTTACTTATGTCCGTCAATATGCTCTAGCCCAATACGCTACGCCATAATTTCGGTAGCAAACTTTCTACACTCGAAGTTGTAGAATAAATAAATTAACATGGTCAGCTTGCAATATTATGGTAAAAGTGTTTTGAAATGTAAACCCAAGGGAGATTAATTTACTGGTAAAACAAAACTTGCGAACATCCTTCTTATTCACATCTCATTCATGTTTACAAAACTAAACAGTTTGAGTTGAACTTGGCACATCAATGGCAACTAGAGACTAATGGATGCCTATTATATTATCCTTAGTAATATTTAATACTTAATGAAGGATCAGATATTTTAAACTTTAGATATGCAGCAACCACACTAATTTTATACCGGAACAAGTTTTAATGTAAAAATAGTTATTTTTTGAGTTAAGAACAATGTTATAAACCAAAAAATTAGGAAAACTCAACCGTAAATAAAATATAAAATATATAACAAATTTTTGGATAAATATAGCTCATTATTTTACTTCGTTTATTATATACCATAAGATAAGACTCTATGTTTCCATACCTATCTAATATACTTAATATATCGAGGCACCCTTGAGGGTATCCACTGTAAATTTAACTAAAATAATTATAATATTAAGCAGGAATCAAAGCAAATTATGTGTGCACTTTTCTGTGGTTTTCGAACCCATAAAGGAACGTAGTCTTTAATAAATCGGTCCTTTCGTTTAAAAAAATGAAGCTCCATCCATTTTAGTATAATGAACATGAATAATTTGGGTTTTTTAAGAGCTTGACTAAAATAATATATTTTGAATTAAATGATTTGAAATGGTTAATCAGTAATAGTTTGTTTCTGTAAATATTTGTATTAATGCCGCTGGAATATTATATATAACTGTATTAAACATGAAACTGATATTTGTAATTTATATAAAAATTCCTTCTTTATATTTTACCGAAAAATTAAAAATTGGTTTTGCGCCTTTTTGCACAATTTAAAGAAAATATTAATTGTTAGGTATGTATTCCTTGTAAAACTGTTTGAAAAAGATGAACAATCTTTGTATTACTTTACCACTTAAGATAATTTACAAAAACCAATTTCGTTTATTACGTGTTCAGTTTTAAGATAAAATATTACTTTTCAAACAATAGGTATGTCCTCCAATTTACCCTAAAATTTGATATTATATACCATTTAAATACATTAGTTAGCATTTTATAATAAAAAAAGTTGCATTAAATAATGAATGAAGCAAAAAAAATTAAATAAATTTTGTTATCTAATAAACATTCTATGCAGTAAGTATTATAATCGGAGTGAATTGCATGTATGTCGAGTATTAATTTAAGTAACATCTATGTTTAAAAGTGTTAAATCCAAAGTTGTTCGTTAAAATATTTTTAAATTGCTGTTATATATTTCTTAAAATTAAGGATGAAAGTACAATGTCTCTTTATATTAAAGAAAAGAACTTTTTTGCGAGCGTACCTCTCGAGAAATACGGTATGGAAAGATGACCTGTGTCTTCACGTCTAAAGAGACACATAAATATCCATCAAATGTGACTGACATTTTACTACGGTAGTAATTGTATTTTACTCAAAGGCAGAGTTATAATTAATAACATTGTGGCACCGTGAGTTTATCTCTAGCTCTTGTGGTTATTAACGTATAAAACTGCCTTCTGTGCTGTTGAAATATCCTCAACAGTATTATCGGTCTCAATGTCTACCAAATTTAACACAATTTTAGTTTCGTATTTAAATACTCCTTAGAATAAATGTTTGCTTTTAGTTCCTCTTTTTACGGATGGAAAAAAGCAAACTTATAAATAAAAAAATCATTCAGTACTATAAGTATGAAATTTCTTCTTATGGTATTTACGTGCAATAAAAGTATTTCAAAAAATTACGAAAAATATCATTTCATTTAACGCTAAAATTCATTTTCATTTAATAATAAAAAACCCTTGTTTCCAATTTCAAAAAATACGCAAATATAAATTTTCAACTAAATTAATGAAAGTCTATCCATGTTAAATCTTGGTCTTATTAATATATATTATATCTAGATTACTAAATTCTAAAATTAAGCAGGATTTATAAAAAGAATTATTTGATAAGAGGTGTTACAATCAGTTGATTTTTAATGTCAAGAGATAAAAAATATTTTAAATAAAACAGAAGCTAATTTAAAGTTTATAGTAAACTTAAATGTTGGTTCTAAACCCTAAAAGATGTATTAGTTTACATATTCAAGAAGCGAAAGATTATGTTTACATTTGTAAATAATTTAATTGAAATATTAACTGTCCCTAAGTGTTAATATTTTTAAATGTCCTTAAATAGGTACAGAAATAAAAAAAGATGTATACTCGACAGAATTTCTTTTTTAATATCTGGCAACAAAAATCTTAGATTATCTCTTTGTGATCTTACGTCTATTTTTTTTACTTTTAAAAATTCAACTTGTTTGTTTTCAATTCAGAGTGGTGACTTTATCTTTGACCTTGATGATTTAAACTTTAAGTCTTTTGATAAGGCAATAATAAAAAAAATGAAAATACTTCAGTTGAGATGCTTAGTAGACCTCAATTTGAGTTCTAAGGCATCCACAGGTACTATGGTATTTTTTGTTTGAAGACTTTGGAACGCAGTTACCTCTTTACGCATAAATGGGTTAAGACGATGGAGGTTTATTAGATTTCAACGTGACTTGTGTTAATTTTTAGTCTCCTATAAAAAGTAAGTAGTTTTTCTTACCTATTTCTATATATAATTAATTATCCCGCTTATCTTGAATACATCTTACCGTTAGTCTCACTACTGGTTAGACCTGGTAGCTTTTAAGACAGCATTGTTGCCGAAGAGATAATATTCAGTTTCTTGGTCATTTTCAGTAGATCATATCTTAATGGGACGCACTATAAAAGTGTGACATTAGACTTAATGTTCTCCATTATTTTTCGGATACCTTAGTACTTTAAAATCTAGTTCACAATTTTATAATATAGCTAACAGAGTGAATATCCAAAAGAGTTACGCTGAAAGCTACTTTCTAAAATAGGAGATAAAGATGGCATTGCGAGTTGGTTTTTAATTTTACTTAATATTGTTTTTTGAAGGGTAAATTTTACTCTTATTAATCTATCAATTGTTAGATACATTTCTAGAATTCGTAGTAATGATATCGAATACCAATCGATTTGATCCATTTTCCGCTACTGCACTCTTAGCAGCTAAATGTTTCTAAAGTTTTTGTAAACAAATGTTTGTAAACTTTTGTCCAAATGTTTGTAATAATTGTCAAAATGTTTGTAAACTTTTTCCCAGTAAACAAGTTTATTATTTAAGTTAATATACAACAGAGCTTAAATTTCTCTATTACAACAATAAAAACAATAGTTTTTTCAAACCCATATTTTAGGCTTTCTCTGTTATTAATATCAGTTCGGTACCAGGGACCATTGATGCAAGACGTAGTATTTTACTTTTTATTAATGTTATTTTTAATATAACATAGCAGTATTTTTTAGAAATATTATTCTTGTTGGTTCTGGCCCACGCAGGTTTTAAAGGGTACACATTCATATGTGGTCTGGTAGTTATGTATACAGAAGTCAAACATTTTAAAAAATATATAGATATTTGAACATATGCAAGTACATAGTTGATGAACAAAATTTCTTCAGAATCCCAAAAAATAGTGGCCATGAGCTTGGATGCCGATCTTTCCACTTTGAACTTCCAGCGTGGCAGATTTTCTCCCTTTTTATCCATTGTATTGAGTCCGGATCGTACTGTCGCATCCATGTTTCATCAACAGTGACAAGACGAGAAAAAACAGTCAGGATTATCGCCACAGATGTCCAAAAGATGTCTCCTGCGAAGTTGTGACTCGATGCTTGTCTAGCGGCGTGAGCATTTTCGGCACCCATCGCCCGCGCACCTTTTTCATATGTAAATGATTATGCAAAATGTCGCCAATTTGTTCCTTGCTAATGCCCATGGCTTCAGCTATCTGCTACAACTTGATTCGCCGATCTTCGAAAACAAATTTTTTCACTTTTTCAATGTTTTCTTCGGTAACGGCTGTGTTTGGGCGTCCAGACTTGGGATCATTTTCGAGCGACTCCCTCCTATGCTTGAACTCTCGGTTCCAATATTTTACGGTCGCAAATGGAGGTGCGACTTCCGTAACTTAATTCAGTAATTTTATTTTACTTAAAATTAAAATTGGTGCCAAAATCAACATTATTGTTCACATACAATATTTATGGTAAACTTTCCTAATAAGAATATCAATATTTTAATATTTCCTTATATATTTATATATTTAAACTTTACAAAACCTTAAAAAAGGATAATACTTTAGCGTGCAGTCTCGATTTTTTTAAATTCTATACAAAATATAAGGCATTGTTTGAAAAGACTAGTCATAAAAGTTGGAAAAATATTGTTTTTATAATTTAAGGTATTATATCATCAAAGACACACTGAAAAATATGCAAAAACATATCCCATCCTGTACTGATTCCGAAACTACTGAACTGAATATTATGAAAAAATGCAGGTTTTAAGAAACTCATGCAAAGTTTACAGGATATTTTCATGGCCATAAAAAATACACTAGGCCATATATTTACGTTTTTATATATTCTGAGCCGAATTTGTTAGAAACCATATGACATAGAAACTTGTAATTAGCATAGCAGTATACTTATTAACCCATATATTTTGTACTAACTTTTTACAATATTCGCCTGAGAATTAAATACGAACTTGATTTTTCAAAGGCCTTGATTTTTTTTGTTTTTACATAATGTTTTTACTTTATATAAATACTTGTACATGTTATAATTTTAAAGTATCTCCATCGTAGTAATTCGAGTGTTATATTGCTACTCAAACTTATATTAATCTAATTAATAGTGGTTTTGATTTAATTCCACTTATTTCACTATTTAATGCATTTCACTTGTTCGCTCCAGTAAGTTATTTTTGTGACTTAAATTGATTAGTCAATTCTTTATTACTTGGCCAATTACTTCGATTAGTTTCAATCGAATTTCACGCCAATATAACGTCCCAGTAAACCGATAATTTCTCCAAAGTTTTTAGAGAAAAACTCTGAAAGAAAGAAACGTTTTATTTGAATATAAATACTAATTAAAATTATGCAAATTGTGGTTCAGTTCACAACAAAACGAATAATTTAGCAAAAATCCTTAATTGTGTGTTACAGAATATATAGGACAAAAGGGAATAAACTTTTCTTGACGAGGTTCATCCTAAGAACGATATGTAACTTTAGTAGTGTGTTTTAATACAAAATCGTTTGAAATTATTTGTGCCTAAATTTACTTTCCAAACAGACGCTAGTTCTGAAAAAGAGAACTTAGAACTATTTTGCAAAAATCTTAATAATGTTAGGAATTCTAAAGTAATAACGAAATCTGTATCAAAACACATCTACTTTGCTGAGAGCTGACAGATATAATTGGAAGAAGTATACGAAGAAGCAAAAAAAATTTCTGAAAGAATTGATATTGTCTCCTGATCAACGGTATGACATAGAGCGCAACACAGTCGAACAAAGTATAAGTCCACTTGGATTAAAGCCATGGCGGAAATTATTTAAAGCTTCTTGGTTTGTCAAAGTATACAATATACTTATAAATACGAACTGCACTTCATTAGTCAAACAGGTTTCATACGAAAATTATTTGCATCATTGTTATCAATAAAACATGGAATAAACAATTCATACACTGCACTCAGAAGTTTACGTATCAATACTGAGGAGTACGGTGAATTTTCCTTTCTATTAGCAATGCCATAGATCCCGAATGCAGCCGGGGTTATAAAAATTAAGTGCCCATCATTTAATTACAATTTGCACCCATAAAATAATTTTTTTTCTTTTTGGTTAAACTAAAATAAGTGTCAAGCATCCCTGGTTTTATCAATTACAAAGTCAGGTTTGCGTCACTGGCCATGACACAAACGTTTTCATTTGTGTTCTAGACTGGTGCTAATAAATTGAAATATGAATTTATTGCGAAAGATGATAAATCACAATTAAATGAAACTACGTGATGTAGTATTATTTCTATTTTCTTTAAGTTCTTTACCACGAACTAGGTTTCGTTGTATTATAACATTTTCAGGTAGGCTATTGGCAAAGATTCTAGCCCGCCTGAAGATGTTGTAATACAATGAAACCTAGGTTGTGGTAAAAAACTTAAAGAAAGTAGAAATAATGCTACATCACGTAGTTTCAATTTCTCGCAGTTGGATATAACCTTTTGAATTTGACAATCGTTTTACGATGAGTGGTAAATTTTTCCTATGTCTTTTTGGTTGTTTATGGTTTAAAAAAAAAATCAACCTAGTGAATTAATAATAACCGCATGTTGAAGATAAATTAATTGCACTGAACCGTTCTGGTTAGTTGGCGTTGGAAATCGACAAAATCTGAATTAAAACTGAAATAATTCTGATACTTTTACTGTCCTATTAACGAATTTTTAATAACACAAAATTAATAAAACTGGCTACTGAAAAAGTATAAAACACAAATTTACATTTTAATGATAATATGAACGATTAAATTTTTTCTCTAGCGAGGAGATATTATAAATACGTCAATAAACCTTAATAATATCAGATAAAATGGGTACAATGGTTACGTCATGAATTGCATTATCTCTAGCTTACTATTTAATTTCACATGAAATCTTGATTACACAGTACAAATAGCGAAAAAATTAATAAAAACCCAATCTTACGAGGAAACAAGGGAATCAAGCATTCTATTGCTAGTGGAAAGATCGTCTAGTCTTTATCCTTTCCGAATAAATTACAACCTAACACTTAATAAAAGAGAGCAGTGGAGACATTGATCTTTATTTTCTCCTCGGATGAATGTGCTCAATCAAGACCTAATGTCCCAAGCGCGCCAAGTTTTATACGAGACAGTGGATATTCGAGTAAAACGTCCACTGATGTATAGCGGTATGTCGTTTATACCGAATATTATATACATATATATATATATATATATATATATATATATATATATATATATATATATATATATGTATATATATATATATATACATATATATATATATATATATATATACATATATATATATATATATATATATGTAAATATACATTTAGGCAGTTAGCAAAATACTTAACTTTATCACGCATGCACTTTAGCACGTTACTGCACTTTATCACGGTATTAACCTTATCACGTTAGCAAAGTCACTCTGCTCTTAAACCTATTTCGCTTAGTTAAGAGATTCTAATTATATTACACTTGCTTTCGCTCATAGTGATTTCGTTCTTTTAATATAATGGGATTTTCGAAATCCACAATTCCTCGTAGTTGGATACAACCCATTGAATTTGACAATCATTTTACGATGAGTGCTTAATTTTTCCTCTCATCACTTACAGTGGGTTTTCCAACATATTCTACATCGTGAGAAGTTTTTAAACTAGTTTTGAAATAAATTACTGTAAGAAGTTTTGAACCTAGTTTCAAATATATTTTAATGTCAAATTTCAAAATCCTCATTTGGATTGTCTTCTAGTTATTAAGTTCTGTATGTTAGAAACACGACAAAATGTTTATCATAGTAATCCGGCGGCTTTGATTGCTTGAATATTCGAATTTATAGACGCATTGAAATAACTTTGAGAATTCTGAATTGAAGTAGGAATTGCAAATTAAATAAGTGCTTTCTTAATTTAGTTCACGTTGGCAGTTTTCTGGTGTTCCGTAAATAATAAGCTATAAAAATTACGAAGTTACTTTTGAAAAGTTACATAATATGAAACATACTGTGCTCAGATCCATATCTATTTTAGTAAAAGTTTGGCCTTAGTGATTATTAATTGTCATGGCAAAATATGTATGGACTGACTGATTATCAATCGGTCAATTTATATGCGTCAAATATTGCATTTCCACGCAATATATGAAAATAGCTGCGTCGTCCGTGACGCCCATTTAAAGCAGCCACGAATACTTAAAAGAACTTATAATAATGTATGTCCTACAAAATAATCAAATAAATAGAATCTTCTCTAAGCATCTAGCTGGCGACAATATAAACATGAAAGCACATGTCACATCTCGATTCCCATTTAGAACTAATTAGTTGAAAAGGTAGTATGGGCGACTTTACTATGCGAGCGAGAATGGTCCGACGACAGATGTTAAGCGACTCGCATTCTCAGCGATTCGCGAGAATTTTAAGTTAAAATATTGTTTAGCTTTTATGTATCTATTTTTTTTTAAATTTAATGCAGATTAGTGCATTACTTTTATTGAACAGTAACCTTTATAATGCCAACTTTGCTCAAACATTCAAGATAGATAAACAAACAGATAGAAGTATTAAAAGCTATAGATTACGCTTTAGAATATTCTATTTTTTAGGACGAAAACAAAATTTTATCAATGGAAAATACAATTATATTAAATTTTTTATAATTTGAAAGTTAAGTTTTATTTTTGGACAGTGCATTATTGAGAGTTTTGTTTATTATCACAATATTGAATAAAATAGAGAAAATTACATTAATAACAATTTTACCTAATGTTTATTTTTTTTACCAATTATCATTTTTATTACCATAATTTAAATATCATAATTTTTATAAGGTTTTGATTCTGAGAGGGTTTTCGAATAAGTCAGCCAGTTACATCAAAGTTTAGGATTCTCGAGATACATGAGCAATAATGTATAGCATTCGCCATCTATTAACATGCTATAAACTAAATTGTAATTATTTATTAAAAATATTAGCTTTGAGGAAGAAATATGAAATATTTTTATACCAAATTTCATGAAAATTTGTGAAAAAGCTTAGGCATGATTGAGCAACAAATATTCTGAAACACTTCTGAGGTATATGCAAATATTATATAAAAACACGGGTGTTACTTTAAAATATGACTCATGTATACATATGGCACACTTGATTGATTTTTAGTTGCCTGCTGAAAAGCTTAATAACAAACCAATTTTCGTATTTATCATATATGTTTAGGATTATTAGTGTAACAATCTGTTTAGGTATTAACTAAAATTTTTCCCATACCGTTTTAAAATAATTTTATCAAGTTAATACACTTAGGATGATTCCATTCAAAAACATTTTAATTTTGAAAACGTATTTGCACAAAATAATAAATGTTAATAGCCGTCTTATCACAACAATAACTAAAATTTACTGACATAATCAGATCTGAAATCAGGAATTCGTTTCATTCAAAGAAAACTTTAAAATATTTTAAAAGAAAATTGGAAACTTTGCATGGCAAAGAATTTGAGCTTAAAAATGACGCCAAATTAATAACGCGTAACCTCCGGACTTTTTGAAAAAAAGATACTGGGATACATTTTTCATAACTTACAACTAATACTAACAATACGTGGCTAAAATGAAAAAAAAATCATAATTTACTAATAGTAAGGTGAACCAACTGTCCCGCTCAGTTAATTGTGGTCAAATCCAGAATAATAGTCAATATTTACCGCAATCAAACCATTGATTGTAGCTTTTTTTTGTAGGCGGTGGTTGTTAATAAATTAGTTAAAATGTTTTGTTACTTTGTAAAGTAACAATATTAAATTATATTTTAGTTAGCTTTATTAGAAACTACTATACTTTTAACTGTTATATTTCTAATTGTATCTTACTACAGGAATAAATTGCTTGAAATATTAAGTCAATGATAATGAATTGACAATAAGCTTTCATTTTTTTTTGTTGTATTTACTGCACAACATAATTATTAGATATATTCTTAATATAATTGTAAATATATTTGAGACACTCGTAGCCAACTATTTTCAAATAGTGACTTTTGACGCGACGTGTAATATTTTGTACAAATTGGAATGCTTAATGGGCCTTATTTAGAATTTCCACATTAATATTTCTGAGTCACAATTAAAAACATTTACTTAGAAATTTGAGATATGACTGAGTTGACATATTTAAAATTCACACAAAATTTCAACTTCCTAGGTCGAAGCATTTTTTAAAAGGCAGACGGATTGATATGTAAGTGATCTATGAAAGTTTCCATTTTTCATTTTTTTAAATAAGAAAGCCTAGAAACCATAGAACAGTTACAAATTTTAGATCTGTTTTCATTTATCTGAATATATAAGTATTTAATGCCAGTTGAATGTAAATAAATACATAAATGGTATCAACATTGCTCGACCATCAAGAAACTACTAATTGAAATGAAAAAGAAAATTAATAGTTATTTTAAATTTTACGTTTAAAAGGCTCGCATTTGAAAGTGATTTGAATAATATTAAAATGTATTAATAGAAATCTAAATTACATCTTTAAATATATAATAAACACACGGGCAAGTTTAAAACAAACTATTCAACCACTCGTCATCAGTTTAATTGTAACCTAATGCTGAAACATTCAGGTTCCTCCAAAGATTTTTAGGTTTAAATGTTTTATTTATTTAATTTTTTTATATGTACGAAATACATATATGCATTTTCACATAATCTATGCAGATTCCGAATGCTAAATGTGGTTATAGCTCTTTCTTTCTTACCGTTTACAATAAATATCCAAGTCTTCGAGTCTCGGGAATAATATTCTTTAACCGTTTTTATTTTTTAAAAGTTTCATTGTGCCAGTGCGACAAAAATGTATTCTTTAAAGAAGTATATGCCATTGTAAAACACTTTTCTTTAGAGTTATGACCAATTTTTATAAGAAATAGACTAAAACTTTGAGATAATAACGAATAAGAGAATAAAATAAGTAGGATAACCAGTATAATATTTTTTCAGTATAATAATAATAATATTTAAGACGAAGGTTGGTTGTTATGTGAGGTCGGAAGATATTTGACCTTTTTAATAACAATCTTGCCAAATCAATTTATTAAAAAAGTATTGGAAATTAATTTTGATGTAATAACACTCTTTGTCTTATTAGATTGGGTTTGGCTTTAGCTAAAATTGGAGGTGAATATTAACTTGAATACGATGTAATTGAAAACACGAAAGATTACAGAAAGGTATACTTCTTTTATTTAGTATTTCAATAAAATTACGAAACACGTGATTATACACATAGAAAATAATATAAGCAAAAATAATATGATTTGAGTGTCTGTCTGTCAATTGAAAGTATTAAAAATTTACTTCTATGATAAATAGAATAATGACAGAATTTCATTTTTATTTTATTTTTCCTTTTCTTAAATCTAATTTCAGCCAATTACCGCTCAATGGTTTTAATAAAGGAAACTTACAGATCATTTGTATCATTTATAAAAGTTTCATTTTAATTATTACGTCAAAGTTGCTGACAATCACTCACTAGTTTATAACAAACCTTTTAATTGAAACGTGAAGAAAAAATAAATAGTCGCAAGTCCGCACAAAAATAAGACTAAACCAAAGATCGTTCGTAAACGAGGTGGAATTAATGGACATTAGATGTTTCTATGTTTCAATCAAGTTCACCAGCAAAGTTTTAAGATTTCATCAAACGAACAAGTTTTGACAAAGTACGAGATGTTAGTTTAATACGAAGTTTGGCGAGAAGTTTCTATAAACCGTACATTAGTGGTTACAGTCTTGTTTCTTGAGTTTAATTTCCTCTGTGTCTAGCTAGTAATGTTATATCTTGAAGAAAGAAACTACTTCAAATATACGTAGTTCAAATTTATAGGCATATCACATGACATAAGTTGTACAGCAACATGACATAAAGCTCCATTATACTCGTGATTTGAATTTTAACCATTTTAACTTTATACGTGGAAAATTGTAGTTTGAAAATTACTACTAATGCACGGAACTTTTGAAAAACCTTAAGCACAGCCTATCGTTCAATGTTTCTCTTATTAATATAAATATTTCTGAAAATATTAATTTTTTTACGCGCATGGAATGTAATTAATTATTTAAGAATTTTTGCCGCAAACTCGGCCTAGAACGGTTGCTTCATTTCTGTCCGCGCTATCCACATACTTGCTTCATTTCTGTAATAGCTCTCCACGCATTAGAACTAAAGTCGTTATCATACAATGATATTATGACATGAAATAATATGACGAAATTATGTGTATTATGTTATTGCTGTCACTTTTAGTGTTTCGTAGTCAGGTTGCAAAAAAGGAAACCTTATACTTTCGTCCTGTCTGTCTGTCCGTCTCTTCGTCTCTAGGTCATATACTCAGAAAGTTTTGGCACTATATAAATTGAAATTTGGATGATAGTTGCTTCTATAAACCGCTGTAAAATAAAATAGTGGAATTATGAAATAAATAATATTATAGGTAGCAGTCCATACATTAACTGATAGATAAAAAAAATCTAGTTCCCACAGGCGTATGGGATATTGTTAGACAGGTCTTAGAAAATTATATAAAGTTTCTAAAATAATGTTTAATAAGTTTGTGAGACTAACATCGCAAAAAGCGCGTCCCCCTCTAAGTTTTCAACTAACGCGTGCAAAATAATTAAAGTAGTAAAAATAAACTTTCAACAAAAATTGGTTTGAACAATGTATGTGTAGTTTTTCAGATACGGGATATATTTGGTGTCGACCGCAGCAATAACTTTGCTTTTAACAGTGTTTTGAGAAATACAAACTTATAAGTTAAATATAGTTTGGTGCTACGGAACCCTTCGTGTATAAGTCCGACTCGAAATTTTCCAGTTTCTCAAATACATATAATTTACCAATTTTCCATAAATTGCTATAAAATAGTAACGAAGTAAAATATAATAAATTAATTAAGTCTGTTGAAGGTTATAGAGCTTCTTATTTCAAAAAAACTGAATAAAGAAATCAAGTTACTGGAAACAGGTAGAAAATATAAAAAACTTATAGATGTATTGAAATTTTGCGAATAAATTTATTCCAATACGAATAAGAAATAAATATGAACGTGGCGTGGAACGTCAGATAAATTAAAAATTTTGAAAGTAATATGTTTGAAAACGCGTCGACCAAAAGGTTTGTGTCAACGCAGAAAGTTCCTAGAAAAATATTACGAAATATTTGAATAAAAATTTAAGCGTTTTTAATTTTTAATTTATTATAACATATATGACATATCTTAATTTATCATTCACAGAAAAAGTAAATAACCGTTAAGAGATCTTGAGTGGTACATTAACAATGTTATGATATAGGGAAAATTCACCTCACTAAAAAAAGATAGTTTATTGCATGTGGAACTGGAGTCTACAGTTTTATTTTTTTAAATTATAATAGAACATTTTTATGGAAAAAAGCCTGAATATAATAACAAATTAATAGAATTTCTTATGAATTCATCATTCGGTGTTGAAAATATTCGTCATCTTTTGACACTAAATCAATAAATTATTCTATTTAGTTACTAATTTCATTATGACCCATATTCAAGTTGTTAGTTAGTAATCATTTTAGATATACCATCTTCAATATAATAGAAATTGTCTAACATATCTGTTACTAAAAATACCTGTCGCTATAACGTGAAATTTATATATTAAATTAGGTTATTAACACTTTTTATCCTTTGTAAAATAAATACCCAAATAGAACCTTTACTTGCTTCTTTGAATTAAAACTAGATATTGAATCATTTAAAAACATTTACGGAATAATGAATTCATCAAGCCTACAATATTTAGTTTGTATAGGTAAATTTTTATATGAAGAACTGATTCTATAAACCAGTCAAGGACGTGTCAGAATCATCTTAAAATAGATAATTGTAGTCAATATCTATTAAAATTGTTGATACCATTTATCCAAAATTATTAATCGACAAATTTAAACGACAGTTTCAATTGTTCAAAATCGTGGTAGAAAAATATGGGTGCGTGGGAATCACATAACTTTCTATACATGTTACTTTTACAGTTTAAAAATAAAAAAGTGTAAATGAAGCGTTAGTTTTCTTTTAAGAGGTTTATACAGTGATGCTCCACTCGATGAAACACTTTAGGTTCATGTAGCAACATCTAAAGTTTTTTTTTATATTTCCGAGCTTTTTTTAATATTTTTAATATTTATGAGCTTAAAATGGTAGGAATAGTAAATCTAAAATAGCACATAAAAAGTTGATTATTGTCATTACTCTTTGGCCCAATCATGTTTTGCAGGAAGATCTAACCAAAAAATCAGAATGATATTTAATTACAAGTAAGGAACCACAAACAAGTTAATTGGAAAAAATATAACTTGTAAAAAATATAACTTGTAATGAAAATTCTTTTAAACTGATTTGATTGATTGAAAAACAATGAGAAATATACAATATAAGTCTTGCAGAAAAAAAATTATATATATATTATTCAGTTCATGCTTTCTCGACATTAGCTTTAATAAGATGATTACATACTTATGAATAAATTAGGTATTAGCGATCGCTTATCAAACCAATCTTATCAATAATAGAAAGCAGGATGTTTCGACGACGTGAGGGAATTATATTTTTAGAGAAAAAGACGCCTGTTGTTTACGAATCTGTACATGTACTGAATTACAGCGTAAAGCTTCATTAGTAGATCGCGGTATCGATGTCGACGCGTGATTAATGGGAGTGTATATCATTGGTGAATGTGCCACAGACGAATTAATTACTACATTAGAAGTTATTTGTTTCAATATATTTCATATATTTCCCTCTCAGGAAGTTGTAATTTAATTTCGTTTTTCGTATTTAAAAAAATGTGTAAAAATCCGTTTTTCAAATATTTTCGTTTATTGTCAGCAGACAGGAGAAAGACTATAAAATGGTATTAAAAATTCTTTTCTATTACGAGAAGCATTTCCACAGTAAAATTTAAAATGTATCATTTTAATACAGCAGGCCTTAATGAGACAAATTCACGCTGAAAAGAATTTGAAGAAAGATATCGTAGGAAATCAAAATTGGTAATATCGTCTTCAAATCGAAATTATTTTACTTCAATTCGATGAAAAGAAATTGCGTCAGATTGTGAAGAAATTGCGTCAGAGAGTAAAAAAAAGTAAGACCGGTCGTCTTACTTTTTTTAACTTATGCGATAAAAATAAATCGTTCCAGCAAAACAAATTTTATTACCAAAAAATTATCAACTAGAAACGTATTTTTAATAGAGGTGAATAGGACGATGAAGAAACAATAATGATGAAATTTAAATTCATATACGGGAACACTTAAACGTGAACGTCATAAACGGGAACCCTTTTTTGAACTGTAGCCGTATCAATGACGTATGAAAGCTACATTCCGTATCATGCACCTTCAAAACAAAAGTTACTGAATTCATAATTTGGAAAACATGATGATTTGGAAAACAGATTTTAAAGTTTTGATATTTAGCGTCTTTAATAAATAATTGGCATAAGAGGTAATTGATGTAAGAAATACAGATAAGTACTTAGATAATGGTACAATTTCAAAATGTAATAGTTGCGGAGAATTCTTTGACGGAGATTTTTAATTTCACTAAGTATTTCATTTTATGAGTTTGGTCTGCACCATCCTGAAGATGATATACTATTACTACTCCTATCCTGAACTGTTTGTCCTATTTACTTATGACCTGCTTTCCTTGTCCTATGCTTCCACTGACCACAAATATGTATCAACTGAAATAATTTGTACGTAAAAACGAATGATGAATACTTTTTCTTCAATAGTTTATCTTTTTGCAGTTTTCTTTGCTTCATAATAAAGCTTAAGCTAAATAAAACTGATATGATTTTTTTTATTTCTTTACTTTTGTAGTCGTTATCCATTCAGAGATAAACAACTTTGATTATATAGCGCTGTAAAGCAACAGAAAATACTTGATAAATTTATATTAATAAATCGGTAATTATTATATCCTTACGGTCTGGAGTCAAATAAATTATCTACTAGATTATATCGGTTATATATTTGATATAATCGAGATGTGAGAGATATTTCTATTATATACTTTCTTTACGCATGTTTCGTTAGATTCGTAATCCAAGTTACGTAAGATTATTACTCTTTCATTAGTATAAGGGTATAGAGACATTATACACTACGATAAATGAATAAAGAGAACTAGAGGAATACATTTTATAAAATGAGTTAATTTCAATGCAATAAATAAACGCAATTTCTCAAGAAGGCGTTAAATGGGGCACCCAAAATGCCCCAGATAGAAGCCATCATTGTTAATCATTCGCCGCCCTTGCTATTAAATCTGCTTGGGGGTCGACCATGCTGTGACTTATTTACTTTTCTTACTGAATATCCCTCCTTGTTTTCATGTAGTGAAAGATAAAAATTTTTTTCATGATCGCCTTGGTTTTTTATTTTATTTACGTGTTTTATGTACTCGCATTTATAAAAATGCACTCGTAATTCCGTAATGAAAATAAATAATAATGAATAAAATTGTTCATTGTTTTCTAATATTTCGTCAATACAATTTTTATCACGTTTAGAGAAATCGTTTTGATGTATTCATGTTAAATTTAAATAACATCCATTTTATATAATAAACAATTCACTGAAAATATATATGAAGTTAGAAGCTTTCGTACCATTTTTTTTGTTGTAAAGGCATGTTCTCAAGAAAGCAGTACATAATTTAGTTAATTTAAATTATCTAAAAAGTTACAGCTGGCAACAGCGACGATACTTATTTATTTAAACTGAGCGATATAAATTTAGCATTGTAGGAAATTTCATTAAAATTATGAATTTTATAGGATTTACTTAATTTGAACAATAATTTCTCCCTTAATGCCAATCCATGATTAAAACTACGAAAAATATCGTTTCTCTTTTTTAATTTCCTTATATTTTCCGATATACCAGAGATCAGATCCAACGCCATTTTAATAAGCTAACATTTCTATATATATTTTCATACAATGATGAAATTTACATTTAGATCCTTTTCATAAATCGTTCCCTTACTGCTGAAGATCGTGGCTCCCTCTCGATAACCTTGTCTTTCTCTGTAACGTGTTGTTGCAGAAATAAGGGATGGTGGAGTTATGAAGGCCTAAAATATTTGCCCTCATTGTCACTGATTTTGTGTCTTAAAAATAAAGAGATAGTCATAGTGAAAATTTCAGCAAAAGAAGAATATAGATGGCCAAAATTGTATTTGTAAACTTTTTCCCTTCGTGTCTTTGAGTTTCGTGATGGTAAGCATATGACATAGCGAAACTGAATACCGGGGTAAACGTTATTACTGCAGTTTAAACTAAAAACACCTTTCAAAGAAACTAGCTATTTTTAAGGTACCATTCATGATTCTATATCACCTTCGTGTTTGGAAGTTTAAATTCTTAGTATATATTTCCTATTTTTTTTAATGTCCAAGCCGGATATAATCAAAAGGTCTATAAAACAAAGTCTAAATTCTTTGGACTTTGTGTTATTATCACTAAGGATACGAAATCCAAGAAATTTTTATTGTATAATATATATATAGGCTATATATATATATATATAGCCTATATATATATTATACAAATAAAATATATATATATATATATATATATATATATATATAGCCTATATATATATATATATATAGCCTATATATATATTATACAAATAAAATTTCTTGGATTTCGTATCCTTAGTGATAATAACACAAAGTCCAAAGAATTTAGACTTTGTTTTATAGACCTTTTGATTATATCCGGATTGGACATTAAAAAAATAGGAAATATATACTAAGAATTTAAACGTCCAAACACGAAGGTAATATAGAATCTTGAGTGGTACCTCAAAAATGGCTAGAGTTTCTTTTAAATTTGTTTTTAGTTTAAACTGCAGTAATAACGTTTACCCCGGTATTCAGTTTCGCTATGTCATATGCTTACCATCACGAAACTCAAAGACACGAAGGGAAAAAGTTTACAAATACAATTTTGGCCATCTATATTCTTCTTTTGCTGAAATTTTCACTATGACTATCTCTTTATTTTTAAGACACAAAATCAGTGACAATGAGGGCAAATATTTTAGGCCTTCATAACTCCACCATCCCTTATTTCTGCAACAACACGTTACAGAGAAAGACAAGGTTATCGAGAGGGAGCCACGATCTTCAGCAGTAAGGGAACGATTTATGAAAAGGATCTAAATGTAAATTTCATCATTGTATGAAAATATATATAGAAATGTTAGCTTATTAAAATGGCGTTGGATCTGATCTCTGGTATATCGGAAAATATAAGGAAATTAAAAAAGAGAAACGATATTTTTCGTAGTTTTAATCATGGATTGGCATTAAGGGAGAAATTATTGTTCAAATTAAGTAAATCCTATAAAATTCATAATTTTAATGAAATTTACTACAATGCTAAATTTATATCGATTAGTTTAAATAAATAAGTATCGTCGCTGTTGCCAACTGTAACTTTTTAGATAATTTAAATTAACTAAATTATGTACTGCTTTCTTGAGAACATGCCTTTACAACAAAAAAAAAATGGTACGAAAGCTTCTAACTTCATATATATTTTCAGTATATTGTTTATTATATAAAATGGATGTTATTTAAATTTAACATGAATACATCAAAACGATTTCTCTAAACGTGATAAAAATTGTATTGACGAAATATTAGAAAACAATGAACAATTTTATTCATTATTATTTAATTTCATTACGGAATTACGAGTGCATTTTTATAAATGCGAGTACATAAAACACGTAAATAAAATAAAAAACCAAGGCGATCATGAAAAAAATTTTTATCTTTCACTACATGAAAACAAGGAGGGATATTTAGTAAGAAAAGTAAATAAGTCACAGCATGGTCGACCCCCAAGCAGATTTAATAGCAAGGGCGGCGAATGATTAACAATGATGGCTTCTATCTGGGGCATTTGGGTGCCCCATTTAACGCCTTCTTGAGAAATTGCGTTTATTTATTGCATTGAAATTAACTCATTTTATAAAATGTATTCCTCTAGTTCTCTTTATTCATTTATCGTAGTGTATAATGTCTCTATACCCTTATACTAATGAAAGAGTAATAATCTTACGTAACTTGGACGACGAATCTAACGAAATATGTGTAAAGAAAGTATATAATAGAAATATCTCTCACATCTCGATTATATCAAATATATAACCGATATAATCTAGTAGATAATTTATTTGTCTCCAGATCGTAAGGATATAATAATTACCGATTGATTAATATAAATTTATCAAGTATTTTCTGTTGCTTTACAGCGTTATATAATCAAAGTTGTTTATCTCTGAATGGATAACGACTACAAAAGTAAAGAAATAAAAAAAATCATATCAGTTTTATTTAGCTTAAGCTTTATTATGAAGCAACTAAAACTGCAAAAAGATATACTATTGAAGAAAAAGTATTCATCATTCGTTTTTACGTACAAATTATTTCAGTAGATACCTATTTGTGCTCAGTGGAAACATAGGACAAGGAAAGCAGATCATAAGTAAATAGGACAAACGGTTCAGGATAGCAGTTGTAATAGTATATCATCTTCAGGATGGTGCAGACAAAACTCATAAAATGAAAAACTTAGTGAAATTAAAAATCTCCGACAAAGAATTCTCCGCAACTATTACATTTTGAAATTGTACCATTATCTAAGTACTTATCTGTATTTCTTACATCAGTTACCTCTTATGCCAATTATTTATTGAAGACGCTAAATATCAAAATTTTAAAGGCTGTTTTCCAAATCATCATGTTTTCCAAATTATGAATTCAGTCACTTTTATTTTGAAGTTGCAATATGTGGAAAGTAGCTTTCATACGTCGTTGATACGGCTACAGTTCAAAAAAGTGTTCCTGTTTATGACTGGAATTAATGAAATTTAAATTTCATCATTATTGTTTCTTCTTCGTCCTATTCACCTCTATTAAAAATACGTTTCTAGTTGATAATTTTTTGGTAATAAAATATGTTTTGCTGAAGCGATTTATTTTCATCGCATAAGTAAAAGAAAGTAGAAGTTAAGTTTAAGTTGTTTAAATTTAAGTTGTTTAAAAAAAAGTAGAAGTTAAGTTTAAGTTTGTTGTTTAAGTGTTATTAAGTTTTAGAATAAAAAAAGTGAGAGTTTTTTTTACTCTCTGACGCAATTTCTTCGCTATCTGACAATTTCTTTTCATCGAATTGAACTAAAATAATTTCGATTTGAAGACGATATTACCAATTTTGATTTTGATTTCGTACGATATCTTTCTTTAAATTCTTTTCAGCGTGAATTTGTCTCATTAAGGCCTGCTGTACTAAAATGATACATTTTAAATTTTACTGTGGAAATGCTTCTCGCAATGGAAAATAATTTTTAATAACATTTTATTGTTTTTCTCCTCTCTGCTAACAATAAACGAAAATATTTGAAAAACGGATTTGTACACATTTTTTTAGATACGAAAACGAAATTAAATTACAACTTCCTCAGAGGGAAATATATGAGGAATACTAGCAAAAATTAAGGTGTAATAAAAATTAAATTTAACATTTTTTACATTTATTTAAAATATTACCTAGGTGAAAGGACAATCGCTTGTCAGTTTAAAAATAGTACTTTAAAAACATTTTCAAAATTAAAAATATTACAATAATTTTCTTCCGCGATATATTGAAACAAATAACTTCTAAATATTCTGTACATGATTAATATATTCAATTGTGTTAATTAATTCGTCTCTGGCATATTCACCAAAGATATACACTCCCATTAATCACGCGTCGACATCGATACCGCGATTAACTAATGAAGCTCTACGCTCTAATTCTGTACATGTACAGATTCGTAAACAACAGGCGTCTTTTTCTGTAGAAATATAATTCCCTCACTTCGTCGAAATATCCTGCCTTCTATTATTGATATGATTGGTTTGATTCAGCAATCATTAATAAATAATTTATTCATAAATATATAATAATTTTATTTAAGTTCATGTCCAGAAAGCATCAACTGAAAAATATATATTATTTTTTTTCTGTAACACTCATATTGTACATTTCTCATTGTTTTTCCAAATCAATCAAATAAATTTAAAAGAACAAGTGCATTTGGCACAGTAAAATTATTATTCAAAATTAATCTTAATTACCACAATAATTTTCATTCACATAAAATTGTCAACGATATTCTTTCATTTTCGCGTATTATCACTAAGGATACGAAATCCAAGAAAGGTTTATTGCATAATATATATATATATATATATATATATATATATATATATATATATATATGTGTGTATATATATATACGATTGGCGGTTTTCAGCTGTGTATTTAGATCAATTTGGGCTAATATTTAGGTTTTCTTGATTTCATTTCAATCAATTCACATATATAAAAGATAGGTCGGTCTTAATTTAGGTTTATTGTGCACGCTAATAAAAGAACCAGTGGAACCAATTTGGCTGCCAACGCCATCTATTTTGTTTTAGTAAACTTTATACTCATAGAGTTTTGAGGGAGAAAATAGCAAAAAAATTCCTAATAACTTTTCTTACTTCGAATTTCACACGGACGAAGTCGTGGGTACAGCTAATGCTGAATATATTTGAAAATGATATTGATCAAGTTATTTGAGAAGCGAAACTCCTAATTAAGTAGAATCATTTATAATTAGATATAATCTATTTGAAAATTTCCTTCCAATTCTAAGGCTATTGTTCGGTGTTGCATCCACTTAGTGACTTTCAGATTAATAAAAAACGAAACAGATCCAAGATGAAATATCTTTTAGAAAAATCTTTTGAAACGATGGTGCAAAATAAATTTATCAAAAACTAAAAACGAGTACATTAGTATAAAATTTTTCGTGAAATCGACCTCTTGTTTGAAGAATATATCTTGTTCTTTATTTATTAAGGGATTAAACTTATTTAATACTTCTCTCCAAATAAAAATTTAATTTGAATATGAAACAATTTAATTTTATGAATTTATTTGAAGTTTCTTACGATTACTTTCTTATTATTCATCAACTCATTTTTTTATGAGAGTTAACTATTACTATCGTTAAATAGAACATATTGTGTGGAAAAAATATTACGGTTTATTCAGTTTTTTTTTTAATAAAATCAGTTTCTTTTAATAAAATAGGAATAATATAAATGAAAAGTTATCACTGGGAAGTGTACCTGGACAGTTTTGTTGGTTATATCGTAAATATATTTGTGCTTAAAATATACGTATTTGAAATAAACTAGAAATGATTCTAATCAAAATATGTCCGTCCTTTGCCATTGAATAATTAAGGTGATTCGTGAAGTATTCAAATATTCCGGAATGTGATGAGTAATGCTGAATTTCGGCTTCAAATATGACTTGCTTTTACGTAAATTGGCTTATGTACCTAAATGAAAGTAAGGATGCACTTTCAATACAATTTATTCGTTGTTTTAATAAATTGTGTTTATATGAGATTCTCGAGATAACATTTGAAATTGAGGAGAGAAATATTTCTAAAAGTAAAAAAATATGTCAAAAATATGCAAAAGGTCTAGGTGAACAATTTTTTTATGTAGAAAATAGGCTGAAATATTTAGCCCTCCATAACCAAGACGCCGAGAGCCTTTTGAAGACACTATATTTTTCCGTGCTAATTATGCCGACAGCTTAAGTTTCCCGATTTGGGGGCGAAAAAAATCTCTTAAATACCAAGTAACACGTGTCGCGCATTGTATTATTTAGAGCTATCAAAGCGAGTATGTGAAAATGAAAATCGTTTTCTTATTTGATGGACTTTTGCTAAAGAATTTAGACTGTATTATTGCTAATATTTAGTAGATTTATATATATATATATATATATATATATATATATATATATATATATCGCATGTAATTTATATCGATAACTGATAATTATGAAATAGGAAAAATAGGCAAAAACCATGTGTGATCGCATTACGTGGACGTTAAATTTGCGATGACGCTCTTTAATATCTGATTAGAATATTTAATTTTGCATTGTATTTTAATAATAAACTTGCAACAAACTTTATACATACACATAAATAATATCGATCTTTTCAAATATATGACTGGAATTTGGAATTCCGCCAATAGCGTTGACCGAGTGTAAATTTTAGGTCAATTCAATATTTCTTGCCAGACTTTGATAACATAAATAAGCCCAATGTCAGACTTGGGTGTCTTTTTTAATCTATTATGATATATAAATACAAAATAGAGCCTGCTTGTAGTACTACGAGTATTGCCGATGGCCGTCCTTCAAATTTATATAACTCAACACTCAGTATTCCTCCCTTCTCTTTCTCCTAGATTCTTCTTTCTCCTTCTACAGCGATAAAGGAAAAAAAATATTACTTGGCCAAATAAATTTATGAAAATGTGTAATGAATATTTTCTTTTACATTAGAAAGGTATTTGTCAATTTTTATTCGTTTTCATGAAAAGATAACTAATGTGACCATTAAATCTGAGACCTGTGTTATATCATTTAATCTAATCCATGATTTTTACGGTGATAACTCAATGCTGATACTGAGTATTGAGTGTGCGAGGTAGAACCGCAAAAACGGAGATAATTAGAGTGTTCGTATGGGTTAAAACCCAGTTCACTCTTTTCATTCCACTTAATTGTAACATCTATATAATACTGTAGTTACCATTACTAAGAGACGCAATTCCGTTCCAAAGCTTAAAGCCACAAATCAAATTAAAGTATCAAGATCTATGTTAGAGCAGCAAGTTAATCAATTATCAAAGTAGCAAACCATACCAATCACAGATTGATTTCCGATAATGTGAAGTGTAAATTTGATTTGTAGTTTTTAAATAATATATAGACTAACAAGTGACTAGAGATAAGTAAAAACTCGGAAAGTAGTGAAATATCTACAAACGATGTACTATAAAGATGGACGGTTACCGTCCATCGTTTACAAATCATCGGGCATCGTTTACAAATTATTTTATTTAAGATTATAGAATTTTCCGAGAATTATAATACATTTTTAGGGGGTTATTTTACTAAAATATTGTTTGAAATTTCCAGGCTAATATTTTTGCCAACAAACCAAAAGTAGTACGATAGGGATACGGGATTCATCCCAAGTAATTTTTATATTTTTCAATAGGAACGCTGAAGTTTATAATCCTCTAGAGACATGATGTGAATACGATATACATTAAGGTACTTCATTAACATTACTTTCCCTACTCTAAAATTAATATACAGTGTTTTATTTTTATAAAAGTACGTAAAGTTATATAACAATTTTGAATTTTATTTGTTTGCATATCATTGCAAAAATTAAATACATTTTTATACATCAAAGTTTTGCGTAAATTCCATCATTGAAAATTACCTAAATAAATTGTAATTTTTTACGCATATTCGAATCTTCTTTAGGAAAAATGGACATCGCATTGCAGTGTATAAATATATGTAATGTATTCAAGTAATATCGAGTTTAACTTCAACCAGAATATACCTAATAATAGTTAAGTTCACGTTTGTTTTAGTATTATCAAGAGTACGAATGAGACTTACCTAATAATTTCCCTGTATCTAAAAGTTTTGTTTGGGTTCATGTAAACATGTTGTGAAGTAACTTGAACAAAATATTCGTGTAATTTGATCAAATCCAACAAGTAATTGAGGAGTAAGAAACTCACCAAAATTTAAGGAAAAGATATTTTAAGGATGTGATTTTTTTTTCATTTCTTTCAAAGCAAGTATACTTTCGTATAATTGTGATATTGTAGTGAAGTCGTGCAGTGTTGTCACATAGATACACAATTTAGCTAGTTTAACTCTATTGACTTACGAATTAGCAGCCTCATCTTATGTGGCCGGCTTTCAACGTACATAGGGATAATTACCAAACTAACTACAAGTCAAGATTTAAGTCTGATTTCGAGTATAACAATGGTGATAATAATATTTCAGTTAAAAAAGAATAACACTGAAATTTGAATTGAAAGGATTGGATATGTTAGTACAAATTTAGTTGTTAGATTAGTATTATTGGAATATATAATATATGAGAACATGGTGCATAATAGTTATTATTGATTTTGCAGATATATTACTGTCATAAACTTCTAATTCTTCAACCATACTAACTCAGTCTCTTCACTTTACCTGTTGCCATATAAATAGTCATTTTTAAACATACTGCTTCTAAATCAAGCAAAAATATTATATGATACGACAAGGGTGACCAAAATATGAAATAACAGGTGATCTTTGTGCTATAAAGACTTATCAAATTAAAAAAATATAAAATAAATTTGGCTGTTTGGTCATATTCGCTGGTGCATGTTGTATGCATATGCGTAAACATTTCATTCGTTAAAACTTACCTGCACTTTTTTCTTAAAACACACAAATTTCTTAGTCCCTAATTGTTTTTATAATTAAATTTAATGAAACTAAAATATTTAAAAAAAGAAAGAATTTTAGTTAGTTTACGAGATTAAGTAAAGTTAAATATGTATTAGGTATATGTTACTCCGTATTTATCGAACCGTCAAAAGACCATTTTTAAACAAAAATCACTCAATATTTCGTATACAAATTGATTCAAAATACACCATTGAATAAATAGAGTTGTATATGTTCTATTAGATAATCTTCTGGATATCCTTATCATATAAAATAGAAAATAATTACGGAAATCAAACGAGTAACAAAGTTATCGTTAACTTCGTTATTTGTAAATTGTATCCATTTTTTGTATTTCTAAAAAAAACGTCTTATATCATGCGCAACGTAGCAAAATTTTCAATTTACCCGAAAATAATGGTGCGTAGATCCGTATAAAGCTTGTCGTGAAATTAATTGAATACTTGTGGAAATTTTTTAACGCAGTAAATGATATCGGGCTATGGTGAGGGCGTTTTTGTGTGACAATTTCCTCAAAATAGAGACATAAACTAATCGTAATTCCACTTGGCTACGCGGATCGGCCTCGGAAAAGTCTTTTCGCCAGAATTTTTTTTAATACTCACAATGAATTTATTCCTCTCTAAACAGTTCGGTGAATACTATAATTTATTAGATAGATAATTTTCCAAAAGTATGTCAATCAGCATTTGATAAATATTTATTACTTTAAAAGCGCAATGATTTTACTAATAAGATATTTTATTTTTATTTAATTAAGTTATTTCCTACAGCACAAGTTTAAAAATGATTTTTAAAACACCAGTATAACTTACACTATGAGGGTTCAGCACATATTTCGGCATTTATAATATATTACAGTATTTGTTTTAAACTGTTTGCAAATATTAATTTTTTATCACGTAAATATGTTAGAACGTATTACATTTAATATTTTTCACAGGCGTAAATGATATAAGGCTATGTATCGAAGAATTATAAAACCTAGAACAATCGCAAAAGTTTTCTTTAATCTTCTAGTCAGATTTTCCAACCTTTTTTCAAGGTAAATTTTCACCTATATTTTAGTATATCTTTTTAAATATGTAATTTAAAATTGTGAAAAAATATTTTCGTATTCCTCATTAAAAGCCTTTTCAAATAATTCTCCATATGATTTATAAAATAAGAAAAAACTTTTCTTTCAAACAAAACTTTTAAAACTTTTCTTTTCTTTCTTTAAAAAAAATATTTACCTTAAAGGAGAATTATTTTTTCAATATTTTACTTTTATTTTCATTGCTATTTTAATAAACTCTACACTAATAATATATTATATTGTTTTTCTTAAATACTTTGTGTGGATTAGTAAGTATTAATTATTTTATGTTTAAACTGATATCAGTTGATTTTTCAGTTACAGGTGTTTCGGTATGCGATATAAAGTAACCTGCATTTTTTTCATATATATATATATATATGTATATATATATATATATATATATATATATATATATATATATATATATATATATATATATATATGTATATATATATATATATAGGAAAACGATTAAGCTTTAGTTATTGTTTTTCATCACCTGGTATTTCCAGTATTACATCCATCACTTTAAAATTCAGCATTACAACGAAATATCTGGAATGACATTTATTTTTAGGGTTCCGTACCTCAAAACGAAAAAAGGAATCCTGTTAGAATCATTTCGTTATCCGTTTACCTGTCTGCGAAGACCCTTTTTCTGAGGAGAGCTTGGTGGTGTCATGTTAAAATTAATATCATATACTTAGGCCAAGCTTCCAAATCAACGTAATCAAGAGGAACTCTAAAAATACGGCCATTTATAGCGCATATTTTGACACTCTCAAATAAATCTACTTCCCGTTAGCCTAGAATCAAGAAATTTAGAAAAAAGAAAGTTCTCCCGGCACAAGTAAAAGAAAAAACCCGAAAATTTTTAATTTGGAGTTATGTCACTAAAACAAATTTAAATATACACCTGTAAAATATATATTAGGCAATTTATTTTCGTTTTAAAAAAACAAAAATTTCGTAAATAGTTCAGTAGGAATATTATATAATATTTAATGACTATAAATGCCTAAATGTGTACGGAACCCTAGTAGTGTTGGTCTTCTCTTACTTGACCGGCTTTCTTTATTGATATTACGAATAGCATCCTTAGGTAATAAATGAAAGTATTTTGTTTTAACTAAAATGCCGAAAAAATTGTGTTCAAGTGAATTTAATTTCTCCTCAATGAAATATTTTCTGGTCGATGTAGAATTCAGTGTAATACTTTGTTCTTCTTAAGACGTTATAGATTTTTAGGTTTTAGATATTGAAGAGCTGTACATGAGTCTTACTAATAAAAAGTGGCTCTATCGTTGTTATCAACTCATATAGTTATTCAGTGATAATAGATGTATAAACCATGTATAAAATTGCTACTAATAATTCACAAAATATTTCATAGTACTATAAGCACTCTATAGTCATACAATGCTTATAAATCGTACATAGTAATGACATACGAATTGCAAAAATAAAAGGCAAAATTAAGTATACAAAAAAAAATTAAGGGCATGAAAATTTGTTTTAAAACTCAATATTTTCCATGTAGATTATAATTTTAGTAAAAATGTAGATATAGTTACTCTATTACAAAAAGGAGATGAATAATACGGATCTACAGAAATGATCAAAGAATTTTGTGAAAAAGAATTTTGGTCTAATATTCTTTTCATCGGCTACACGAAAATTCAAATTCACTTTTGACATTCATATTGCATCAACAGACGTTTTTAGCATATGTATAGTTTTAAAGGCGTAAAGAAAAAAATAATATATTATATGCATAAAGAAATTATAAAAAGCAAAGTTAAAAATTTTTAAAAAACCAACGACATATATAGTCGTAATTGAAAAACAATTAAATATTTTTTTTTAAACCCTCCAACTAAAACAAAATAAGAATGTATTAATATAGTTACAAACCTAAGAAAATCCGTTGGAGATGCCATTGCCTTTTCCGTTCCTAATACCAACCACATTGTAGCAGAATGGAAAAGCTATTTGCACACCTAAGGGTACTTCTGTTAGTCACGAACTGATTAAAATGCAAAATTTTAGGCATAGGCAGGGCAAGGCAGTCCCGGCGAATTTTGTTGGGTTTGTTATTATATTAATAAATTCTTACTTCCTTTTAGTCGGAATGTTTTAAAAAATATGTATATAATCGTTTTTCAATTACATCGACTATATTCATCGTGGGTTTTCTATACATTTTTAATTTTGCTTTTTATTTTACACTTTCGTCGTGAGCTTAATAAACATTTTAATTTAATTTTTTTATTATTAGTCTTAATGTTTAAGCTTCCAAAAAAAAACAAAAAAAAAGGGCACGCTTCTGTGACTCTTAGTAGAGGCCGATCTTTATACGGCGTAGTAACAACTGATCTAAATCAAAGGAAACTCTTCGACAATCCACACGGCATAGCATGTAAAGAATTAGAGCCCTTGAGAAATATGTTACGTGGATCACACATCGACGAAGCCGAAGAAAGGCCATAAGATATTTAATCTGGACCAATCAAAAATGTTTATGGCAGCGCCTTCTAATGAGTTAACAACATAACACCTAGCCTTCGCCGTTAAATCGCAAACTTTTTACCGAAAACCGTATTTAAATCGATCAAATGGTTTTGGAAAAAAATGGGAACATTAGTTTGCAACAAAATGTAGCAGCGCTTCCTAGTGAGCTAACATCATTTAAATTGGTCAAACCATTTTAGAGATAAATAGTAACAATCACCTCAACAAAATATTGCATCACTCCCTGGTGAGCTAACATATAACACCTACCTGAGATCCATTACCGATTAGTCTCAAATATTTTGCAGAAAACCGTATCTAAATCGGTCAAACTGTTTGGGAGATCAATGACAACATTTGTTTGCAAGAAAATGTTTATTGTAGCGTAACCTGGTGAGTAATCACCGCAACAACTATCGAAGAACCATTGCCATGAATTGTAAACATTTAACAGAAAACCGTATCTAAATCGGTCAAACCGTTTTGGAGATAAACGGGAATATTTGATTGTCCTCACAAACAACCTGTCACCCTGACGCATATACCTCCTCCGTTCCATCGTAGGTAAAAATTATAAAAATACTGTTCATAAATAATTTTTTGCAATTAAAAATTTATCGTCTGCGTCTGGCCTAATATATCATCTGTAAATCATTCTGCTGATGGTAAAAGCAGCCATTTTATCCCCGTACCCACCCTTTAAATAAAGGTACACGATTGGGTAAACGTTTGTATGGATCGTTATTCATTTCTTGTACTGTGGTCGCTTCATATACAGTTTATTAGTAAATATTTTTTTAAACCAATTTTATACATCATGTTTGATTCTTATGTAATATTTATTAGTAATATTTATTGATAAAAACGTAAATTTAACTATTCCATGTACGATCATGGTTAATAATTAACTGCTTGAACTACGAAAGATGCTCTGATTATGAGTGTCGATTGATTTAGTATTTCTCTCATTAAATAAGTTTAGTATTTTCCTTTGGTGGGAGTTAATTGCGTGAGCAGCATGTTACTTTTATATATTATAATAAAATTACTCATGTTGAACTGAAATAAACTAGGTCTCATTCTTTTTCAATTTAAGATTGAAATGTTCGTTTAAAATATCTGTTATATTTGTATACTTATAAGACATATAAGTTGCAGTAACCTATTTAATTAATTTCAACGATTGATTGAATTTTAATACTATTTTCAAACAGGATTGATAGTTATTTTACAAAGCCAAATTTTTCATATTAAAAAATCTAATAATTTTATTTGACCACACATCTCGCAAAAAAACTTTTGAAATATCTTAATAAACATAAATACTATGCGATATTTTAATTGTATTTTTAGGTTACTACTTTGCAGTCGATAAAAAGATGGATAATCGTTATTTATTACTAACTGAATTTCATATAAAAGTAACGCGAGTATTTCAACGTATCTAACTTTAACCACGTCGAAACGTTTATTGCCAATTGCATTACCAAAAATTGGCTCCAAATCCACAAAACTTCCCACAATGCTTGTAATCGCCCTGGGTTCAAATTCAATTTGCGGAGACGAATCTTGTTTCAGCGGATTGTGAGATTTAATGACACGGCCTTCATGTGATATGGGTTTATAAGGGTTCAATTTTCGTTCTAATATTTGATCATATTACCGTTAATATTGTAGATATCAAGATTATGGAAAATTTAAATATTGTGGAATCAAAGTTAGTTTTATTGATAGTCAATGGTAAACATTTTCTCCTCGTTTTGTCTATTTTTAATCAAATTGCGGCTATTTATTTGCCATTTATTACCGTGGTTATTAAATAAGTAAATTATATGTATCATGGAAGAAATACAAAGTGTAATAATTAAATATGCCAATATATATATTTTTTAGATTCTTTACCTCAAAAAGAAAACAGGAACCCTTCTAGGAACAGTTTGTTGTCCGCGTGCCTATTTGCTGTGACCAGAAAGGCATGAAGTGATCAGGTTGAAAAAATACCAAATACTTAAGTCTACGGTCTCTTAGCGCTATAAAAAAATAAAGCTTCTAAGTCAACGCAATCAAGAATAAACCCAAAAACGCTGTGTTTATGCAGCATATTTTAACACTCGCAAATAAATCAAAACCTATGGGGTACTTTCTGTTGACATATAGTCATGAATTGGGCAAGAAGCAAGGTATCATATGGCAAGTAAAGGAAAAAATCTGAATATCATAAATTGGTGGTTACTACAATTTTATTGTATGCCATATGACATAAGACCTAGATTCAAAATTTGCAAGTCGAACGTATTTTTTACGAGCCCGAAAGAAATTGGTGAAAAATTTTAATGAAGCGGGAGACAAGCCTGCCTCCTATAATTTCACCCGTAGATTATCATTGTCGACTCGGTCAAATGCCTTTTTGAAATAAAAATAGGCTACGTCAACTTAATGACCTCGATCCAATTCTCCAGCTGCATAATCCATAAAATTAGTGAGATAGGTGATGGTGGAACGCTTTGGAAACCGCTTTGGAAGTGCTGGCAGTACGTTAAATGGGATTGGATATGCATATAAGTACGGTGATGCCAGTCACAGATCGATATTTTTTTACATCAGACCTAGAACCAGACTTAAAAATTGGAATTACACGGAAAGTTTTCGCAAAAGATGGTTAACTTTCAGAACATAATGAAAGATTCATTATAAATGTAAATGCTTAGACGAACATCAGAACGGTTTACCTACGCTTATGTATGTAGGTAAACCATCAGGACCGAAAAGATATTAAATTGGAGATGTTTCAAGTCCGACTTCCGCAGCATCCATTCCACCAATGTACAAAAGAGATGAGCCATTATTAACAGCGGCTCGTGCTGCGATTGCAAAGTCGAGCCTTGGTTTATTATCCAAAAAGACTGAATTAAAATACTGTACAAAGACGTTTGCAGCGACTTCACCTGAGTACAAGTCTCTGTTATGTGCCATAGTTGTGGGAAGCTGCCTATCCGAGCACTTACATCTCACGTGCGCCAAAATGTTTTTGCGTCAGACTTAATATCAACGTCAACATTCCGAATGTACGCGCTATGCAAGGCTCTCATGTGATATTTTACTTGTTTACACCAAAATTTAAACATTTCGGAAATCATGATGCGGTAATTTTTTAATCATTTATGGTAATAGGATTTAGTCGGAGTAATTTTTCATTACAATTAATTATATGTATAATTATTTTTTTATTGTAGTTCCTCAAAACTTATCAATGTATTTTAAAGATCCTAAACAAGCGAAAATTAAAAAAAAACATTTAAATTACAGTGACTATAAAACAATATTTTTAAGGGACTAAACAAAAAGTAAGTAGATCCTCTATGGGAATTATTGCAAACATTTTTTTAATTATTTCATATATTCATAACTGTTTACTGAGTCGACCGACTTTGAAAAGTCTTTCTTTAATCGTTACGACATGCCTTCCAGGTGGTGCCAAATAAAAATTGATGAGATCAGGAAATATTCAGAGAAACTTAGGAGATATATTGAGGAACTAGATGAAAACACAAGACCCCTTTGTAAATTTTGAGCCCGCATTTAAATTCATTGTATTTTCTTTTTCTTTGTGTGTGTGTGTGTATGCATGCGTGCGTGTGTGTGTGTGTGTGTACGTGTATGGGCGTGTGTGTATGTGTGTGCACGCGCGGGCGTGCGTGTGTGTGTGTATGTATAGAAACATGTACTCATATCTATATTATGTAGATATTTATCGTTTTTGTAATATTTTCGACAACAATGCAAAAATATTTATATTGGTGAATGGAAAAATAAAACTTTTTTACAACAAAAAACCAACTTTGAAAAAACGCAAAAAAGGAAAACGTACGGAATACTTTAATAAAGTGCAAACAGGCTAGTATTTTTCTTCTTATCTACACCTATTTTAATTTGTCAATGGGAAAAGGTGTTTTTAATAAAAAAAGATATATTTTCTTTAACATTGTTTTTGTTGAAATTATTTTTATTTTTGTTATAATATAATTTAAAATATCACAAAATATTAATCTTAAATTAATATGTATGAACGTTAGAAATTCTTGTACTAAAATTATAGTAAATCGACAATGGTGGAATAGTGAATCCGGTAAAATTACGGGTATACAGGTAAAAAACTTTCAAGAAAATGGTGCCTAAAATACCTTAAAAAATAAAAGAAAACCGAATTACTTTTACCTATTGTATTAAAAAAATATTAAATGGAATCAAATTTTGCTGGAAAAGCTTTCTCAGAATTTGATTCTAATATGTGTATCGAGTGAAGTAATAAATAATTAAAATTTTTTAATACGCTTATGTTTGCTTAACCTGTAATTTTCCTTATATTGTAAGCTGATATTACAACTCAATTTTTATTAGTTTTTATTTGTCACTTGAGTCTGAAACTTTGCAAACTTATACATTTCTGATGACAATATAATAACGTACCATCGAGCTAATATAATGATGCAGGAAGGAGGTAGTTATATTAAATTTTTGGCTAGTGGTAACTTTATCGAATTTGGGCTCGTATGATTTATTTCAAACAGGTTCCTGTTTACATATAGTAACCGGGATTGTGGAGGTGGCCACGGGAATGTCTTAATGACTAATCGATAAAGTTTGAACTTGTTTGGCTTGACTAAGTTAGTATTTTGGTCGCATGTTATAAACAGGATGGTTTGATGATAGAGGAGAAAATTGGTTATGAGTCTAATCGTAACTCCATTAAGTTTGGGTTTGTCATGGGTCTTACCGTAACTCTATTAAATGTGGAGTCGTTTGATTTGTCTCGATGAGTTTCAAAAACTTGCTTTTAGTCCTTATAAAACCAAAGCTATTCTTGTTTTAAGACAATTTTGCTAATTATGCAATTTATATTATTTTTAAATACTTCTTCTCTACGTTGAAATTTGATACTGGTGTAAATTCGTTTAGGAGATAAGTAACTAATAAATAGGTCCTGGTTTTTGAACATTTAAATCCCGTAATGGTTAAGGCATTAGATAAGAACAAAATGTTTATTTTATACCATATATATATTTTGCAAGTAATGTACACTGATTATTTTAGTCCTTGATTATTTGAAATTGTATTGATAATGGCAATTATTTCTTAGTTCTTTTAAAAATTAAGAACTAAATGCTGTAGTCTCGCTTAATAACGAGTTAATTAATTTTCAATTATTCAAAAGATGTTAATAATTTAGCTGTCATTTAAATGTCTACACATAGGAGTTAGTTTAAATAAATTTGTTAAGTCCCTCATTTAATGTGTTTTCATATTGTGAAACAATACCGACGAAGTGCTATAAATAACAGATGTGGTGTAATTTTTTAATAGATGCTGATAGATAGGTTTGTACTATGATATATAAACATTAATAAGCGCAAAATATTGATTTACTTTTGAAAACAAGCTAGTAGTTAAATGGTAACATAAGTTAAAACGTTAAAATTCCAGGAACCTATATAATACATTTTACTTCCGACGTAACGTAATTAATTTCATATTGCCTTTTCCGATGGAATACTTCGCATTTCATTAATAAAAGTTTGCGTTATATTGTCTTTTTCAGCAAGAAATTGCGTAATAATTAATGTAATGTAAATTTAAAGTAACTTAATTCATCACGTAATGAAACCAGAAGTTTGATATGAAAGCTTCCCATCCGATTGACTTTCGCCTCACGTAATATTTCGTGAATTTTATGTGCTGAGTAACATTCATTAAGCAAGGCAAAATTACAAATTGAAACCAATGAGGTTTTAAGAATATTAGTAACTAGCAATTTTGTATCATTAATAGGTAGAGTGAAAATTGTGCATCATTCGTGTTTTGAAATACTATTCGATTTGTATTATGCGACTTTATATTTTGCTACTTCTAGAAGATTTATAGTTTGATACTTCAAATGGCAAGGAGGCAAAAAAGAACTGTTGGTCATGCGATAAATGGTAACACTACATAGCAGGTTTGAATGGATTACTAGTAAGGCCTGTAACTAGTGAAATATTCAGTAATCAATCGATTACTGTTGCGGATACCTCATTCACATGAAACAGTCCTTTATCTAGTTACTATATAACCGGATAAAGTACTCTTGTATACTAATATATATATATATATATATATATATATGCACACATGCAATATCACTAAATAGCGCAACTTCAATCAATAATAATGCATTATAAGTAGACTGCCATAAACCTATTTTTTTTAAATTATACCTTTTCTGAAATTTAAAAATTTTCTTAAGTCATTAACATGGAAATGCATCTACCTAAGTATTTTATTTTGATACACGTACAAAACGTGATAATATTATATGCTCGTAAATATGCTTCTTAGCGATGGTAAAGTCAAACTTTTTACTTGCTTGGTTTTACAAAAAAAGGTTAAAAAAAGGGTAAAGGATCACATAATTCAATTTCAAGGCCAATTTAATTTCAAGGTCAAAGTTGTTTACAATTCGTAAATAAAAATGATTGCCGTGTGAGAATTTTTAACAAATATTTAAGATTATAAAATTCACTAGCTGATGAAATTTACGGCACTATAAAACCACAACATTGAATTCACATGTGTTTTTGTTGGATTCTGGGTGCTTGCTAAGAATTTTCCAAAATTCAACCATTCGGGGATTGAATTTTTGTATGAAAATAGAAGTAGAAAATTGCATGAGTATTTCGAAATAATTAAATTTAGATAAAATGTGAAATTTTGTATGTAAACTGAAACCTGAATGTTTAAACAACTTAATTCGACGTATACTCGCACCTCATTTTATAATATAAGCAGTCGCACTAGGTATAAACGCACATGCGATTGCTAGAGTGTATGTATGTAAATAATTTTAATGATGAAAAATAAAGGACTTGTTAATTACAGAATCTCAATAATACTAAAACAAAAAGAATGAGGAGATAAATCGGTTTTATCTTTCAATCAGTATTATCTTTCGATTTCAAACATTATGTTTTAATTGTAGTAAACAAATTACTTCAAACAAAAAAGAACGCAAATATTAAATATTGTTTTTAAATCAACATAAAATTTTGCCACAATTTCAATAGTAGAATTAGATTATTTGTTGAGGGAACTTTCTTTTTTATTCTAATCTGTTATATTCTAATCTTTTTTATTCTAATACTTTTCTTCCTAATTAGCAGACACGAACAATAAGGTCTTCGACAAATCGTAAATCCACCTTCACGTTTGCGACATAATTAAGTTCTTTAATTGGTCGTTTCAAATAGTTTTGTTCTAAATACTACTTCGTTTATTCGATCGATAGAAATCGGCCTCTAAATCGTTCCAATTCCTTAACGTTTGTAATATATTCCCCTAGAGCGTAATTTTTTTTGACAGATCTTCAAAAGCTTTTCAACTTATGCCAGTCGATCGGTCGTTTCTTCTAATAAATATTTTTATTGTCAAATTTTAGACACCCAAGTATAAGTGGACATCGTAGCTATACATGTATTTAGTATCATCTATTCAAATAAGCTCCATGAAGGCCACCAGTGTAGTAAATTCGACCAAATGAAAGTTTTATTTCTCCTCAACTTGTTGCCATAAAATTTTTCTCTTTCTCTCTCTATATATATATATATATATATATATATATATAAGTTCGAGTTCGCTAAAATAAATAGTTCTTAATAGAATTTAATTCCATGAATTTAAAGCAAATCATAAATGCTATGGTAGTTTACAATAAAGTTTTTTGAATTATTGAATTACACTTTTCAAATAAGAAAACCTTTATCGTATGGAAGACAATTAACTAATATAAGTGCGCTCCGTAATTGCACTGAGATTTCCTTAGCCGACTTTCCCTACAGTAAACATCTGACTGACTTGTTTTTGTTTTTTTTTTGATACTCAGGTTAAAATGGTCGCTTTTTAAAGTTCTTGAGATAACATGAGTACAATCGCTTCGTCCTGAAATTTGTTTATGTTTGCGAATAAGTGATAAAAACCCTAGTTTCCTTGTCAAGAAATCATATTTATCTATTGAATTGTGAATTAGTTGAATGAATTACTTGTATTTTAATAAATTATTGCATTCTGTTTTAAGTGATAATTTCTGATAATAATTATGCTGCGTCAGTAATACCCACAATCAAGTGATACTATGATTCAAAATAAAGTTTGTAGTTAATGCAACTTGCTACGTTTTTAGTTGTGACCTCCATCGCGATTTTGAGATTGAGACGGTAGAGGATTACTAGTTTTTACCAAAAGATACTCTAAAATCACGTTAACATAAAAGGGCCCAGAACCTTGAATATACAAAATATCACTGGATTACTTAAAGGGAAAAAAATCATATAAATTTGCCATACATTAGAACACTAGGTTATTTACTGGAAATGTCTTAGTTTGGACAGTTTTTGGTATTTTATTTAGAAACAAATTAATCACTGGTAACGTAACTAATTCTAATAAAAATAGTGAGAGAAAAATCATGACCGGGGATAAACATTTTAATATCATTAGATATAGTTTTATTTGGAATTGTAATACAGAGAATTGAAGGGAATTACATCGGACCATGCCAATTATACATGTGGAAAGAAATAAATTAGAGTAATATCCATACATTTTACAACAAAAACATAGATTGAACTTTAATATTTCTGAGGATCTAAGTAATTTAATATGGATACCAAAGAAATTCACTTGTTTCAAGAATACTATAGACCAAAAGAATTAAACAATTCTCCATTTCATGAAAATCTTGGGTATACTGTGTGACAATCCTAGTACCTCGTAGGTTTTCTGATAGGTTTCGATGATATAATTGTAAAATTTGAAATAATTATACATATTTACACCGAGAACTTGGGCAGATGAAATTCCTTCGAGAGTAGGTCAGCCTGGCTCATAACCATACACAAGGGGTATATAATATAGACTCGAGTGTATCATCATTACATATTTGCTTACATTATAATGCAGCTTATTGTTCAGAGTGCATCGGAATACTGAGTCGATATCACGTTCAAAGATCTCACTATAAGATTGGATATTTATACTTAAGACGAATTTTAAATCATCGTCAAACAGAAGATAACGAACAGTGTTGATAACTAAACGCAAGTAATCTATCATAACGAGAAAGAAAAGTGAATATAAATTACTACTGAGTGACATAAAGCCAAGATTCCAAATTTCCCATCCGGACGTCCCGTACAAGCCCGGAAATAATTAGCAAAAAATTTTACAAGAACGGAAGATCGTCCTCCCTCCAACAATTGGACTACTAGAATATCATTGTCGACTGGATCAAATGTATTTTTAAAATCAAAATAATAGCCTATTTTGGTCTACATTAGAATCTCGATCCAACTCCATAACCAAATAATCCACAAAATTAATCGGATTAATTACGATTGCTTTGGACGAGCTATATATATATATATATATATATAGCTCGTCGTATATATATAAATATGTTCTCTTTTTTTCTTTATTTTTTTTATAATCATTTGTTTCATAGATTTCCCAAGTTACTCTTATTTTAAAATAGAGTTCTAGGTCTGATGTGATAAAATATAGACCTATAGAAGTATTACCTTCATTTCCTAAAGTATTCGAAACAGTTATGCATTATCGTATTTATTTGCAAAACCAATCAAAGCTGACCAATTTCCAACATGATTTTTGTCCAAACCACTTCAACCGTAATTAATCCGATTAATTTTGTGGATTATGTGGCTAGAGAATTGAATCGAGATTCTAAAGTAGATATAGCCTATTTTGATTTTAAAAATACATTTGATCAAATCGACAATGATATTCTACCAGTCAAACTGTTGGAGGTAGGAATGTCCGTTCTAGTAAAATTTTTCGCTAATTACTTCCGAGCTCGCACGGGAAGTCCGGTTTGGAAATTTCGAATCTCGGCCTTATGTTACTCAATAGTAATTTAGGTCCACCTTTCGTTCTCGTTTTGATAAATTATTTGCCTTTAGTTGTCAAAACTGTTCGTTGCCTTCTGTTTGACGATAATTTAAGACTATTCTCAAGTATAAAGAGCCAATCTTATAGTGAGATATCTACTCAATATTCCAATGCACTCGAAGGAATTTCGTCGGCCCTAGTTTTCAGTATAAATATATATAATTACCTCAAATTTTACAATTATACCATCGAAACCTATCAGAAAGCTTACAAGGTACTAGGATTGGCACATAGGGCATACCCAAGATTTTTATGAGATGTAGTATATTGTGAATTTGCTTAATTCTTTGGTCCGTGATATACTTGAAATAAATGCAGTTATTTGGTATCTCTATAAAATTACTGAGATCATCATGCTAAAGAAAATATAAAAAAAAGTACAATCGGTTTTTATATTATAAAATGTATTGGTATTACTCTAATTTATTCCCTTCCAGAAGGATAATGAAATTCCTTCCAACTCCGACGGACATTGCTTTTAATTATGGGTTATTTTTAATTGCAACCTTGCATCAAGGAGTTATTATTTTAAGTTTAATAGCTCCTAAATCCCCTGTACACACCTGTATTTAATACAGTATTGCGAAATTCGCCCAGTCTAGAATTGTTTTTCTGCTCTATTGACTGCTTCAGGAATAAGGCTGTCGAGTTGTTTGGTGATTCACGACTAACCACTAGTTAGAATAAAATTTATTTGAATTGCATAAAATAAATTCCTATCTTATTTGTAATTGTTACTAATTTTTTATCTTATTACTTGCTGTTTTTTTATACTTAAATTAAAACACTTGTTATTATATTCATCTAGATGTCATATATAGGTAACGTGAAATTTAAAACTAACTTAATAAATAAATGAGTTTTCAATTTTATTTCAAAAAAATTATTAATTTGACGATTTAATTAAATTATTATGTTCATTGTAGAATAATTTATATTTACAACAATTTACCGTAAACAGAAACACTAACATTTTGGGGGCTATCCCAAGTACTAATTAAACTGTTTATCAGTAATCTAGTTTATTAGCACTCGAAATATTGTTTAAAAGTACTGTTCTAATGGTGTTACCAAATTATTCGATTGTACCTTGTGGTAGTAGATGAGTTTGATACTTATAATTTTAAACCAAATACAAACGCCAGTAATAACGTTGGTCGCGTTAAAGTATCATCAACGCAAATTTCATTTTAATTCTTTTAATTGAATTACTTAATCATTTTATTTTTTATTGATGATGTGCTATTGAAAAATGTAGTTATTTATAATATATATCATTGAATTATTTTAATGACGATTGCGCAGTAACAGCTATGGAAACATTATCAATATAATCGTCACATCGACGACGAAGTATCTAACGATAATATCGATGTTCCCTTTCAACGATGTAGTAACGTTTCGAAAACGTATATATTCATGCGTATATCTACTCAGTACATAAAATGTGAAAGTATACTACGTGTATACCTTACAAAAAATTAGTTTGCATTGAACAAATTAAATTTTAATAATTCGAAAAAAACGACTATAGTGCGATATACGGAGTATATATGATTATCCTCTTCATTAAATATATATCAACCATCTATTAAATTCACGTGACTCTTTCGTATGTATACCGAATTCTATTTCATGGAATGTGCTTCATGTAACTAAATTAGCCAGTGTAATGTAGTTATAAATATTTAATTTTAAAATATTTTTATTGCGGGACTAAGCTAATTAGGTGTAACAAAATTTCTGTACTTAATTTTTACTTTTCTACATTACGTTGCAAAAAAATAAAAAACAAATAAAGAAAAACTGTATTAAAATGCATTATAATTTCTTATTAACGATAAAAGTAAATACCTAAGTCAAATTTTGTCTCCACTGTTATAAAGGCACTTATTACTTGAATTGTAATAATTTTCTAAATTTATTATTAATCTATAATTAGAATCAATAATTTTTTTTTTAAATTTCACGACACTTTGACAAACAAAACATGACACTTTGAACAAAAATTCATGACACTTTGAACAAAAATTGGATGAAAGTGATTTTCAATAAGGTCCTTAATTAAATGCATAGTGAAATAATATTTGTTCAATATTATTTTTGCTTCACAGACCAAACATCTAGTTTCAGTGAAAACATTTGGTCTGCAAAGCAGCCTTGTTATTTTTTCGAGATGACGGAATATTATACACGATTAGGTTTGTGATGCGTACATGTAAATATTATTATTATTAAAACATTCTTGTTTATGTCCCTGAGTTGAAAATAGACTAATACTAATGTATTTAATTAATAACCGCTGTTTATAAACATAAAATATTAAATTACTCATACTTAATGGAATTAAAAACAAATATTAAAGTGTAAATAATTTTCTTATTATGTTTAACGACCATTTTAATTTGTTTTTTGCATAATACACATAGCAACGGTGAAATGTTAAATTTCCTTCTATTTTATATCATAAATACTAAAAATGTGTTAATCTACGAGAAAATATCGTTATATTTATTTTAAACCGAAAACTAAAACGTTAACAAATATGATCCTATTAAAACCATTTTTTTTTCATTTAGCAACACTGTAAAATAAAGATTATGGAAGCTAAAAAATGTGGTATAAGAAAAAAGTTCTAAGCAATCATTTGAAATTAATATTATCAAAATATGTGATAATCTTAATTTCAAATTATCGACAAACAAAATTTGGGATTATGTCGTATCACAATTTATATAAAACTATGTCTAATAATATTAAAATATTTGTCTCCAGTTATCTTTATTTTTTTCAATATTTTTATTAGAATTAGTTACGTTACCAATGATAAATTTATTTCTAAATTAAAATACTAAAAACTGTCCATACTAAGAAATTTCCAAGTTAACATGATTTTTTCCTTTCGAATCGTCCAGTAATATTTTACATATTAAAGACCCTTCTACGTTAATGTGATTTTGGAATCTCTTTTGGTGAGAACTAGTAAATCTACTAATAATAACCTCTACCATCTCAATCTCAAGATCGCGGTGGAGGTCACAGCTACGAACGTAGCAAGAAACCTACAAACGTAAGCACTTCATTTTGAATTTTTGTATCACTTGGATATTAGGATTATTCAGGCAACACAATTATTATTAGAAATTTTTATTTAAAATACAATGCAACTGATGTCCGTAAACTAATTAGAAATTAAGAATAAATGGTTGACCGAATTTAACAGACGCGGACTCCCACGGACCCGGTGATTACCACTAGAAGTAATAAAATTGTGTTGACCATTTAATCGAATTTTCGTATTATTTTTCCATTGAAACTGAACAAGTTTCACTATTTTTATATTATTCTTTACAAAGTTAAGTCCTGATGTAAAATATTACTAGTCGTAAATTAAATCAACTTAATGAATACGAGTACACAGATTTTCCATTATACTGTTCATAAATATGTGATTAAGCATATATATATATATATATATATATATACATATATATATATATATATATATATATATATATATATATATATATAAATATATTGCCCAAATAATTTCATCGAACTTTTATAAACTTTTTACAGACCCAACGTCTGTCATGAGTTGGCCGATTAATACTCTTAAACCAATAAAGCCTACTTAGTAATGATAATTCTTCTTTTGTTTTTTATTATATGTACCAATATGTAAATACTTTTTAGATATTAAAAAAAATAACAGTTTAGCTAGTTTTCGGGTGGGGACATGAAACTCTGACAAATAATAATAATTTTGAAACGTAATATTCCGTAAACTTATCCTGTATAGAAAAAGTTTTCATGACACTATTATAGTATTTTTAACGACTTATTCAATGGTACCTTACATATGGTACCTTACGTAGGGTATGGGAACAAAAATAATTACTCTCACTTTTACTATCACATATAGGGAATTTACCCAAAAAATTTGGATTAAAAAACTTTTTCAAAAAGTTTTTTATCCCGTCAGGTTTATAACATCTATAGTTTGCTGATAAAACAACTGTGGCACACAGATGGACAGACAGATGAACATGGCAAAATTATAATGGTTTCTAGTTTGTTTACGGAACCCTAAAACTATATAGACGAGAACCCGTATCTAAATATAAACCATAAATCTGTTAAATGGACACATGAGATTCATTATCCCCCAATTATTGGAAGTCTTTGAATGTAACACTTATCAGAAAAAAATGTATTTTAAATTTGGACATTTTTATCTAAATTTTATTAAAATTATTTAAGAAAAAATTGTCCCAAAAAAGTTCAACGAAGATGGCTGAAAATGTAATAATATACTACTCTATTGTACATGATAGCAAAAAAATTAAATTTAAATATGTTCTAGAGAGGACTGAAGGTGACTATAATGAATCTTGCCATAGCGACCATTAAACTTAATCACTGAGGAAATTATTTCAAGAATTTTCTAGCTCATTACAAAAGACCGCATTTTGAAGCTTAGAAAGAAATCTAAGGTGGTGTCTCATATAAACGAACCCAGAACATTAGGATTGAGATTTTCTAAGGTCATCATCACCATACTCATGTTTTCATCGAACTTAGGTTTTCTTGTATGTGTATGTTTGAATATACTTGAAGTTGATACTTAAGAATATTCAAACAGAATTTTAATCATTAATCCAATTTTGGTTCTTCATTCTTAAATTACTTTCATTCTTTAATTACCAATGACATCAGTTTTTTTCTGTACTCAAAAGTATTCACTAAAATTGCATATATATATATATATATATATATATATATATATATATATATTTATGCACACATATACCAATATATGAAAATCAATTACTATTGTATTAATTTTCGGTGATTTTGAGATAGCATTATAAAAGAACAAGCATCTTGTGCGTAATTTTTATACAACGAATAGTACGATAATGGGAATTAATTAGTGAAAAGCATTATTTCGCCCCCAATTTTATTGGGTTTTCTTATCTCATATTAGTATATACGTAATCTAAAAATCGTTCTTCTCACTATAATATTACAAGCAAAATTAAAATTTAATTCGCAATTGAATATGTTCTTAATGCGTCTACTTTTGAACTTTTTCTGACTACCATATCTCATTCTTACTTGAGACTATTTGACCAATTAACTTTACAACGTAACCAGCACTATAAATATCCAATTTTTTACAGAAACTACTAAAAAAATTAAAGTAGTTTCTAAAAAAGTAGTTACTGTTAAAGAAACAATAGTTACTCCTTTAACAATCTCAAATAAGTAACACCTTGAATTCCGCATACGAATTTCTTCTCGCCTCCTACATTTTAACATAAGTGAGTTTGTAATGTCACATAATCCATCATAGGAAAATCTTCGATTTAATGCTAATCCTTCTGAAGTTTTATTCTTGAAAACGCGACATGTGTTAAACCAACAAACATTTATTCTTCTCCAATATCTACTTTAATGCTGCTGCTTTAATGTTAAACCTTGCGACTTATGAATTGTAATTAGTATGTTTTTTAAAACACCATGTAGTGTTCCAAGATCCATATTATTGCCTGCGGAAAATTCATTGATTTAATTTTTCCTTCAAATTTGTGACAAAGAGTACAAAGTCCATTTTGTTCAAAATCAAACAAAGAACGATGATACAAGTTGCAATGTGTCAATTTCATTTTTTTTCTGGTTGTAAGTTAGCAGCATATTAAAAACGAGCATTTTCTCGATAAGGATATATTCAGCATTCGAATTCTTTTCTGACGTTCTTTTGAATCAGACATCAAAGAACGGTTATTATCTCATTCTTTACGACCAGATAAAGTAAGCCTTCGTGGTATTTCGCTGTGACAACAACAAATATAAAGTGTTTAAAACTATTTCATTACAGATGTTTAAAAAAATCTCAACAGCGGAAGGTGATTAAATTTACTCATAATTTGTTCTCTATGGTCCAAAAAAATGAAAAACCTAACTTTGATTTTTTTAAATGTAAATCGATTGAGTTTCACGTAATGATCATATTATTGTAGGTATAGAATTAATAAATCTGAACAGTAGAAACAGATACATGTTAGTAAGATATGGATTTTGGTATAGATTTTGGATTAAAAGATAAAGCTTATTAAAGCTTAAAGTATTTTTTAACTTTAAAACTCATCTCATTAAAAATTAAGTGAAAAATATTAACCTAACTTCCGATATTAATATATATTGTTTTACTCGATATATGTAGGTGATTTACCTTCCACAATTTACAATTTATTAATTTACAATATAAAAATAACCACATATCACATTTCGATTTTGTTAGTAAACATTCTTTCTCTAAATATTACACGTGTGCATGCCCTATTAATTCTGTAACTTTCTAAGAGATGACTTTAGTAACAGTCTAGTTAATAAAAACATTCACACATAATGTTTCGATTTTGTCATTAAACATTCTAGAAATATGAAACATCTGCATGCATGCTCAATTAATTTCGTAATGTTTTAACAGATGGCGCTAGTAAAAACATGCTAGTATTACAGATCGTTGTTTAGTATATTTTCATAATTTAGTAAAAGGTTTAAATACAAAAATAACTATAGATAACAAATCTAGACATGACTTTAAATTATTATGTTAAATTTCAAATCTAGAGGTGTGATAGTTTTCTCATAAAGTGTACCACAAAACTGTATGGGTTGTGGGATAGTGATAGGGTTCGCTCCGCTCGCCCTAATAATTTTGAACAGGGTGTTTAAATGCATCTACCCATCTCTCTACTATTAGCTTTATTGTTATTCCAATGTTCTACATATTCTGCCATTATGTTCTTAATTGAATACTGTCTTTTGCGGATAACTTTATTCACATGAACTATAGTAATATATTCTACATGTCAATTGAGACTATAATTAATTTATATTTAAATTTTCTCAAAAATACCTTCGCGTTCAGTAGTAATATCGTGATCGATGCATTCCTGCATCTTCGTAGATAATAAATGTATCGATTAAGAATACATTTTTTCAATCGATAAATAACAATTGTCAAAACGGATGACTTTTTATAATTTTAAGTTTTATATTTAAAAGTATATTTATAATATATTTTTAGTCATGCAAATCAATATTATAACAAAAACATCTTTGTATTTCTCATGAAAATTCCTTTGGCATGGCACAAAAATGGAAAAAAACTCGGAACTTTGCTTACCGCCTTTAAATTCACATATGAATATTTTTATGAGGTTAAGTAATGAAAAATGCGTGTATTAAATTTCATGCAACTACGTCATATACTTTCTTAGAAAATCGGCTGCGAGTACAGACAAAAGATAAATAAATTGCTTGTATAGCTTTCGTAGGCATAAACACTTGGTGTATATTTAAAAAATTGTGACATCCGGAATTATCGCTGTAGTTTTGCTAAAACCAGTTGCCATGTCAAGGCTAGTGAAAAACTTATGACGTCCTAATCGGTCTATACTATCGTCTATAAGTAGTAAGGGAAAACGATCTTTAATTGTGATTTCATTATGATTTCGGACCACAAATAATGGACGGTACGAATCGTATGTTTGTACTTTCATGTTTGTGCCACACACATACGATCCGTACCGTTTTTCTTCTGAAAAAGAAGAATTGGACTTAAAAATTCCGACTGTGACTTTCGCATAAACCCCTTATCCAATAAATCCCTAACGATCTCACGAACGCATAATGTATCAGATTGTGAAAGACGCACTTCAAACTTCGACCGCCGTGAACAAACAACTGTAACACTATAGGACAATGCACTGATTCACATTTGTGTATTCCACTCACGTACTTAGAACTTTCATACAAACTACAACAAAAACTTATGCGAAATAAATAGCGAATGAACTAAATTAAAATCCTTAAAGACTCAAAATGGAATAGAATGGAATTTAAGACTCAAAATGGAATACCAGATTTTAAAAAAGTATTCAGGCCGTGAATTTTTGCTTCGTATCCCACTTCTGATGTAAGAATTGGATGTAAGTAATCGGCAATTGAAATAAAATTAAAAGATTGATCTAATATATAATACGCATGTAATTAATCACTTTTACAGATTATATGTAAGTAAGTAAGATACGTCCAGTACGAATGGAGTCCTTTGCTGAAATGAAACGCGTCGCAATCCCCCGCTTTACGCCGCACAGCATCGCTCGCATTGAAGTTGGCTTCGAGAGGAGCCAGGAATGCAGCACTTTCTTAGCTCAACTCCAATAAATTATATATATATGTATATATATATATATATATATATATATATATATATATATACATATACTTCCATATTAAAATATTAATTAAAGAGTTAATACCATATATCCCAATTTTATATCCCAAAATCGGTTTTCCGGCTGATAGCATACGAAATATTTTCCCTTTTATAAATCGATCACGATATTACTACTGAACGCGAACGTATTTTTGAGAAAATTTAAATAGAAATTAATTATAGTCTCAATTGACATGTAGGATATATTACTATAGTGCATGTGAATAAAGTTATCGGCAAAAGACAGTACTCAATTAAGAACATAATGGCAGAATATGTAGAACATTGGAATAACAATAAAGCTAATAGTAGAGAGATGGGTAGATGTATTTAAACACCCTGTTCAAAATCATTATGGCGAGCGGAGCGAACCCTATCACTATCCCACAACCCATACAGTTACAGTTTTGTGGTACTCTTTATGACAAAACTATCACACGTTTAGATTTGAAATTTAACATAATAATTTAGTCATGTCTAGATTTGTTATCTATAGTTATTTTTGTATTTAAACCTTTTACTAAATTATGAACAAATACGAAACAACGATCCGTAATACTAGCATATTTTTAATTGCGCCATCTGTTATAACATTACGGAATTAATAGAGCATGAATGCAGATGTTTCATATTTCTAGAATGTTTAATAACAAAATCGAAACATTATGTGTGAATGTTTTTATTAACTAGACTGTTACTAAAGTCATCTCTTAGAAAGTTACAGAGTTAATAGGGCATGCAGACATGTAATATTTCGAGAAAGAATGTTTACTAACAAAATCGAAATGTGATATGTGGTTATTTTTATATTGTAAATTAATAGATAGTAAATTGTGGAGGGTAAATAATCTACATAAATCGAGTAATACAATATATATTAATATCGGAAGTTAGGTTAATATTTTTCACTTAATTTTTAATGAGATGAGTTTTAAAGTTAACAAATACTTTAAGCTTTAATAAGCTTTATCTTTTAATCCAAAATCCATCTCAATTTCGTACTAACATGTATCTGTTTCTACTGTTCAGATGTGAAACTGAATCGATTTACATTTAAAAAAATCAAAGTTAGGTTTTTCATTTTTTTGGGCCATAGAGAACAAATTATGAGTAAATTTAACCACCTTCCGCTGTTCAGATTTTTTTAAACATCTATAATGAAATAGTTTTAAACACTTTATATTTGTTGTTGTCACAGCGAAATACCACGAAGGCTTACTTTATCTGGTCGTAAAGAATGAGATAATAACCGTTCTTTGATGTCTGATTCAAAAGAACGTCAGAAAATAATTCGAATGCTAAATTATATCCTTATCGAGAAAATGCTCATTTTTAATATGCCGCTAACTTATAACCAAAAAAAATGAAATTGACACATTGCAACTTGTATAATCGTCGTTTGTTTGATTTTGAACAAAAAGGACTTGTACTCTTTGTCACAAATTTCAAGCAAAAATTGAATCAATGAGTTTTCCGTAGACAATAATATGGATATTGGAATACTACACGGTGTTTTAAAAAACATACTAATTACAATTCATAAGTCCCAAGGTTTAACAATAAAGTAGTTGTAGATATTGGAAAAAAAAGAAATTTTTGTTGGTTTAACATATGTCGCGTTTTCAAGAATAAAACTTCAGAAGGATTAGCATTAAATCGAAGATTTTCCTATGATGGATTATGTAATATTACAAACTCACTTATGTTAAAATGTAGGAGGCGAGAAGAAATTCGTATGCGGAATTCAAGGTGTTACTTAAATGAAATTGTTAAAGGAGTAACTATTATTTCTTTAACAGTAACTACTTTTTCAGAAACTATTTTAATTTTTTTGTAGTAGTTTCTATAAACAATTGGGCATTTATATTGCTTGTTACGTTGTAAAGTTAGTTGGTCAAATAGTCTCAAGTAAGAATGGGATATGGTTGTCAGAAAAAGTTCAAAAGTAGACGCATTAAGAACATATTCAATTGCGAATTAGATTCTAATTTTGTTTGTAATATTATAGTGAGAAGAACGATTTTTAGGTTACGTATATACTACATAATAAAATAAATAAAAAGTAGACGTCATTTCCATCAAAATTTTGTGTCTAAATAAAGCGCTTCGCTCTTAAAACCTAAAAAATATAATCACGTTGACTGTACAGGTTTTATTTACAAGAATATATCCAAATTGATTTTGTAATTAGCTCGGTTACATATGTGTTGGTCAAATATTTCTAGATTTTTCCAACTGCCACTATTTTTTCCGAAAAGTTTTTATTAAGGCAAATTTATGTCTTTGTACAATTTGTCATCTTTCTATTTACTTTTCGATAAATGTTACTCGGTGGATATTCTTTTCCTTTAATTTACTACATTTAAGATTTTGTATTTGTCTCTTATCTTTAAGCTCTGTAAATCCTTTAGTAAAGATATGTTATTAACTTTGTAGTATAATTAATTTAATCAAAAAACCCTTTTGGGCATCTACTGTCTTTTTGATTATTTAATTTCGAAAACACTATTTGAAATTGTTAGTAGTCTTTACCTTTCTATTTATTATTTACCTGGTTTAATGTATCTAACTAATACATATGGCGGACTTATGGCTACGAAAGCAATCTCTTACAGCCAACCAGAACACCAGTCCAGCCCCGATCGACGAACGGCTGGAAATCGAACCTGGGTATCCGCGGCGTGCCGCATCGTCAAAGGCTGTATGCCTTGTGATCAATACAAGACACCACGGCGACGACATTATATTTATTATCACGAGTAGAAGTATACTTTTGCTCTCTGTACAAATAAAAAAGTACATTTGAAATTATTTAGTATGCTGGCATTTCCTGTAAATAGTTTGTAGCAAAATAATTGTTTTTAACCCATGCGCCTATCTCAGTTCATAATTTCTTTTTAAACGTATTTATTTAGTATAATCAACTTTTGTTAATAAAATACGTTTATAAATTTTATAACACTTATCTTAAATTTCTTTTGGATAACTTTCTTTAAAATTACAAGTTTATATTGTGCTCTAATCTTATGCTTAACATATTGGAAAGTAACGTTTATGACATAACACAAGTCTGGTACATCCGATGTGAGCAAGGTTTATCATATAAAAAATATTATTTTACTCCTCATCATAAATTTAGACGTACAAATATAAATAATAATTCTCATTTTCGAAGTTAACAAAATGCTGAAAATTAGACCAAAGAATATGGAATACGATTTTATTCATTGCACTTAAGTTTTTTTTATTTCTACGTAAAAAACCAAACAATATTCATATTATCTAAATAAATTTATTTTACATGACAGTATTAACATTTATTAGCATATTTCTGAAAGTTTTTCATAAATGTTTTTAAACACTTTCACGCATCATTAACCCGAGAGCTGAGTGTAAAAATTGGACAGTATAAAACTAGGCAACAGATGTTTTTAAAATACTGCGTATAGCCACAATGAGAAAAATTATTTTATGCCTAGTTGGAAGATGACGAATGAATTTTCCTATCTCCACTTCCATACTAGTTTTTACAAAATATTTAAACAATAAACTTACATTTTTAAATTTTCACAAATATTTAATGTATAAAAGCAACATCAAAATACATTATATTTTGTGTCGAATTAGATCTTAACAAAATATCCCAGCAAAATTTAAAATTGTTTTTATTACTATACCCATCGAACTACAGCATCAAACTTAAACAAACGAAAGTTTATATTAACCTCTATTGAAATATATATTTGTGTCACCTTCAAACTTGCCGGAAATATACTAAGAATCAAAGAATGAAAGACGTTTTGGACATACAATGATAAAATTACACGATATATTAATTTTATTTTCTATAACTGCATCAAGTTTAATTAAGTTATAATTCTTAAAATACCATAAAAACCATAGCAGCCTATTTTAATCGAAATTCGGTGATTTTTAAACTTAATTATACAAAGAAGTTATACAAAAGGAATAAAAACTAGGATTATGAAATAACTTAATTATATAAAACAATTTCAACCATGATATAATTAGAAGATAGTTATAACATTCTCCACAGATATCCAATACAAATATCCACATCACAAAAAGAAACGTGATCCAATTTCTGTGTGATCTGAGTGCCACTTTTTAATAATTTTGTAATACTTCCCGGCAGGTAATTTGGGGAGGTATAATATCTTCGATGACAGTCCGTTTCAAATCTAAATTTAGAATTTTGACCAATTGTATTTTATAGATGTATGCGCTCTTACAGGTAATAGCAATGCAGGTAAAGCGATAACGTTTTTTTGTTTGTTTACTTATATATGAAACTAATGGTTCGCTATTGATTCATTAAGGTTAGAAACTATTTGCTTCAAAAAAAACTACAACTATAGATTTGCAACAAAGACAAAATTAAAGTAGAGTTTTACGACGTAAATTGAATTATTTATAAAGAACGAATGTTCATCCAATTTTCACTAGCGTCTATTTAAGGACATTCATAATAAAATAAATTCAAAGCACGTACGAAGAAATGTTGTTTTCTATAAAATACTGCACAACAAACTCTTTACTTTCATCGCAAATTGTAATTTCTTTTATTCATCTTTTTACGTAAATTTTTCTTTTCGCTCAACGACTTCACAAACTTTTTTTTATTCCCCTTAAAATCTCGAGACGCAAACTTACATGAAAGCTTAATATAACATATGTAAATGTTAGGTTGAATTATTTATTTGGGATACGTGTAAGATTTACATTTGTAGATTTATCGTCTTTTTTACGATTTATGATTACTTTGATTCAAAACATGTCGTTTTTTCTAAAAGCGATGATTTATTGCTTTCTCATTCAAATATAAAATTATAAGCTCAGCTCGAAACCGAAATTCGTTAAATAATATTGTTTAATATTAATATTAAGGCTTTACGAGATTTAATTATTTCCTCTCGAAATCTTTAAGGTTCTTTTATATTTTATCAGTAATTATTAACTCTTTATACATAATTCTATTAAATTTCAACGTAGTCGTGTAGTTTAATTGCGAGTAAATATGTAAGAAGATATTTGGCTCTAATTTTCGAATAGTTCCACTATAGAAACAATATTTTCCTTTTAGTTTCCTTTGATTTAAACCAAAATTATTGATGGTGTCTTTAGATATAGATATCCTTCGATACTTTCATTCCTTAAAATAAAGTATTTAGTTGAGATTTACCTTGTTAAAGTTATATTTAGGGAAAAGGAACATATTTTACAAAGAACTTGCTATTTTTTCACCTTTCGTTGATTGTGCCAATGAGTTTGCCTATTTTCTGGTTTGCATGTCTTATTAATCGCATATTTTCGATTTGACATAGGCATGGTCTATCAATAACTTGTTAGAAATTAGGAATTAGAATTTATGACCAAAATAATCCACAATTAAATCAAACTACGTGATGTTGTATTATTTCTACTATCTTTAATTTCTTTACCACGACTTAGGTTTCGTTGTATTACAACATCTTCAGGTGGGATATAAGCCAAGATATATCTTGGCTTATATCCCACCTGAAGATGTTGTAATACAACGAAACCTAGGTCGTGGTAAAGAAATTAAAGATAGTAGAAATAATACTACATCACGTAGTTTCATTTAATTGTGAATAATGAATTTCTACAAAATTAACGCCAAATATATTCAATATTTGACCAAAATCATACTAAGAAAAAAATGTTTTTTCAATTTCTTCCCTGATGGCTCATACTATTTTCATCACAATGAATCAAGGGACGACTCAATTTTTTTTCTATTACATTTCATTCTTGACATGTTAAAAAACTATAACTTCAATAGAAAGTTTTACAGCAACCTGACTCGTTAGCATAAATTAAAACCCTTCTTAATATGTAAGTCTTACTTTATTATCAACCAAGTTGTGTTAATATTTACAATGGTTAATTTAACTCGATACAATAAAATATTTTATTACTTTCGATTTAAAGTAAACATGGATCAAAATTTTGCAAATCAACTAACTTTTCGATAATATTGGATATAATATGATAATGAAATATAAATAAGCGTAAGGCTTTTTTGAAAATGAATTTATTTAACAGAATTATTAGATATACGGATTTATGGGTAAAATCATGAAAACTGTTATCTATTTATGTATTTCTATTTATATTAATATAATATTGAGACTCTTTTTCAAAAGAACTATGTAATACGAGAAATTATATATATATATATATATATATATATATATATATATATATATATATATATATATATATGTATACATATATATATATTTATATATGTATATATATATATATATATATATATCTATATATATATATATGTACATACAAAATACATAAATATGTCCCATCCCTCGACGTCACGACATGTAAATGTGATTCATCATATATCTTCAGACTATTTTTGATAAAATTCCACGAAATGTATGTTTTGTACATTTTCACGAAGACCGTGTAATATTGAGTTGTTTTATTGCGCCCTTGAAGTATATTATTTCAGTGAAGGTTTTTGCATTTTTTATCAAAGATGAGCAATACGCACTGATATTTGTTTGATATCCATTAAGGCATATCCATCTTACAGAGCATTTATGGCAAACTTCAATTGAAAATGTGTATTTTCCCAAAACAATAATTTGATTATATTAATAACACAGTGCCATTTTCTAGTGGAAACTAGATCACGGGTTACAACGTATATCTACGTGATATATGATACGACAATAACTAAATTACGTATATAACTGTGATGGTGTTCTTGTCTACACCACGCAAGGAAAAATAAATATTATTATTTCATTAGCGAGGCATCAGTTAATCAATGCACTGAAATAAGTGTATAGAATCAAATGAACATTTATTAAAAAAAATTATGTATGATGTACGCATAAGTCGAAATATAGTTTAGGGAATTTTTCCAACAATAAGTGCTGAGAAAATAATTAAATTTTTTTACAATTCTTTTCAGCATTGCATCATTGGTGTATTTTTCTTATCAGATTAGTTTTAATAATTTTTTACGATATAGACCAACAATATTTTATACTTTAATGTCGGAGTTAACTGAAAAAAACTGCTGCCATCGTAATGAACATTTTAGACTAATATCTGAGAAATAAAAGGTAGTATGAACCTCGATTCTAAAGTCGCCACATTTATTTGTTGGTTTGAAAGCCCTAGGATTAACACATTTTCATTCTTAATACAAATAATGTTCAAGGTAACCATAACTATAAAGGGATAGTTTAGTCTACGAAATTTAACTGTTATTTAGTTTAAATTTAAAAGTGACAAAGCTGCAATATTTGACAAGGTATGATATTTGGTAAGTGATTCAGAAGAATGTATAACATACATGTTTAGCCACTGAAAGTGGACGGCCGCGTGAATTTAGATTATGAAACTGTATAATTTGGAACACTGACCCTCTTCTAATAAAATTAGATATTTTTCACAATATTGTGTCTGTTGAACGAAACGCGCCGAAGAACGATCCGAGTGAAGTGTGAGAACTATCCATGGCATATTCTTTATATTTATTTTGAAGCCAAATTTTGAATTTGATGTAAATGTCAAATTGTCAAAAACGATATCAGAAATGTTATCATTACTAGAAATTATTTAATAGTATTTTTTTGTTTTTTACATATTTATATATCTCTTCTAGCCGACTTTAACGCCAGTCCGACCCAGCTCGACAAGCGGCCGGGAATCGAAGCCGGGTACCCGATGGGCCGCATCGTCAAAGATCAAGTGCCTTGTTATTAACTTAACACGCCATAGCGACGACTTTTCTTATACTTGTTACAAATAAATTAAAAAAGAAAACTGTTAATTTTTAAAGGTTTCGTATGTAAAAAATTTGGTCTCAGCTGTCGAGTATCTCTTTTCCGTACTCGTAAATGAAATTTTGTAACACTTTTTCTCACCCACCGTATCGAGAAGATATAATTTGCGATGGCATTTAACAGGCAAAGTAATTCTGGTTTATTTATGTTTATGAATTAAAGAGTTACAGGTAACTAATTACTTTTCTTATGCCTGTGCTTGATACACAAATATATACTTTAAGTGCCTATATAATTAAGTGATAATGAAAATATCCAAACTTGCGTCATCCTGGTTCAAATTCTTCGAACGACTAAGAAATTCAGGGGTAATAATTATTTTAACCCTCGTATGCCTGATTAAATTCAAACAACCGGCAACGTTTGTTCAAAGTTTGAAATGTTAAATATCAACTTGAAAATTCTTGAAAGCAGCACGGCGCCTATACTAATTGGCCAATTTATGAACGTAGAGTAAAATCTGTATACAATATTTGGCTAAATCTTGGCACGTGGCATTTTGTAATTAGTTTTATTTTAATATCGTATTTATGATTATAGTTATAGTAATAATAAATTATAAACTTATTTACAACAAAAAATGTTAATATATAATGAAACTATCGAAATCTTTATTCAATATTCCATAACTTTTTTATGTATAGCATATGAATGAAAGTTATTGATGTTATGGTATTTGATTCGAAGTTATTTCATTTTGACATTTTTATAGTTTTCGAAGCATTAAAATTATTGAAGATGTCTCAAAAAATAAAAGCTAGTTAACAAATTCACTATTAACCAGAATTTTCCGCATATCCCCAAGGGCTGAAATTGTTTTTCTCATTTTAAGGTATTTTTTTTAAGAGAGGCACTTATTTTCTCATAAAATTAATTTCTTTATAAATTATAATTTGAATATAATAATACATTAATTTCATAAATAATCAATATAAAGAAGGACAAAGCAAATTTTTGAATAGTTGCCTGTTTCAATAATCGAGGCGAGTTCAACTGCGTCTGCCGTTCTCTTATATCAGTTTCAATTAGTTTCATACCAAATTTTCAATAAATTATCAGTGTGGAAGTCTTATATTTTGATTATTAGCTATATGTATCACCAGACTGTTTATAGTACTAACATTCAGCATAGCGTAGAATACTACCAAAGGCCAATGTTTTGTTGCTCGGGCGTAATTGTAATTCGCATGTAATGTCTGCTTACGTTCTGGTAAATGAGATATAATATTGAAACTCTAGAACGGACAGATTAGCGATGAGATTATTTACTCCATTTTGTAGATTTATCCTTTCCTACATAAAACGACAAGTTGTTGTTAGCTGAAGACTTTCGGTCGGTCAAATCATCTGCCGTTGAGGTATGACTGATGATGGGGGACGTGCAATATGGTAGCTAGGTACCCAAAATCATAACAAAAATCGATACCGAATTAAAAAGTTATTCGACTTTATCCAACCGCTCAATCTAACAGACATACAACGTCCCTAGTGGCGGGTTAAACTAAATTGTTATCGGTATGATGCTCTCTTATACATTGCTGATTTTGATCTGCGTGCAGAATTTGTTTAGGAAAATATTTGATGCCAAGAACATTTTCTTAACGTGTAATAGGTTAATCAATACTAAACATTTAAATTTTATAAAATTGCATCTTATACAAGAAATCGCGAATATATATTTAAAATGATCGAGCTCGTAGTTCATTTCAATTAGATCTGTACATTTACATCATGAAACAAATTGACATTACAGTGGTAGAATTAGATTATTTTGAAGAAAAATATGAAAATGTATTTAGTGGGAAAAATGATAAATCAAAGATCGATTTGGTCAGGTGGCAAGCTGAATTGACTGTTCAAGCGCCATTAATCATGACTATATAAGATATATGCCACATATTTTAGTAGATATCTGACATAACGCTCGCTTGAAAGATTTAATGGTTGACTAACATTTTGTAAACCTAAGTTTCTGTCGTTCTCCTTTCTTAGTTTGATACAATAAATAGCGTGATGATACCGCGTAGGAAACACAGTATTTGACTGTATTGAACTACAATTGCAAAATTTGGGAAATGATTCCAAAATTAAAGTTTTTTGGAATGAAATTTAATATTCCAATAAAGTTAATTTATTTTTTTAGAATTAAGAAATTCAGCAACGTATTGTATAATGATTAGTTGTTGTTAACTAGCACGCAGTTGCGTGTCTCTTTATTCTAAAGTAGAAACGTAACTCTCTGTTATATACAGAGTTATGCAAGGATTCGTTTTTACGTACGTATACCAAACAGTAAGAATAAAATTTGGATATGAAATCAACATTATTTTTAAACATTAGATCCATCTAACATATTATAAATCAAAATGTAAAGGAACAAATAAGCTACAAATGTAATGCAGCATTTGGCAACAACCTAAGACTTCAGCATTATTTTAATTTCCAGCTAAAAGAAATATAATTGCTAAAATACAATCAATGAACACCTGGTTCTTAAAAAAACATGTTTCTGCAAAATTATTTCTTAAAAATAATAGCATGTCTGACGTTCTTTTTGAGAGAGAACTTCGGACTCTTTTAATAAGATATTGCATCAACATGTGTAAAATTACATGTTTACTTTATTGAATAAATAATTTTCTGAGCAACAGAATAGTCTCTTCTAATTCTGGAATTAAGAGATTTGAAATTTCAATAGGGGGCTGTTATATTGATAAAAATCAATCCAAAATTCTGGTATTTCAAAAACCCCGAATTCATTTCCTAGTAACGCGTTACAGGAGAGTACACTGACGTGTTCCAGATATTATTTATCAGCATGGTGATTATTGACTTATCATGAATGTTGCTATATTACACTGTATTCCGAATAAAATGTTTTCATTCTGGAGTAATAAGATATTACTCTCACGTAAAATATGACCAACGATGATATTTTACAAATACGAATACTTTATTATTATACCAATAAAACTTAAATGGTATACCGTAGATGTTTTTTTAATTTTTTTTTAAACACAAAATATTATTTTGTCCCAAAATAATAATAATTTAATATATAATCAATAGCACTCGTCTCCTTTAAGTTATTTTGAATAAATTAATTTCCACTTTGATAAAGAATCTGACATTTTTTTAGAATTATTATTATTTAAAAATGAGAAGTAATTAATTTCTTTGAAATTAAGAAGTGATTCTATCTTCTTATCCGAATATTATTAATTAACTACGTTTTCATTGATGGTATTATATTTAACCACATAAAAAAATATTTCAAAAAGTCTTTTATTTTTATTGTACGTACAAAAAACTAAATAATTTGAAAAACTTGTACAAATAAGGTAACCGATCCCGAACTCTATCGGCCTTAGCAATAAAAAGTAGTCTAATTCATAGAGTGACTATTCCGGTAGTAGGAGTGGAGTAACAGAAGATATAAAATCATTAGCAATAAATGCATCAAAACAGCAGTTTAACTATTCGACAAATACTCCACACTTTCATATGGCCACACCGTAATTTGTCGTTAATCTATGCTTTTTAAAAAAAAGCACGACTCAACTGTCAAACGCTTAGCTTGTCTAGGACAGAGGACTCGTTTCGTTTTTATTTGGATAGATAAAACATAGTAATTATTTTATTTAATTATAATTTTTGGGTTTTTATGATGTCTCTAAATGAAGAAAAGAAGTTGTTAACACGTTTTTTTTAATAGCATTTTGCAGCTGAATTTTTATCCACGACATATCCTATAATTATGCAATATATATGTATGTGTAATTTACAGGAATTGCTTTTGCAAATTTTGAATCACAGAATTCATATTTTGCAAAGCAAGAGCCCGGACACGAACACCAACAAAAAAAGAGGGCGGACTGGGAACAAGTTTTGTATACCAATCTCAAATTATTATAACATATATTTTTGTATAATAGTTTAAATCAAAGACGTTTACATCAGCGACGACCGACGACTTTTGTAAATTTATAAAGTTTAAACATAATAAAATACTTTGGACTGACTATTCTGGACTGACCAGTTCTTGAAATTTTAGCTCGATAACATGTATCTCAATCATTTTCTACTAGGGTTCTTACCAATAAATATTCTTGATACACTTAAATTACATTTACCTTAGATGTCCCTATAAAATCCAAGCTAATGATTATTGAATTTCATTAAAATACTTTTTATAGTTTGAACATAATGACGTAACAAACACATATATCGAGATTCCTTTGGTTTATATAATTTTTTAAAGTGATAATTTAGATGTATGTGCCTAGGTTCAATGAGTTGAATAAAACGGAACAGCAGTTGCAAATTCAGTGGAAACAGATGTGGATGTCCGCTAAAGTGATTTATCTCGCCATAAATAAGACATTAAAAACAGGCGGGGTAGTAAAACCGTCCAGTCCAAAACCGGAAGACCTAAAAATATTGTCCATGCTACCGGAGGAATTTCTTATAGATGAGAACATATTTGATAGTGATGGACAGTCCAATCTTCAAAAGGTATGTTTTTGTTATTCTATAGCTCCTAATATCGTACTTGTAACTAATTATATTTGTGTTTCAGGAAGATTTTGCAGTTAGTGACTAAGTATCTTCTCATTGAATGTAATTAAAGTTACGGATACATATATTATATATATACATATATATATATATATATATATATATATATATATATATATGTATATTTATATATATGTATATATATATATGTATATATATATATATATATATACATATATATATATATATATATATATAAATATATATGTATATATATATATATATATATACATATATATATATATATATAAATATATATATATATATATGTATATATATATTTATCTACTAGGATTTATCACAGTTCATTGCTGACCTTCCACTAACATCCACGCAAGACGTATACTTCCCGTCAACGTCCACACAACAGACCGATTCCATGGAAGAAACAACAAAAATGGAAACACCAAAAAGAAAGGTAATACATGCTAAGCCCACAATCAGTAAACTAGTACTAGGGTACTAGGGAGGCAAGTAAATTCTGCAATTAGTCAAAGGATCACTGAGGGAATGAATGTAGGTAATGGAAAATATTCGAATCAGAGTTAGCACAAATTGAAAGAAATTAATAACATTTTATGACGTTTTAAATTAATTATAAATTTATCAATATATGATAAAATATTTCTGTACTGATATTGATATCTGCGTCTGTAAAGACAAGAGAAGATTAATTATTTTTGTATCTTGAAAAATTTTTCAGAAATCCTAATAAATTGAAAACTATTTTTAAAATACCTATGTAATAAATTTTCTCATTTGCATGTTTCCAACAGTCCTGAAAAGTTGTCTACATGTAGTAGGAAGAAACAAAACAGAGGACTCGAAAGGAAACTGGTATTTCTTTTTATATGTAATCTAGCAATAATAGTTCACTTCTACTCACCCTCACTTTTATGGATCACTTTTTCTATATTTTATAGGTATATACTGGAGATAGATCAGATTCTTCATATAAATCTGCAATGCTGGCAATTCGAAACGAAAGAATTCACCAAAGAGCTCCAACTAAAGGAGCATAAAAAACATATGGAGAGTACGGAAGAGGCGATGGACATGATGCGGAAAGAACATGAATTAAAAATGAAATATTTAAATTTATGTATAAAGAAATTGGAATAAATGTTATATATAATTACTTAATTATTTATTTTTGGTTTTTACAATTTGTTCAGGTTTCTTTTACGTGAATACCATAGGTGTACCTAAAAGTATTCTATTATAAACGCTGCTCTTGTTGCATTTCTTCTTTCTTCATTATACTGTAAGGGTTCTCTTCCATCACGTATCATTGAAATATTCTCTGGATTATTTGGCTCCATGACACTGGTCTGCGTTTGTAGTGGTTCCTTCATATTAAGTACTATATTATGGAGCACTGTTAGTGTTACTATGTACATCTTCGCATTATCTAAGTTGCAATTTAAGCCCTTTAACAGACACCGATAGCGCTGCTCCCAAACTCCAAAGCAACGCTCTATTTTATTTCTGGTGGCAATGTGGGCTCTATCATACCTTGATTCTTGAGCTGTAGTGGTTGTTATTATTACAGGAGTGAATAAGTAAAGAGAGCGGGCATATCTTGAATCTCCTAATAAATGTCCATGAAACTGATTTTCTTCAAACCGTGACTTGATACGACTTTCCTTTTTACAATAGAAGATTCTAGCATCATGAGTGCTGCCTCGTCAAGGAGCAACAATATCTCTTATATACAATGCTGAATCACAGACCACCTGGAATGAAAAATATTTACTTGCTTACAGGTCAAGATAAAAAGTGAAAAATTAACCGAAAGTTATATAAACATTACCTGTACATTGAGACTATAAAATCCTTTACGATTTATACAATATTGGGCCATGCTTCCCCCAACTCTTTTTATTGGCATGTGAGTGCAATCTACCGCCCTTATAATGTTTCTCATACCATGTCTTGAAATCCATTCATTACTTCCACCCACTTATCTTGGCTTTCAGGCATTTTAATGTAATCTTTAGCTCTTCTCGCTAGTGCGTATACTACTCGTCGACATATATTTGTGACAGACCGTTGACTGAGCCCATGCAGGTCAGCCGACTCATCTTGTATCTAAAATACAGAATACAAATTAAAATAATATATAGCGATAACTCACATTTTTGGGAATTAATCTGTCGAAAGAATATTCCCGGTAATTTATATTACTAACCGCATTGCGGGACCACGTTCTTAATGCAGGTAACACCTGTGTTTCTGGAGTGATGCCGCTACCTTAAAACAAAATAGTACACGTTCAAAATGGCAATCGTCATATTAAAACGTTATATTTATATATATATATATGTATATATATATATATATATATATATATATATATATATATATATATATATATATATATTATATATATATATATATATATATAAAAAATATATATATTTATATATATATATATATATATATATATATATATACGTTTAAAATCTTTCAATAATGTGTTAAATTTTACCTCTCTTATTTTTCTTAATATCTTCTTCCACTAAGCAAATACATCGTAAATGTACCTTGCGTACGATTTCGTAAAACGATATTTAATCCTAAATTCTTCTTCCGGTAAAGTTTTAAACGGATTTACGCGCGTTTTGTACGTTTTTCTCTTCCTTCTATTGTCAATTAATGCTATTGCGTGAATTGTATTAACGTCTTCTAATATTTCATAAAAATACATAGCGTCATCTGTTTGGACAATGTGTAAGTATAACATTTATTAACTGTCAGCTATCAGCTGTTCGAGCACGGTCATTTTTTTGTGCTAAAGCACCCTTACTCGACGCTTAAAGAGAGAGCTTCCTCGAGAGAGTAGCGATAGAGTAACGTTTCAAAGGCCATATGGATTTACCATTCACCGTTAAGTAGTTCCTCTGCTCACCTTCCATCTCATTAAAAGATCTTTATTCGATAATGATATTGTCATCAAAAACAATTAAATGTGCCAAGTTTCAAATTTCTAATCCCTCGAGAAGTGGATGAATTATCAATTACCAAATTTGTAGTAGAGAGACAGACAACACAGCAAGTTATATAAAAGCTTTCAAAATAGATCGTTTTAACTAGGCAAATTATTCCACTTAGAGGGAATTAGAAAATATTATAAAGGATTTCATTTTCGTTTTTTGGTTAAATGTCATAAATTTTAGACTGTTATTTTCTATCATAGGAATAACATTTTAAATCCTTTCACCATTTGTCTTCAATTTTGTGATATGGTATAATTTTTTTATCTAGAATATCACTCTCAACATAATTTAAGGAGAAGAACTTGCACTTGTAAACGTTTCTATTAAATCATTGCAAATATCTATTTCCCCGGATAGTTTGCTTACTATTCCTTCCAGAGGCTTAGAAACATGATGCATATTTTTAAAAAATGTAAAATCAAGGATATTGGCTATACTTTTCCTCTTATTTTCTAGTCACATTTTACCAACTCTGTTTTTTCACTTTTTTGTTTTAGTAATTTAGAAAATGCTTTATTTTGAAATATCTCAGAATATTCTTTTAAATATGCAATTAATAACTATGAAAGAAATATTTTTACAGTCCTCATAACAGGTTATTAAAAATGATATTACATATGATACTTAAAATTAACAAACACCGGCGTGCTTTATTTTCTCACTCTTTCATTATTATTTGAATATTTTAAAAAAAGTTAGTGGAAAACATGCGGGACAAGAAGATGCATATTAATGTGCCAAATTTCAAATTTCTAGGTCGCATTATTGTGAGACAATAAGCTGTGACATACGGCCTACCAAAAATGTGAATGAACTTCTAAACGTTCCGTTTTATTTTAAATACAGAACCTTAAAAAGATGTAGAATAAGTTTTTCATGGAGTTCAAATAATATCATGAACATATAAAGCGTAGTTTGCTCAAAACTGATGACATTTCGATAGGCAATTCCAACATATTTTATTTTATCATATTATGAAAATACTTGTCATGTATGTAAAATTCTGAATATAACAAACTTTTACTTTTTTTTATCATTATGAACTAAAAATTAGTTTCAAATATTAATGTTGATTGCTAGTATTGTTGTCTTCTGATTACATAATACTACTCTATCATAGATTTCATCCGTCTAACAGTAACACTTTAAACGTACAGGAAGTAATTTATCTATTACATCCAGAATATCCATTAGATATCTATATGATTAAATTACGTGAACGTCAGTAATGAACAATTTGAATCTGTTTGCAGATATTCGATAACTACATACACATTACACAGAATTGATACAATGCTATCTGACCTTAAATAAGCGTAGAAAGTCACTCCTTGGGCAACTGTCTATCGGCAACCGGCATGCTTGAATGTATTTCACGTTAATGTAATTTGAAATTGTGGAATAAATAAATATAAAGAAAATGATTGTAGAATAAACTGACTGAGTATATCATGTACTCTCTATGTAAAAATATTGGAAATTAAAACGAATTGGTTGTTTGCGTTGTCACTTCTGTCCTTCTGTGCAAGCGTACTCGTATATCTTATTATACGATTATGGTCGACATTTAAAATATATTGTCGACACATAGGATTGTTATTCAATACAAGTAAATTGTTAATCCACAAATATAATCTGCGCATGAAGATTAATTATCTGAAATGAGTGTGAATATCAGAGAAGAGAGAAGCATCGACTTAGCACCGATTCCAAAAATCTCTATCAGCAGCAGTATTTTGCAAATTTATTATTATTCGGAAACTATATAGTACCGCAAAAGTTCCAACTGAGTATTCGTATTTTCATATTGTTTATTTTTCAGTATACTTCTTATTCTGTAGTTATTTCAAATATGTTATTTTGTAATTTAACTTCAGTTTCGGACACTATTTTGCATCGAAACCTTGAACCCCACATTGCGACAAAATATTTATAGTTGTATTAAAAACATGTACATTTCAAATAAATAACAATTAAATTTAAACAAATAACAATTAATTTTACATTACTGTTTTTCTTATGGATATTTTTTTTTTGTGTTTATTTGCAATCAGTTCCAAACTATAAGCAGATTTGTTCTATGTCGTTTTATCATTTCCAAGGAGCTCCTCAGCAGGAGACACCTCATCCTTCACCATATGTCACCAATTATATCATGAAGTTTCAGTCGTTTATTGTAGGAGATGGTTGCTAACGCAGTAGCTAAATCATTTGGGTGGTTTTCCAGCCGTGTTTTATATTTATGCCCTGTTAATTTTAACTCCTCCTTAATTGTTGTTATTTTCACAGCTTCGTGGATCTCTGTATTGGTGATGAACCATGGTGCATTGGAAATGGTTCTTAGCATACCTTTTTGCAGCCTTTGCATTATGTTTAAATTGGAGACGCAAGCACTTCCCTACAGTTGTGCACCAAATGTCCATATTGGTTTCAGGATCATTTTGTATATCAGCGATTTATTGTCGATTGACAATTTAGAGTTTCGTGCCATATCTTATGGATATAATTTTTTTTTTTGCAATATGCTTTTCATAATAATCTCTCATATCATTGTATTGAAATTTAACACTGCTACTTTAACGGCCGCTTCTAGTTCCTTCCTTCAGTTCATTGTTATTAATCTTCGTCTATACAGTCACTCAACCGTATTTCTTGATATCGAAACTTTGAGGATAGAAGGGATTAAACAGATATTCGAAATTGAATAAAACATTTTTTCTATACTTTTTGTTGATACTTGTAAACTGTATTTTATAAACTGTTACTTGTAAACTGTTGTAAACTTGTATTAAAATAAAAGTTAATTTGTAACAGAATAAAAACACGGGAAGGTAATTGAAGAGATTTATGAAACAAAGTACAAGTTCTTCAGACACCTCTTAGGAGGATATAAAGAGTGACGCGTTCGATCTTTTGTTCAGATAACAACCGCGTTTCGGCGAGTAAAGAAGAACAAAAGATGGAATTTCACGAAGAAAATTTATAATGGCATATCTACTTCATATAACTATTGATGCAAGTAAACCTCGACTATTTAAAAAATGTTCCCAACTATAACGTGTATTTAGAATATCGTTAATGAAAAATTAAAAAAAAACTAAATGTCATACTCGATGATTAATGTGGTTAGACGTTATAATAAAAGAGTTGTTATCTATTGTTTTAGTGATTTTATAGTGAACAGTTTATAGAATATTTATTAATTATATTTATAGATAATTCTTCACGTTTATTGAAAAACTGTAAAATTAAGCTTTAAAGGCAACTTGGTACGGATTTGAGTTTTTCAACTTTCATTTTTAAAAAAATATGAGATGTAAAAAGAAAGATGAGGAAATATAGGACTTACATCTCATTTCCGACGATTTCTAAATCTTCATAAAAGGTATCTAAAGATATTGCATAGGACTAGTCTATAAGAATTGTATTTTTGAGAGGAGGTTAAAACAAAGTTCATATGGAAGTGATTAATGAGAATAATGAATGATAGTCACCATAATAGCAAGATTCTAAGGAAAAAGGAAATTGAAATATTTGAAAGTAAGAAAATTAAGCCATTTTTGTGGTCACAGCAACTGTTTTCTCTTTGTTCTCACATAATGGCTCTATTTTCCTAAAGCACTAACACAAAAAATGAAAATTGATGAAAATACTTAAGACTGCCCGCAATTTTCGTTAAAAAAATTTGAATATATTTAAGTATTCTAATCATTTTTGATACTATCATTGTTTTATATTTAATTTCATCTTTGGGTATTTACAAAATAAATTTGCGAACCTAACCTTTCCAGTTACTCCATTTCGTTACAGAAAATAAATACACAATTTTAATCTAGAAAAAATCTATGTCCTACTGATTATAAGTTATCATGTACAACCAGCACGTTCGCGTTATTTACTTGCTACACACATTATTCTCGGCAATAATAAACGGTTCTCTGTTTATTTACGGATTAATTACCTTTCCTCTTTGCTCAAAGTTAGAAATATCTTATTTAGTTGCGGTGAGGTTTTCCGCGCGTAGAACCTTGCACTTACGTGTCACGAATACAAATTAATCTTCTCTGTATCTTTTATTCATCATGAACCATTGCCTTAACTCACATCTTTGGGTATCAAGTGAGCATAAAAAAGCGTATTAGAGGAACTGTTTTATATAACTACTTTTGCATATTGAAATATTATCGTCACTTTTTCATAAATTAACTTTTTCAACATTATACACTTTTCTAACTTTAAATGAATTGTTGCTACAATTTAACGAACATTGAAGCAGTATTGCAATGTGCTCTAAATAAATTACTTAATATTTCATCGCATAAATATCGGTCTTGATAAGAAGTTACCGATAATTTTCTGACTTTCTTCAATTACTTGCGTTATTTGTTACATATGTATTTATACAATTCATATATAATTCTTTTACTATTTAATTGACTATGTTTCTGTAATATTTACATATTACAATTAAATGAAACTACGTGATGTAGTATCATTTCTACTTTCTTTAAGTTCTTTACCACGACCTAAGTTTCGTTGTATTAAAACATCTTCAGGTGGGCTATTAGCAAAGTTTTTTCTAATCATCTATCTAATGCTATCTTTGCTAATAGCCCACCATGAAGATGTTGTAATACAACGAAACCTAGGTCGTGGTAAGAAATAATACTATATCACGTAGTTTCATTTAATTGTGAATAATGAATTTCTACAAAATTAACGCCAAATATATTCAATTTTTACATATTAATAAATAAAATTGGAATAAAAAAGAAAATTTTTTTTATGCGTATACTTGGAGCATACATAGACAGCCGCGTAAAGTCTGAGTAAACCGTACAAAGGAATTTTAACTAATTTAGATTAATGTATTAGGAAAACTATTTGGAAGAGAAAAGCATACTGATATATTTTAGTTTACTGAAGAGAAAAATATAAGTCTTTTCCGATCATATGGAATAAACAAATTATAATTACATAATTTTACCTCATACTACAATGTATCTACCATAAACAAGATACAGACGAAATTTCCCATTCTTTTCTGTATTAATGCTAATCCGGCAATTTAACATGTAGTCAGTATTTATTGACTGATATATTACGTTAGTTATAGATATTCAGGTATTTGATATCTGTGTTTGACAGAACTGTTATATAGGATTAGTTAATAAATATTAAGCCACGAGTAAGGTTTAGGAATAATTTATTATAAGGTATAAAGGCTCAAGTGTATTTGGTTAGTGATAGTTAACGCGAAGACTTCAAGTGTATTATATCAAAAATATAGGATATAAATCTACGTCACAATTACGATACGATATTCTTGAGTTAATATTTATTGACAATTATTTATATCAAAAACGATTTCAATTAACCGAAACAGTTACGAAACAGAAACTTTAGTAATTGGCAATGAGTTGGAGTTACATAAGTTAATGTATTAGCTAATGGCTTAATACAAGAAAAGCAAGAGTTTCAGTATTCAAATCTAAACTGAACACTAAAAATGTAATGCTAAGTTGCTAGTGTGACAGCCATTAATTCATTTGGATTACGAACTGAGTAGAAGTTAAACTAATTTGTTAAGTGCGAGTAGAACTCACACTATGAGCGTTCCGTATACATTTGTATGCTTAAAATATTTAAGGGTGCGTAGTGTTTGTATTAAATAATTTACAAATATAATTTTTTTGCGACACAAATGTATCTCCTACTGTATACATATCTCCTACTGTTTTTACAGGCGTAAAACATAATACGTATTTAAATACCATTGTTTAACGTCACGTATGTATATTGATATATTACCAAGTACATCTTTCACAGCCTAAATAAATACACATTTTGAAATGAAACCTTATTTCTGTAGTCGATTTAAGTTACTTGTAGACAGTTTCAATAAAACTTTTGGAGACCCAACAATATAAAATTAATTGGTCGATTATTACTCGTAAATGAGTAGAACCTACTTAGCTATTATCATTATTCTTTTAAATTTGTTATTCGGACTGTTACTTTGTATAATTTTAGAATATTTAAAAATAGTTGGTAGGGGATGAAAAACGTAATTCTGGCCAAAAAGGTACTTTAAAGCTTGATATTCCGCAAATGGGTTCCAATATAAAAAAATGTTCATATAAAACGTCCATAATCCAATATTTTTAAAATATCTATTCAATTGTATCCTGTAAAATATCGGAGATGAAATAATAATCAAGCCTACTTTAAATGTAGGAGAACTACCCTAAAGAACTTTTTTAAAAAATTACTTCATAACTTTGTAGTCGTTATAATTATGTACAACTAATGTCAATTATTTCAGCACTAGTAGTCATCGAGTATACGGTTGTAAGATACAGGCAGACAAACAGACAGAAGGACATGGCGAAACTATATGGTTTCTTGGTTTCATTATGGAACCCTAAAAACCGCAAGTTTGTCAGATAAAATTATCTCATATTTCGACTTATTTCTTTGTGACATGTAAAATATGTCACTAAGAATAAATCAGGATAAAAAAGTATTGGCCAACCCAGTAATTACTTTCAAAACAAATATTTGACACTTATTTAAAATACCTACTGTGCTTAAATCATACTCCTCACTTTTGTAAAACAAAACGAAGTAACCTCCATAACTGGTCTAGCTTTGTAGCAGTAACTCCTAAAATAACAAGTTTAAGCAAAGCCATATAAAATATATAATATAATGAAAAAGACCTATTATCACGTAAATTATAAATAGTAATAATACAAGTCTATTATTGTTACTTATTCATCTGTTTACGGAATCCAATTAGTTAGGGTTATCCAATTAGCTGGAATAATTAATATATTAATTCATTCAAAAGAACTATGACCTCTCGACATCAGTGCTACAATATCTATTGTTACGAGATATAATTTGGTAAAAAAACCGACCAACCAATGTGGAATTAAATTAATTAAGAGTAAAATATTAAATAGAATTAGTATTAATGAAAAATACCATTTTATAAGTTAGTGACACTTGCGAATTTAAAATAGTATATAAAATAATAGGAGTATGAGTAAAAGTAGCAAGTAAGAAAGCGTGAACTTAAATAATGACGGAGTATGTTTAAGACACAGCATTACGATAGCAATATGTGCTGTAAAAACTTACAACTGCAATAAAATAACCAAACATACCTACAGCCACAAAATGTTAATGACGGTTTGTGCAACAGAAGTATATCTAGCAAGTCTTCAAAAATATTAAAATTAATTCCTTAAATACCTTACACGTTCGAGAAAAAAAATCATGTAAACTGCACACTGGATCTTTCACTTTCACCGAGTCTTTCATCAGAGCTTCAACGAGAACTTCTAAGCCTCAGCTGAAAATTACGAGTAATTCCACTGTCGAGAACTAAAGGAAAAGTCTCCTCGCAAAAAAGTAAAAGTCTTCTCTTACAGAAAATGTTCTGTTTTGAATACAATTGTTTTAATTAGAAAAAAAGATCTTTTTTCTGAATATCACTAAAAGTATAGCTTGGTTTACCTTACCGGTTAATAGTAATATATCGAATCAAATCGATTATGAACTAAATATTAATTAACTTAAATATGAATAATCAATGAACATAATGTGTACGTATTGTCTAAAGGAGTAGAGTTTTCAATGGGAAACATAAGCATCAGTATAATCATTTTTTTAAAAGTTTAATTATTTAAGTCAATTGCCTTTAGCAGCAATTAGGTAAGATACTATTTATGAATAAATAAATAAAACAGTAATCAAATTTTGATACACGTACGCATGCACGTACGCTCATACGCACGCACGCTCGCACGCACGCACGCTCGGACGCACACACGCCCGCACGCACTCACGCAAGCACGCAAGTACGCACGCACACACGCCCACACACATGCACGCCCGCACGCGTTCACGCACGCACCCATGCACGAAAGCACGCACGCATGCACGCCCGCACGCATGAAAGCATGCACGCACGCATACACGCACACGAATGTGTGATGTGCTATTAACTTTTGTAACGGATTTTTATGAAAACTTTACTAAATTAATAAATAGGTTGTCCAGTGGGTGATTTCAAAGTTTGAACAAACATAGTTTCTGAACGCAACACATAAGAGGGGCGCGGGAGGGCGTCGTTAGAAGCGCAAGCGGCGCGGATGTTTTAGTAGCCATGGAACAGTGAAGTGGAGAGCATCGCGCTTTTGTCGTCGAGGCGTACATTTCGAGTGGATTTTCGCTGTCTGTAGCACGCCGTCGATTTAATAACAATTACAGCATTCGTCGATTACGTGATGGACCATCGATCAACCTCATTCAGTCATTGGTAGCAAGGTTCAGAACTACAGGATCAACATTAAATAGGCCCAGGCCAGGACCTACACCATTGGTAGCCACGTATGAAAATGTCGAGCGTATTATGGTTTCTGTCGTTGAAAATCCCCGTTTATCACTGCGTACACGTTCATCGATATTGGGAATTCCGAAATCAACTTTACAGGTAATAAGTTCCATCCATATAAAATTCAAATTGTTCAAGATTTACACGATTCTGACTTTGAATTAAGAAAAACTTACGCTGAGGTGGTGTTGTTGAGATTTCGTACTGTTACCCGGATGGGCAACATATTCTTTAGTGACGAAGCTCACTTTCACATTGGAGGATATGTGAATAAGCAGAACTTTCGTTACTGGGATGTCCATAACCCAAGTCAAATGCATCAAGAGCTTTTACATAAGCCTAAAGTAACAGTCTGGTGTGCCATGTCTGCATCTGCAATCATAGGGCCTTATTTCTTTGAAAATCAACGTGGCCAAATTGTAACTGTGAATTCATAGAGATATGCCCAGATGTTAAATTACTATTTCAGAGTAGAACTACAGAATAATCCATCCTTCAACCAAAAAACATGGTTCCAGCAGGACGGGGCCACAGCTCACACTGCTAATGTGTTCATGAAAGCAGTGCGGCAGTTATTTCTAGAAAAAAAAACATATCCCGAAACGATACCGTACCGTGCCCACTTGGTCACCCGATTTAAGCCCATGTGACTTTTTCTTATGGGGATACTTAAAATCCGTTGTTTACAGAACAAATCCGAGTACTGTGACACAACTTAAAGAAAATATTCGAGCCGAAGTCAGTAAGAAACCCCAGTCGCTCTGCAAACGCGTTTTTGTAAACATGAGTGCTAGACTCGAAGAGTATGTCAGACTCGATGGCCGCCATTTGGAAAACGTGGGTTTTAAAAAATGAAATCCGCATTTGTTGTTATAAAGTTAAAATAAACCTACTTTGTATTAGAGGTGTAGTTTTTTTTTACAATTTTTCAAACATTGAAATGTGCCACTGGACAGCCTGTATAAGAAATATAGTAATATGCATATTAAAATCTAGTGATAAATAAAAAAACAATAAAACTCAGTAAATGAATATTTTTCTTTTATTTATTTAAATTATTCTGTTATATTTTGTTATTCATAGCCCAAAATGAGCGAAGCCAGCACAATTGTAGTGGGAAAGTGCGTTAATATCACGCTAGAGTTATTGCTTCTTAAATTATTACAATATTACAAACCACTGACACTTATTTCTTAATACAGCTTAACCTAATTATAAAAGCAAAAAAATAGGCTTAGATAATCACTCATAGTATAAATGCTTTATGACTTAAGAGTTACGAATGAACCGCTTTATATATCTCAACTGAAACAAATTTGCATTCAAATGAAGATATCACGTTTACTTTGCCCTTGAAAAGCAGAACGTAGTAATAAAAGGTGAAACGTGACACAAACTGCGGTACTTAACACTCACAAGGGTGCTTTCGAGCTACTTTTATGTTTTTACCAGCGAGAAGTTTACAATCTCTTGGTTTTGGCTTGTGACCTGCCCATATTTTCTAGCTAATTCCATAGAAATTTCGCGGAAAACCTTTTTTTTTATTATCACGGAATTTATCACCAAGGGTCATTTTTGCTTGGAAAATAATTTATGTCAAATTAGTATGCTTTTCCATATAAATTATTAAAAATATTAAATATTTATAAAATATGGACTATACTAGATTTTGTATCTTGTTAGAATATAATTGTTTTCCTAAACAACCTATGTGCGTGAGACTATAACCTACTCGTAATAAGCAAGTACAAAATTACTTTTTCCAAGAGTTTATTTACCATAATTTTGTAAAGATCTTTAATTTTATTTAAAGATAAAATTCGAAGAAAATATTTTATTACATTCTGAAAATCGTTGTTTAATAAATTAACTGCTTAACTGGTGGAGCAAGAATTTTTCTTTGGGTTCCTATTAAAAATATAAGAAAAAATCTGATAACATATTTTCATTTGTGACTTTGTAGACAAATTATTTATTTTCGAATAAATATATTATTGAAGAAAAGGGGTAAAATAATAAATTTTAACCTTTTCTTCAACAATAATAACATTTAAATGTTTCATTGTTGTGAAGAGAAAGAGTAAAGGAGAATATAAGGAAAACACAGAACAGCTTTTTTGATACTGTATGGCGTTTGGTGCACGTGCGCCGCAGTGAGCTTAATCCTTGCGAAAAGGTTGAAAAAGTGTACCTCGTGGTCTAGATAAGATGCCTAAAACAATTATTGAATAAAAGTAACTAACTTTCTACTCAGGAAAACATAAAAGCTAACTTGTAATATAAACTAAATAACATCCTGTTGCTTGAAAATGAAGCTCAAATGGTACTGACTTAAAGAACAATGAAAGCGATAGGTCAATTATTTTGAAATGGTAAGTGTTAAAGTCTTATGAACATCGAGGTGATGTTTGAAAAAACAAATCTTATTGATATTTATTTCGTCATTTATTAAACTTCACTGAAATGAATCAAGTGATTATCCATGTGCTCATTACCTCGGCAGTATCCTCTAACCCAGCAAAATAAATATATGTGGATGACTTCAAATACTTAACTTCAGTATTTTAATCACGTGTATTAACTAAAATTAGAACTAAAATTGGAAAGAGTATGAACTGCACTAACCGATGAAACTAGGTATTGTTACAATTCTTCATTTCTGTACATAATATAAAAAAGTTAAGGAAGCTTAAATCATTCTGAGTAATGTGATGTACACTAAGTGAATAATTGCATTACTATGTACGGAGAAAACGCTAATAAAATTTGTTAAGCACATAATTTTAACCGTACCGTAACGTATTTATTACATGTAATGCGAATAATTAGCTTCCTGTCCAAACTAAGTTCAAGCAAAAACTGAATCGTGACTGCTTTTGTTTTAATTGTTTTTATGTAATAATTTATTTTTTTACTATTAACTTTTTTATGAAATTCGCAAAGGCTAAGTTATTTATTTTGTGATTTAGTCAGGTATAGAACTGTATGCCCAAAATGTTTAAAATAAAATGCTTTTTTGCCAAAAATCTATAAACATTAGCTATATATATTATGAAATATTTATAAACTATATTTCCATATTCGTACCTAATCCTTAACAACATTATTTTGATGTAGCTATAACGGTATATTTAGTTTAAATGAAAATAATTTTTGAACGATTATTTAAAAAACAAATGAAACACGGAACCTTTAATAATTAGCAGTAAGTATAGAAAAACTTTTTTATACATTTTCATGTAATCGATAAAAATTTCACACATTACATGTATTAATGTAGTCAAAAATTATTTTTTTAATAATAATAGTTTAAAAATTTAACTCAAGTGTGCTCATATTAGGCTTCGACCTCTTTCACTTAAATAATTATTGCTCATCAACCAAGTGTTCACCATAAGCTCCTTAAGTCCCAATGTTTCTGAACCCACATGTTCTAGATACTAGGAACTGTGGGCTAGTGACAAGTTATTTTTTATTAAATAAGCTGTTTTAGGCCAAACTCCGTAAAGTAAGCAATCCAAACTTTATTTTTTACCAAATTAGTATAATTATGTCCGCAAAAGACGTTGTTAAAAGAGAATTACATTTGGCCCATGCGAAAAGTAAAAAATGTCAAAAAAATATAACCTAAGTTTTCAACAAACACAAAAATATAAATTATTTAACCACTAAAGAATGGGGCATTCTAATAATGTCTTAATATGTTAGAAAATGATACCGTGTTCTCTAATACACTTAGTAAAAGTTGGGAATAAAAAATTGGGAATAAAAATTATGTTTTTTCTTACATATAGTACTTTCGCTGGCTACTATGCTTCCATTTATATTCCTCTTACGCCTCAAATTTTTTACCTTGGGCAAATAATTTACTTAAAAAAATAACTCTTCTCTTTGATTAGTTACTAAAAATGTTATATTCGTAGAGCACCTTTTGTGTCAAATAAACGCACGCACCTCCCGAGATATTATATAGAATTACCGTGCGCCGCATGGTGCCGAATACCGGCTGTCGCTTTCGTAAGTAATTAATCGCGCTGGGAAAATAAAAAGACCACACCGTGAGCTGCTCACCCTAATCATTTGTCTAGTACTAGAAACTTCTTTATCATGAAATATACTGAATATTTCTTTATCATTTGAAAAAAACTCTTTTTTTTCAACACATTTAGAAAGGTACTAGCAGGTTGTATGCATACAATAGAGAAATATGGGTGCCGTTTAATGCCATTGCTATAGTCACATTATTTGAGAGTACAACTTCGAGATTTTATTATTTTATTTAATAATTCGAATATTCTGCTATAAAAAACCGATGACGTCTAATGAGAAAAATTTCTTGTATTGTAGAAGTCAGTAATAGAAAAGTTAAGAAGATGTTAAACACTTTGTAAAAACAATCCAAAATGCAACGCTAACAACTCTATTCCAAGAAAATTTTATGTTACATAATATAAACTTTTTTCCTGCCGAGAATTATACTCAGATTTGGTCTTACGCTTTGGCTAAAGGCAAATCTCGAGTTCTGGTTACGTTAATATATTAAGTGATTTCAAATTTGAAATCGCGAAACTATCAGCCCATGTAAACACGCGACTATTTAGATACCGTTACATTCCTGGATTAGTTTCTTATTCAAAGTTTGACTACGATCTAGGCACTAGTACTCGGCAAGATATTATATTTACTTGTCAATACGGGTAGAGAAGAATGGTATACCTTTGAGTTCATTGCGTTATTAAGGCATTGAAATACTTGTATAGGTTTTTGGCAACATTCTATTCTAGAAAACGATTACTTTGAAGAAAAATTCCTGTCATCAGATTGGGATAAAAATGCAGATCGTACTTATTACACATGCCAATAGCGAAGGGGGATTGCATTTATTCAATGGCATAGAAGTCTATCACAGACTATTTGGATCACAAACGGATGTAATGTGAAGTGTACTTCAAAATGTACTTTCTGAATAATGCTAAGGCTATGTGTATAAATATAGTCAAGACAAATACACACACGAACACAGATATATATATATATATATATATATATATATATATATATATATATATACATATATATATACACATACATACATACATATATACATATACATGTAAATATATATATATATATATATACACACACACACACACACATATATATATATATATATATATATATATATATACATATATGTAGGGGTTAACTTTAATACTTCATCAATATTCCGATAATTAAAAAAAGAATCCCATCAAGTCTAGCTTTGTAATAGCGAAGACACACCAAGAAACACTCCAAACAAGCGAACTGATTTAATTGCCTACACTATTACGTACGTACTCGTCTATCTGAGGTGGAAGGGCCACTGCAGTGTGCGGGTAAAGAATATTTACTATCACTACATATCACTCTCGATAGTTGCGATAATCGCGCCGATCGAATGAGTGGACGCTATACGTCAGCAACATAGCTGTTTCTCTTTTTAACCAATATCGTCAACCGAACGACTGTCTTAATAGCGCGCTATCGCAGTAACTGTACTAGCGCGCAGGTCTTTAATATTACCTAGTTGTAAAAATTTAATTATATAAATAAATATTTTATACTATACGTTTAATTATGTGAAAATAATTTGATAATAATAATATTAAGATAGATTTTGGAAAAAGTCACTTAGTATGAATCCGAAAAACGAAATAAAATAGTAAATAAAAAGAAGTTGTATTTACCTATAAAAGTGATACACTAAAATATTTCATCGTTGTACTTTTGACTTGATTAAGTATGCTTCATATGAAAGATCTCTTAATGAATAATTTAATATGCCTGTGGCCAACACTACAAGGATACGTTTTCTAACCACATCACGTTCAAACAAAACAATGATTTTGAAGAACAGTTTGAAATTTAAAACTGCTCAATGACATGTTTGTAGTCATTAAATTATAAGTACTAATGAAATAATTCGGTAATACAAAACAATATTATTTACAACAAGCAAAAAGGTGAAACAAAACAATCTCCTATCCTTGGTGATTTTATTGTACTCTAAGAACTCGGACAAAGCGCAATAACGGACCGTTATATTGAATTATTATAAATAGTTATCAATTACGACTGAATTACACAAGTTAAACTCAACCAAACATCGTATAATTGAATAAATCACACGCGCAAGCAGCATGCGGCACCTATGAAGGTGTACACTGACTTGTACCCGTTATCTGTGGGTTACGTTAAATTGGCGGGGGGAGGCGAGTGTCGCTTCTTTACGCAGTTATAGTTAATGTTCTTTGGGGGAGATAAGTTTCAAAAACTTTCTCTATAATAAACTCACAAGATCACTATGAACGCTATTTTAAAAATGCTTTTAACGAAAAAGTGAAATCGAAAAGAATTCATTAGAAGCAACTTATTTCTATTACATAAATTTCTCTTTTTTAAAATGTAAAGACAAATTTAACATAAAGGTTACTGCAAAGTAAAATTAAACAATGAAACCGTTCTACGACGGAGCGCCGTGATTTGTTATTTTCGGGCGCCCTTCCCTCTTTTGTGAAACAGTACAGGAAGGGAACCTACTCTTTCACTATTTCTGAGACTTTTAATTTTGCACTAAACCTGTATTTTAACATATAGTACTGCAGTATACATGGAAAAACACTGAAATATTTGATCTAACTGATATTCCATTCTGTGCTCTTATGAATATCTGTGGTTAATTGCTTATAGCTACTTTTTCTAGATTACATTTTAAAAATCATATTATAAATATTAATATTCCCCTAAGTTAACAAAATTTTAGATTTGTCAAACGCATTTATAGATTTAGTGAAATCTAATAAACATTGTTTAAAACGATGAAAGTTAAATGTTTTTTTCGCAAACAAAGTAATCTTGTTAAACAAATATGGATATAATTTTCGTAACTTTATTACTTACTTTACCTCATTTAAATATATGATACTGCTTGAAATTCTAATAAAAGCAGTACCATTGAAAAAGACAAATTTCATTATCAGAAATATGTCGGTGCAAATTGGTAATTACTCTAACTCTGAAATATTTGTGACAAAAAAACGTTTGTATAATATGGCACCGTCGTGTAGCACTTGGTACCATTTCTTTGCGTTACTTATATAACAATACAACATTTTTTTGGAGGAAATCTCATGCCGGCCCAATTGACCTAGTAAAAATCAACCAGAGTTGTGTCTAACTATACATATGTATAACACACTCCGCGTACGCATCGCAAGAGGCATATACGGTTGACCTAAATTTATGTCAAAATAGAACTATAAAAGTTTGATTGAACATGTTTTTGAATACCGTATTATCTACGAATGATCTCTGTAAAACCCATTCTTTTTATCCCCTTTCGTCCCAACATCTAAATCCATAGTGCTTAAATCGCTTTTAATTTTGAGTGTTTATTTATTTGAGAACACGCTTTTCTTTTTCTTTTAACATTTTAATAACATAATGCATATTAATACTTATTCTTCAATACTTTAAATAATTAACTGAATCCAGATTTATCACTAACAAGTTCAAGGAACGTTTGCTCTAGACTTGAGATAATTTAGTTTCAAACATGCTTATATCGTAAAGTCATTTGCTACCCAAGCTGAAGATTTTTATAAAAATTAATCGTTGACGCAAAAGCAATTTCTAAAATGAATTTATACGCGGGGTAAAAATTGTGTAATATTTATGGATCTCACACATCTTGTCGATCAGAGCTAGTCAATAGTTGATTACAGAGTTTATAAAATTCACATTAAAATACGTGAAACATGCCAAAAACCAAGTGAAAAATGAGGCGAGTTATCCTTAGGTCATTATATCAACTGATAATATAATAAAAATCAAAATAGCCATCAAATTCCAAGTAGTTTTTTATGTCGCATTAGAATACAATTTAAAGTTGAAAGGTACACACACATTTTTAAGTTTCTAACGTTGTTTTATTTTCGTACTTCTCCACCACAACAACATTTTCTTTAAGCTATGTAGTTTCTATAATAAGGCTTCAAAATTATCTTCCGAAATTATTTAAAAAAATATCGATCTAAATTATTCGGAGATGTCCAGTTCATAAATAAGATGAAATTGTTATCCATATGAGGAAATATTCTATGAAAAGTGAATAAAAAGCGTACGGTTGCTCTATGACTCAAGAACTCTGTAAAAAAAGGGACGACTAAATAAAAGCATATCAAGGTGAACTTTAATGCATACTACTAGTTACGTGGTGAATTTTTTATGGAATTAAAAAAAAACATGTACAAGTAATAAAATAGGTCAAAAAACCCTAGCATTTGTTTTTTTTTGTTACTCTACACAACAGAATCGCAATGAAGTAATTTTAGATCTATTTATAATAAAACATATTCATTTGAGTGAAGATTTTATTGTGGCATGTAAGTTGAAAGTAAAAGTTAGCTTGGTGCGAATTTTGAACGACTATTGTGAAATATTTCTGTGTATAAAAACCGGCAATGTAATAAAAAATAAAATATAATAAAAAAAATTCAAGAATGATAATGAGGAAATATATGTATATGGCGTTTACTTTCAATATAAACACTAGTCTTTAGTATCAACAACAAATAACAATTTCCATATCTTCCAAGTATTCGGTAAGGTAAGCAGTTATTTGCAGTAATAATTGACAAAAAAAAAATATCGGTTATTCCTTTAAAAATGGTAAGCATTTCAAAAATTTTGAACTATCAGTCTAGTCTGTATATTGCCTTGTTTTATTGTTACAGTTCGCTAAAAACCAAGATTTGGTCACCTACTTCTTTTCGCCAAAAATTAATTAATCAGTGTCGCCAGACGCCGGCATTCTCTACAACTTAGAGAGATGTATACTTTTCTAGGGATTCTAAGAAAATAAATGAAATACAGTCCACATAATTGACGCATGGAAAAAATTAGACAACCTATATAACGTGCGATAGAAATCAATGTCAAATATGTCGGATTTTGTTTTTGGATTACACAGAAAATCTGAATGAAAATGAGAAATGTATTTTCATACATCGATTCGAACATATTAAATTGTATGTAAAAGACCTATTGCATAACTTCACAAGGACAGCTCTTTGTTTTATTTTGCTGTAAAAGTAAGACTTAAATTAATTTCAGATTAATTTTTGTAATTAATGAAAATAACATAAAGAATTCACGTTATTTTTAAATATAAATTTCATCGTAGTTCAATGCAGACAGTTTGAAATATTAATGAAGTATTTGGCAAGATGTAGCTAATCAATACATAGTACCTTGATGTTTTGAAAAATTTCCGATCTGGCGATTTTGATTTTTAAAGCGAACCACGTGGGCATAGGCTAGTATAATAATGAAATAAAAACCGAAGTGGAAGTGGATACATCACAAACCAGGCGTGAATTAGCCTTGAAGATTTGACGTTAATAGCCCAATAATACTGGAATATTTGAAACAAATTTATTAGGTTAAAAAGCTAGATGTATCGAATTAATGTGAAATGAACGAATATCAGAAGAAAAATCGTTTCGAAACTTATTTTTTTGCTGTAGTTACAGAAAGAAGAACTATTTTTACATTGGATTGTTATGTGTGTTAACAAGTAGATCCTTTTTGACAAATGCAAGTTTTCGAAATAATGGTTGGAAAAAGATAGAATTCTTTACAGTGTTGCTTTCAGTAATTTTTATTTTACACATTCCAAAAATGAATATGCAATACAAGAAACAACATTGCTCAAACCGTAAGAGCCAGATTTGGAAACTTTCTTTTACTCACTATGTAAACTTTGTAAACCCAAATATTTATTACCTTTTCCAGGCCTTAAATTATTTCTTGCAAGGAAAAATGTTTTATTGCCGACAAGCTGTAAAAAAGGCCTTTCCCGATTTTATCAGTACACTCTCTTCACATTTTTTTGCTGCGGATATTAATAAGTTGACATTAAGTAGCAAAACTCTGCCAAAATCTTAGGTACATTCTTTGATTAATTGTACTGATTATACCTTGAGATATAATAAACCAAACTTACCGTTCAAAATCGGACGTTTCATAATTAATGGCTAAAAATTGGCCACTTCTTCACTTCGCTGCGTTTGGCAGAACGTCTGTTGTTTTGGATGTCAATAATGGCGAGAAGTGTACAGAAAGAAAAATTAAAGTCTTAAAATAACAAAATTCGACCGAATTTGTTACAAATATTTTGATTTATTTTGAAACAATATTTCAAGATAAGAAAAACTTAAAATATTTCACAAAAATTAATGATCTTTTGAAATCTTTGGCATTTCAATTTTTGTATTTTGCCGATTTTAACACCTAAATTATATTTCAAAACTCACCATTGAAAATGGTTTTACGAGAGTCAACTAAGAAATTAAACAAGAGCATTTTGCACACGAGTTGCCTTCTGGATAGTTATTGAGAAGAATTGTATAAATTTATCTCGTAATATTTCTGTTAGTACATTTTAATAAGTTCTTAGCTCCACTAGGATGAATGTTATTATAAATTTTTAATATAATATAAATATTTATGTCGAAATCAATAAAATAATCGTATGGAATACAATAAAATGCGTATTATTTAAATTGGAGGTAAATGTTTTCTCTGTATTTATAAATGTAAATATCCATAGTTACTATCATGTTTAAGTCGACTATATGGAAATAAATTCTGCTCAATCTTTTTCTTCTTACTACTACTATCGAGTAACTTAAATGAAATCTTACTTTAATCCTAACACATATTCGTAAAATGGGTTTGTTTTTCTTATATAACTATCATATTAACTATTTTCAAGATTTTGTTATTCAATATTCTTGAGTTATTTAATAAAAATTTACTCACTGCAGAATTTCATGTTTTTGCAAAAATGCCATACCATGCCATAATTTTGAAATTAACTGAGCCATATAACATGCAATAATCTTCGAAAAATATCTTCAAAACTCGTATCAAACATTTTTCCTAACACATTCGTACTAGTATTTTTCTTTTTTCATTTTCCCATTTACAGTGTCTACAATCGTATTTATATTCTGTCTTTCTCCATTAAATTTTTTATATATACTATTATATTCCACCTTTCTCTTATTTTTTTACTTCATTTTTAACTATATACCAGTATGTACTACATGTTTTATAGTCTTACTACGTAATCAATATTTCTAACTGTATTGTCGTAGTTAACGAGACGGGAGTCCTCCTACAATACTTATCATGCATCAAAGTCTTGTGAAAGCGTGAGCACTTTGTTTTGATATTTAACTAACATATTTAGCACTTTCGTTCACTTATTAATATATTAACTACTTGTCGCTTAATGGTCAAAATTCAGCCGTAATTAATGTGGCTGGTACGTAGATGTTTTTGATTAAATTCTGCAATAGCAGATTTTTGAATTCTGATTGCTACTAAAGTCAATAATATTTCTATAAACTCCGCTCAGACTTTATTATCTTTGAAAGTCTACCCGCACAAGAAGGTCGATGACGTAGTGCCAATCAGTTTACTATTTAAATTAAACCCTGTAAATGGGCCTTATATGGATAGTTATAGCTTATGCTGTGCAAATTGTAAACAGTTCTCAATGCACGAATGTTTTATTAATTGTCTCAAATTTTTATTTCGATGATGCCAATTCAAGTCTCCGACCATTATTAAATTTAATTATGACTCTTCTTACCTTCCTTTTATCTTTCGTATCCCATTCTTCTTTCTCAGCGTCTCATATAGCAGCATTAAAAAGACCCACATTTTCTTCCTACATTACTCTATCTCCTTCTTTTCATATTAATATTATTTCTTCTAATCCTTTTGTTATAGATATAGCTTCTTCATACTTTTTAAGATCCTCGCGAGCTTTTTTTGATATTTTTTCAAGGCGAGAGATGCAGTACAAATGTTATCATCAAAAATATACTTTCAGCTGATCCCTGTATTTAAAAAAATAAAAACTAACAGCAAACAGACAAAATATCGGATCAAGGTCGGTTTAAGCACGTCAATACTTATTGAACTTGGTCCTACTCGTAAATATTAATCCGCAACACCGAACCTTAATACAATTTATGTCCGAATCTAAGCAATTACCAGGGATATAAAAATTATTTATTCACTATATAACAACGTATCTATATTACCCATGACTAGCTGCCTTACCAAAACCTAGCCTAATTACGCACAAAACTACACCCAAACCTCTACCAGAGACCTAACAACCATCTATTCACTACTTAATAATAATGTACGTTTATCAATTAACTAATAGTACCCAAAACATTAGAAAAAACTACTGCATTTTTTTAATGACGTCCATAAGTAAGTAAATCTTGAAAACTTTCTAACGGCTTGACCGTAAATATTTAATATTAACGTTTAACCCGCTGGAAAGTTTTCAAGATTTACAGCACATCTTTAATTTAATCAGAGAGGTGAACATATTTGAATTCGTAAAATTCCATTTCCGGAATAAGATACCACCTTCGCAAAATCTGCTTTTTCTCATTGAAATATGAGGTTGTTTAATAGTCGCTTTACATTTCCAAATAATTTTGTTTTAACCCATTAAAAATATTATCCTTTTTTTGGCATTAAATGAAAGAAAAGTGACGATATTTAGACTTTTGCATTTCTTATACACTAAAAATCAAAGCAGTATGAACTCTAAGTCATTTTTTTGAACCACGACTTGAACATTTACACCGTCCACAGATATAGCAATAGAAGCACTTTACTTTGTTTTGGCCAATATCAGGTAATTTCTAAATATGCATTTACAATATATATAATATACATATATATATATATATATATATATATATATATATATGCATATATTTATATTTATATATATATATATATATATATATACATATATATACGTGGGATATAATGCAATTTATGGACGCTCTGAAAACCATTTTTTGACTTGATCGAGATAAAATTTGAACAACCAAAAACAGCGATTGATCAGTCTAATCCAAATTGTTGGGGTACATTCAAAATGTCCACAGTTCCATGTATAAAAAATCGCTTAAGCTCATGTCAGAATACTTTGGTATTGTGATACATTATTAAAAATACCTTCAAAACTACTACACCTTTGGGCTAAAACGTTTTTTTCCTTAATTTATTTGCAAAAATAAAAACGCCCTGAAATTTATTTCAATCTATACACGTCTAATACATCCGACATATTCATATAACGTCATTTTATTTTGATAAATGTTCATTAGAATGATATTACATTTCCCTCAATAGTTTAGTGTTCATTAATAAAACCCCGCTAATTAAATAACTTTTACTTTTTTCACATAGCATAAGTGGGCGACAACAATATTAACACCTTGTCAAATTCCTGCTAAATGTGAAATTGTATTTTTTTATTTTTATAGCCATTAGTTTTTTTGAAAATCGATATAACAAATTTAGATGTAGATTTTTAGGTAACTTGAACGCACTTCGTACACTATCTATCATTGTATTTTTTCATTAAAATCACTCTCCGGTTGGCACTTGCTATTAAACTTTGTTTCTTTTTAATTTTATTCTAGATTAAAAAGTTATATATTATGTGTATTATTATAATTATTTTTAATTACATCTTTCCATAAATTTGTCATGAGCAATAGTAACTTTTTTACGATTTCACCTCGGAAATTTGATTACTTGCTTTTAAAGTACAATGCTAAAATCTTTTGTACCTCAGTGTAATGGTATAAAAACTATTGTCTATGAAGTAAGTTTTTTGTCATGAATGATACTGGATTTTAAATGTTAAAAAAATGAAATAAATTAAGTTCCTTTTTCTCTGACGGTTGATTTCAAAGAATAATTTGAATTAAATGAATTAGGAGAAATGATTTTAATAAGAAAAATAAAGCATAACAATGCTTTTTCGTCCTCAACAAAGAAAATTGTTTCGACATTTTTTTATTTTTTCTCGACATTCCTGGCTTAACAAAATATAATACAAATTTGCGGCCGATTTTTTCCTTTCATTCACATTTTTATTCGAGATTGCTTTCTGGTAGTTTTTCTTTTAATCTTTTCTTCTTTCTTATTATTTGCATAGTATTAAATTTAAGTGTAACTTTAAAGCTATTTTTAAGAAAAGAAATATTTAAATTTTTGTTTACGATTCGATTAGTTTTAAAAGTGAATTAAAACAAAACATATGTGGTGATATTTTTAACAGAAGTGGGTGCTTAATATTAAATTCGAAGGAAATCGGTCTATTAGTTTCGACTAATATTAACACGCATACCGGCATTGGCAATATAGAATGCTAGTAAGTTAAAAATATCCATAGTTAAAAAATTATTATTATCGTCATTCGGTACCAACTTAAAACAGTGATTTTTTTTAATCATAATATATAGAAGGATAGACTTTCGAAAATAAAACTCTGGACTACTAGTAGAAACATAAAATAGATAAAACGCCCATTCGTGTTTAGCTACTGTTAACTAACAAAAAATTATTATTCGAATGTCACTATCTTATTACTATTTATAGTCAGGACTGATTGAATTCTAAATCACATAATGCGAAAAGGAATTTCTGGGATCATGCAATTAAGCTTGAGAATATATTTTCTTAATATTTTTCCTAACGAATGCCTTTGGGTTTATTTATTGCATTTATGTAATTAATTCCCTAATTTCCAATTCAATCAAATAAAATACAAAATATTGACAATTCCTGAAATTTCTTCTAATTCTAGCACTTAAGTCATTCCACTAATAAAATGACACTAATGAATCAAGAATTCCTGAAATTTCAATCTTCAGCTATTTTCACTTAAAGAATGTTAATTTTATATTTCCTTAAAAATTACGGACAATATTTGAGTCGCTTCGTATTTACAATTTTGGTACATACTTTCGCTATAAAGATACTAACGTCAGATATTAACAGATTATAATCAATTGGTATTTAATTGTTTTCCATAGCAATAGTTTCTATTAAATATACTTAAATATTTAGATCAATTAATTATTCTTAACCAAATTTTATAAGTATAACAAGATGAAAAACTTAAGCAAATTAACTATTGTTATAAAGTTCAAAAGTATTCATTTCATATTTTATTTAACGTGATAAAAGACAGCAAATTTCATTATTTACTGATGCTTTTTAATAATATGAAAAAGGAAATTTGTGAATACTTACCTTATACAAATTTATTATCAATTGGTTTCATACAACTCTACAAATATTTTGTTGTATAGATTAGTTCAAGATTAAAATACAACTAAAAAATATCGTATCTATACATCTCATAAAATTATAACAGATTTAATGTTGTACGTGGAAAATAGTTTAAAAAGTTTAATTGATTTAGCGTAAATAATGATAACAGAAGCCAGAAATCTGTTTTTACGATTTTTATCCCTCTGTTTATGTGTTAATTTGTTCGTCAATCACGCTAACTTTCTTATTCCGAATTTTCCGCTAACAAAGTCGTAGGCACGGCAGTGCATGGCAGTGCCAGTCGTAGTATCAAATAAAAACGTGACTAAAAGCAAAGTTATTAACAAATGGTCAAATTTGGATCCCGTGTTAAAAGTAAAAAATAAATCGAAACACTATTGCTCGAAAACTCAATAAATAAAAAATATTACTTTTTTATTCGAAAACAATGACTTATTTTGTCTCAAATATATAAGAAAATTGTACAAATATATCATAACCTCTATAGCATGTATTTTCGTATGTCTCATTTTCTTTGAAAGTTATAAAAATCATTCTATTTTATTGTAATGAAAAACAAAATCTATTTTATTATAAAAAAGTCTGAAATAATAACAAATGTTCAGTCTTTGCAGGGCACACCCTGACCAATTTGTTTTCTTATCATAATATCAACAATTAAATGAAACTACGTGATTAATGAGACTGAAACTACGGTATTATTTCTACTTTAATTTAAATTCAATAATTATGATTAATGATTATGATTTTCTTTCGGAAACCACAACCACGAAATTTAAATAAATAAAACAGCCTAAATAAATAGAAACCTCTCAGTCAGTCAGTACCAATGTCAATATTAATATTCAGTTTAATTAAAAAAAATATTTGACATATCATATTTAATTTATCTTTTTGATATCCAAAAATATTGCACTAACTTATTATTAAATAAGGGGGAAAATGAAGTACTGACTACTTGACATTTTCCATTATTTAATCACGTAATATGTGTATTTCATAAAAAAAATATTAGAAAGCGGAAGCTAAATTTATAAACATTGTATGTCGATTACAAGATTAAAATAGATTTGTTGGTTTTTTAGGCTCGTTTCGTCACTTTCCTTGAAGTAATATTAAAAAATATAGTCCAATAAATTTCAAACAGAACTTATACTTCAATTTTTAACCTAAAAAAGTGATGATTTGAGACACTGGGATTATGTTTGCAGTCACATATCACTAATATTCTTGAATTACCGAGCATATTATTGTGACTGGTATATCTCTGACACCATTCCTTTATCGGAATATGAATATCTCATTATAAAATAATAGTAGTTACTATTCGACTACACCGTAATCAAATATATTTGATCCTCCAAAAAAGCAATTTTTAGAATCGATCTTTGTTCAATATTTCAAGACCTGCGTAATTTTATTAAAATTAGATTATTCATATTAAGATGTTTAATTATAGTATCACAATTCAATCCCTAATGCATAAATTGCTTATATGGTTTCTACTGCTTATTTCACATACCGGTAACAAGTTTCCACTTAATTTCTACAAAATTTTTCTATGAAATATATGCCCCTGAAAGTTACTATAAATATCTAAAAGAGAATTATACGTCAACCCTATGGTTTACGTTTCTGCTTGCTCCGTCTGATGCCAAAAAATTCGCCGGTAAAGTAATTTATGGAATTCTATGTACTGCAAATGTACACACACACACACACGCACACACACACATACATATATATATATAAATACATATATATATATATATATATAAGAGTAGGTAGAAAAAATTATGTTTGTAAACATTTATTTGGAAATAATACTTTTACATTAATGTTAGTAAGTGTCGAAATGTGCACGGAACCCTCGTAGTGCAAATTTACTCGTGCTAGTTAGATTTTTTGACATGTAGGCATATATTAGTATTATATTTTTGTCAATGTTAGAATTCACGCAACAAAATATTTAAGATATCACGAAAGCAAGCCATTGTTTATATAACCATGATTGGTGTGAAATTATCTTTCAAACATCTGCTTCAGCTATAAGCTTAATTTCATATCTGTATTTTATTATATTCAGTATATCAATGAATAAGTTCGAAAAGTGCAGTAAATTATTATATTTATTGATAAAATAACTTTACTTAAGTTTCCAATTTATTCCTCGATGTAGTGAATTTATTATGCTAGCTATAACGTCGGTAACTATGTATACATAAATATGTTTAAAAAAATTATTTTTTTTGGTGTCTCTTTCTTAATGCACACATAAAAATACAAAATGTAATGATTAAATGAAGAGGTCATTAAATTTGGAATTATATATTTTACGATACATAAAAAAGCAGATTTTTGATAATTTTTAATGCATGTGATACATACCATTTCTGCTAAATTTACGAAATATTCAGAAAATTTACGAACAACTGGAGAAGATTCAGGTAATCTTTCCTTATATAAGATGTTTTAAATAATAAAACATTTAAACGCTACTTTCACACAAACCTGCATTCGCACTTTCAAAATAACTAATGTTTGAAAATTCAAGTCTATTCTATTTTTACTAAAGCTATGTTTGATATATCTTATGTTTATCGAAAATAAATATACACTGGGAGTGAACCATTTTTTGTGCGCCCGACCATTGTATAGTAGGACAGGTTTTTTAAAATAAAACGAAGGTTACCTTTTTTAATTTTAAATGCAAAAGCTTTCACATATCTAATGTTTCAACTAAATCTGCTCTTCGCCGAAATTCTGATGTTTTGTTTTATTAATATTTGTGTGTTTTCTCTCAGCCAAGCTGGTACACATTATTCCATATAATTACACATTATTCCAATGTCGGATATGGCCCAGACTACAATTTTCCGCTATTATTCAGAGATACGTATATGTGTTCAAAGGCGGAAATGACGAAGCAAATACTATACATGTGTTCAAAATTATTGATTTCCATAGCTTGATTTATCCTGACGTAATATTTTCAAAATGTTATATTGGTATAATTCTGAAAAATAATAGAATTGTGATTTATATTATTGAATGCAAAGAATATTTATTATTGAATGATTTATTTAATAGATTTAAAAGTAACATTTGAATATATTGCAGACTTATTGTTCAATTCGAACAATCGCGACGATCGGGCGGTCGTATGACTCCTGGTGTGACAACTAGCGGCCGCACAAAGGCATCAAATAAGAAGGGTCATAACACTGAACCTATAATCATCGATCAGTACGTTGGTTCGACTTTGAGATCAACTTCAAGTTCACTTTGCAGTTGGTTAGAATTTTAGTTTAAGCAATAGTGAACGTTATGAGCTCTATTTTAATTACTAAAGAAATTGTCTCACACGGACGAGGAGTATTCATTGGCAATCGACTCAGAAAGCTATCTCCTGACTTCACAGCCAAAACTGAAATAGATCTGGTGAACATCGAATCCTCCAATCCAGCAATAATCAAATGATGGGCTCTGATGACTGCATGTCGTCCAGCACAAATATATTACCAAGTAGAAACAATTAAGGATTGAAATAGAAGTGAATATATTGGAAATGTCTAATATGCCGGAAAAGTTAAGACAGGTAAATTTTTTTCAGACGACTTTTGAAATGGCATACGGACGTTGAATTACTTTTGTTAGAATTCAACAGATTCTCTACATCAGTAACGTATACGGACGAACAATGTTCAGAAATTAGAAACATGTGTGAGTTTTCAAAATGTTATTTTAGGTCACGGGCAAATAATTTCCTGAATCTTTTACCAATGTAAGAAGATTTAGGTGGATTTTTAAAAACATGAATAATGGGTTAGTTAGATCTGGATAGCAAATATCTCCATAGTCAAGTAAAGATATTAAAATAGTTTGATATAATAGGATTTTTGTTTAGGATTTAGTTGATGATGACAATAATAAAATAATATTGCAAAATATACAAAGATTATGCCCTTTTGAAATTAAAATGAATTGTAAATGTAATGGCTAAAAAACTCCAAAAGTATTTGGATTCTCGATAAATCAAAATATTTATTATTTAAACTAAACACAAATTACAGATCGATTAATCTTAGTTTTTCTATTTTCCTGAAAAAGGGAAAAAAATAGTATAAAATATATCTTTCAATCCATTAATCTGATATTTAAAAAAAATCGCTTCTACCGCTTTTATTTTCTATGACATTTTGTTAATACTACAGAATAAGCAGAAACAAAGATGGTGTATTTTTTCTAATGACATTATGTTCACGTATATTTTATGAGTTTTTAAAATTTATGATTTTTTGATACTTTTTTATACGAGAGAGCTAGAAAAATATTTCAGAAATTCATGAATTAATTATTAATACGTTCACAAATGGCTTCCAAACCACATGCAATAGAAATAAATGAACCGGATCGATTAGTGTGGCAAAATATTCAAATCAGTTGATAAATACAAAGAAAATGCATATTACCAGGTTAACATTTGGTAAAATAAAAGCCAACCTTAAAAACCCAAAACTACATTCTGGTTTGTTTAGAATACAGTTTCATATTTAAATCAAAATGATTTCGTCGTTCTCAATTTTACGTGTAAGTAACTGTAATATTATTGATTAGGATGTAGGAAAAGATTACTTTTCATCATATAGTGGCCGACGCAGACTTAAAAATATTGAATATTGCTGCAAGATGGCCAGGTTCTACATATGACGGTACCGTTTTTAATGACAGCTCTCTAAAAAGTAGATTTCAAAATGCGAAGTTTAGCAATTGTCAGTCCCTTGGGGTAGGGGTTATACTTTAGAAACATTTTTATTAACCCCACTGGCAGATCCAACATTATTCTCTCAACGACATTATAACGAGAGTCAAACAAGAACACGGAATGTTGTTGAAAGAACCGTTGGTGTATGGAAGAGAGCATTTCCCTGTATTGAATCAAAATTAAGGGTTAAGTCAGAAAATGTGCAGCTAATTATTGTGGCAACTGCTATATTGCATAATATTTGTGTGAGGAAGAGGAATTCAAAACCCAGCAATAACAGTGAAATTATTGAAGATCCTAGCGATGTATTTCACTGACTATTTACCATCGTGATTAAGCCTTTCGCAATCAAATTGTCGAAGAATTCTGTGGCAGGTAATAAGTATACACATACGTAATCGTAAATATAATTTACAGTGCAGAAATTAGTGTTAGACATAATTTGACAAACTATAACATGATTTAACGCTGCCAGTTCTTCAATACTCGTCAGACTACCTATAGTCAGATTTAATATAGGTTAAAGGAAGTAAAATTTAATATAACAAGTAAAGTGTGTACAATTAACATCTAAAATGCCAGTATGTTTCAGAATTAAATGATATGAACTTCATCCTGTTTATCTAGCCTACTCTGAAAACCACTATATATACTTAAATGTAAATATAAAATTAATATAAATTGCTAGAAAGTTGACGCAAATTTGGTTCAGATTGCTGATTTCCGGTGAAAACCAATAAGCTATGGAATTAACAAATGAATTATAAAATAAAACAATGAAAAGTTTTCTGCATTTATTAAATTAAAAATTTTTTTTTATTAAAAATATTTTGGAAAAATATAAATCAATTATTTAATTTTTTCTATTTTTCATTTTAATTTCGATATCGATTTTTCAATTTGTAATAACAAAAGTTGTTTTTCATTATTTTTTATATTTAAATCTTCTTGATGAACTTTCCGTCTGTACTTCAAGTTTTGGTCATGCTCCTCCTTTGCATATTGAGCTAGGGTTGACTCCTTTAAACATTTAAATTGAACATATTCTTCTTTTATCTTATTCAAAAAACAATACCTTTCCTTGTTTGTAATGGAGTAAAATTCTATTTTCTTTTATTTGTCTTTGAATAAATTTTGAATTCTCTTATTAAGGTTATTTGCAATTTGTAAACTTACAGCCACTAAATATTTGTTTTACTTCTTGAAATCTATAACTTTCAGAAATATAAAATACTTTCTAGTCTCTTGTTTATTGTCAACCTTAAGAGAGAAACCTAATTTCTGAAATAAAATACAAAGAGATTTGGGGTTTATAAAAATATAAACATATTTTGAAACTCATGTAAAAACCAATACCACAAAAATTCACATATCGTATTAATTATTTTGCATACAAGTCTTAAAAGTAACGAAAACTGATTGTTGTATTTTAGTTTCTACAATCTACATCTTTCTCTTAATCAGGTATTTTTTTTAAATTACAAGACATCAAAGATTGACAACAAAGGACCATTCTAAAACTTTCAATCAATTGAGATACATAATTCTAGAAATACTGTGTAAGTATAATATAAATATTCAGACAAAGCTAAAAACAGTTATAATTGTATAATATTCAAAATTTTAAAAGAAGTGATGCACCTTTTTCTCACCTAATACTATTAATATAGGCGAACGAAGCATCGCTTTCGGAGTCGATTTGTCAAAACTTTTATCATAGGTATATCTTAGGTGGGCGATTAACATATTTAAACGGTAATCACTGCTATCCGTGTATTCTATGGCTTTTGGTCTTTATAAGCGGATACATTTCGTTATAATTCGCCTACTGTTTGTTCCATTTTTTTACTGTTTATTATTGTGATCACTTAATTTTTTAATTTTTGTTTTTTCTTTATTTTCTTCATTTATTTTTTCATTGGAACCGGTTTTTAATTTTTCCTACATAATTTTAATTGCAGTACTTTATTTTTATTTCTCTTTTCTATCTACATTTTTTTCATTTTTAGATAATTTTATATGGGCGACACATCCCTTTCCACCTCTGATTATTTTTATTCCCTTTCCTTGGAATATTCGACATCTGGACCATTTCTTTCAGATGACTTGGAATCTTCTTTGCACGATATTTTGTATTCTTTATGCGACAATGAAAAAATAATGCGCAAAGTCTGCCTTCATATTATTTTGAATTTGTTACCACCTTAATATGCTTACGTGCCTAATCAGCAAGACATGGCTGAAACCCTCATTGCCTTTTAATCTTTTTGAACTACCCGGTTTCATTTTATTACATAACGATCGCATGGACATGTGCGGCGGTAGTGTAGCCACCTACCTTCGTGACAATTTTTCACACAAAATAATAATAAAATCACCTGCTGACCGGTCGCCTATCTCGTCAAAGTCTCTCTTTTCTCATCAAAAATATTCATTGGAGTCCAGTACTGTCCACCGGGAACAAACTTTTTCTGTGAATTTATTAAAAAAAATTTAGTAAAGAAATTATTGAAAACTTAATTCAGTTTTATCTAAATTATTTATTATTCGAATATGTTAATACTTGTTTGTACAGAGGTGGCTCAAGAGCTAATCAATTTCGTGACATATTTACGTCTGCAAACCTTTTTATACTTCCTTCCTTTCCCACATTGCACACAGAACTTTGTCATTCTTTCCTCGATTTAATTATCATGTCGAATCCAAAACTTCGTTCTGTCTATGGTCAACATACTTCTCCAGGCTTTTCTCATCATGATCTCATTTATATTTTTCTCTCTATTAAGAGTCAAAAACATTCATCTAAAAAAATAAATTGTCCCAATTTTAGCCAAACAGACAAAACATCTTTACTTGTGGATGCACGGTACATATAGATTGGGGTGCGATCTTATGTTTAAATAATGTGATGAAATGGTGCCGAAATTCACCTCTGAGATTACTGACCTAATAAATAAACATGTCCAATGAAAGCGAATAAAATTAAGGAGAAAGGCTGCTCCCTGGTTCAAAGATTCCGTGAACTGTTTCACGCAGAAATGGGATAGGACCAAATCTAAGCATAAGGGGGATCCCACGCCCCTTCGCTGGGATATATATAGATTACTGAGAAATAAGGTATCGCCAGTATGCAGAAATGCAAAAAAAAATTATCAGCAAAAGATCAACGAATGTACATCTTCCAATATTTGGATATTTCTAGGCACTTTGGATATCGGCAAACAACATGAGACAACGCAATATCCTATCAACATTAATGATCTCCACATTTTCTTTGCAACCCTATCTGTTATCTACAACCTCATCTGTACAGTTAAGTTGGAAACTCTGAACAATATATTTCTTGCATCGCTCTGTGATAATTCCTTTATTATTTCGGAAACTTCAGAATCAGAAGTAGAAAAGAATCTTCTCGAAATTCGAAATTCGCTGGCAGTAATGATCTAAGTACTCACCACAACGCCATATTAAATACTTCCAGATTAACATATAGGTACGTTCCCTTGTAAATAAAAGAAGGCGCATATTATTCATGTGTCCAAAAACAACCATCCCTAACCAGCCCAAAGATTTTCGACCTGTATCTATATTACCACTACAATAACTCTTTACTTCAACCGTAAAATACCTAATTGACCAACACCTTACATGGCATTCTCAAGTAAATCATGTTAGTCGTAAGATTTTCTTCAAAATATACTCTCTCAAATGGCTTAAAAATGTTCTTCCATTATGAACTAATATACGTATTTGTCAAACTTTACTTCTACCTATTCTTGATTATGGAGATGTGCGTTATCCTAATCTAAATTAATATTTACACAATAAATTAATTCAATAAATTCAAACCTATGTATTACGATACATATTCAGCCTTAAAAAAATTGACCATATATCCAAGTATCGTTCACGTCTTAAATGGTTAAATATTCATAATCAACGGTATTGGAATCAACCTCCATCTTCTACGTTTTATAAATAATATCCTCGATAATCCCGTTACATCTTCTTACCTTAAATCTAGATTCCAATACCTGTCATCCCACGACCTCGAACTACGACCGAAAACCAAGTATACCCTCCTAATTCCTCAGCATATAATGGAATTTTATGGAGAATCCTTCACCTTATATTCTACTCGATTCTGGAATAAACTGACTGCATATATACAAAGTGCGCCCTTGTTATCTGCTTTCAAAGTCGTCTGAAATTGCATTATCTCCCGTAATTCGGCAGATCCTTATTCCTTCCATTATAATCCATCTTTATCCCTCCCTACTCCTACAGTGTCGTTTTGCTTTGGTTCTTAATTAATCTTATTTTACTATCACACATTATTATATATTTTATATTAAACATAACGAGGATAATTTTACCATACGTCAAATGTCATTTCTAACACAATATTGTTAGCCGTAAAAATTCCCGTAAAAGTCCCCGCTACTAAATAAATATTCTTTTGTTCAATCTATGGCAATAATTTTAACTGTTATTTTGTTTGACAATAGTCAAAATCTCAAATAAACAACCACATATGAAATAAATGGTTAAACCTGTAACTATTGTTACTTTAACAATTGTTATTCTAACAAAAGTAACTTATTCACTAAGGATCAAATAACGAGCTCTCAGTTTTTGTGAATCCCGCGTTGTTACCAACGGGAAAATATTTTGTTCATTATTACGTTTTGACTGGAATCTCATATTTTTACTTGTTATACTTTGACATATTTAGTGTCAGAATGTAGAGTGTACAAAAATAGGACCCAGCAAACTACATTATACAAAAGTTGCACAAACACACATACTTATTGCTATATCTTATCTTGTAATAAATAATAATAAATTTTAATACTTAATATCAATTATATAATTTTATGTTCGCAAATCAACAACACAGAAACAATACTCGAAATATAATTTTTTTTTCGCCAACATTGACATTTTTCTGAAGGTTTGGAAAAAATCAGTCCATTCAATTAAACGGTTGATTTTTGCCTGATCGGACGGTCGGACGGTCATGTTTCCTCTTTCGTGAGGAATTCAATCCTATTTGGTATTATGGACTAGTCTCCTTTTGACTAATCAAATATATGACTAATCCAATTTCATCTGCAACCTTTTATTTGGCACTCAGTTGAAACTTCCTTGATGCGTTCCAGCAAATCTTAGTTAGATACCTTTTTCGATTTTGATATTCGAAGAATATATCTAAAGCAGAGATTGAAGAAGACTTCAAATTACCGCATAAACTTTATGAACATATACATAGGTCTTTAAATATGTATATAATATGGTATAAACAGAAAGTAAATAGTATAATGGTTGAAATCGACTAGCTTATTTTGTGTAAAATTATCGAAAAAATTGCAAGACAAAATAATTATAACGTTGAAGTTATTAACTTGCTTTAATTTAGTCAGTAAATCTAGGTAAATGAACTAGCCTTTTATTAATCTAATGGAAGAAATTTTTTTTCACTATTTGGATATGTCTTAACCCAAAAAGACTTTCTCCTCCTAACTGGCGGAGTTGATATTTTTTTTTCAACACATTATTGTCACTTTTCGTAATATATAGACAAATTAATGAACAGGTAAATGTATTTTAATTAACGATACGGCTTTTTATGTGCCGCTTAACTAGTAAATGCATGACTATTAAAACGGAAGTCATTAACGCTCGGGTCACCGCACCTATGTAACATATCTGCCCAAAAGCGCAAACAAGGAAGTTGATTATTCGGAAATCAGAGGTGTGGTTTTATTCCATGCCACGCCATATTAAATTAACTTAATTTATTAACTACTTCCCACTCTCCTGATATAAATGTTTTTTTTGTCAAAAATGAAGGTGAAATTTTTTTTCTCAAATTGCAATAAGCAATTAAAATAATTTTACTTTATTTATTTAACAAAAAGAAGCTTTAAAAAGAATATAGCAGTCCAATTATTTTAACATGCGACATGATTTGATATTACTTATTTCTGTAAAGATAATTTAGATGAATTTGGAAGTTTCCACTTTTTTAGTTCAGGGATTGATAGTTTCTCAAATGACTCAGTCAATCGTCATCGATCAGCGAGTTAACGAATTGATTAATCTCGTTATATCTGATTTAGGTTAGGTATGAGAATTCTGGATTGAGATTATAAAATCTCATTCTAGTAATATTTTTATAATATTCATGCACACTTTTTTACTTCAATGTCAGTTTCATGAATTTATCTCCTCAAACATTGTTCGTGATATTCTATTTTTGAGTTACTCCATCAATTTATAGAATTAATTCCATATACACTATCAAGAATCCTCTATAAAATTATAACCCTCCTAACTTTACTTGCGTTTTTATTTCTCGTGTAGTATGTCGTTCCCTTAGGGGTTCGTCATTTCCTTCCTGCCATATAAAATTTAGGTTATTTATTTACTTGTATTGTAAAATTTTTAGTTACTGTACATGTGATTTTAGTTACTGTACAACTACCTAAAATTTTTTTAGGTAGTTGCACAGTAACTAAAATCAATCTTAGCAATCCATCTCAGAAAACAATCTTAAAAAACAATCTTAGCAATCCATCTCAGAAGCGATTATTTAATTCACTTAACTAGTTCACTCGAATTAAAAATATTATAACCTTCCTTCAACATCTGAAGGCCGTTTACACTTCAGCTACAAGTGTAATAAAGTTATTCGAAAACATACTTACTCATTCATTTTTAATATTCTCCAGTGTACAATAAAATAAATTTATATAAATTAATTATAAGTAATAAGGTTTGGAGTTCCAGACAATTATTGAACTTTAGCACCATCTGGCAAATTTAAAATTGTATTTTCTCGAAGCAAATTAATCTGTAGATATAACTCATAAATATCTTTTAATATGACCTTTTAATATTTTCATGATCTATACGTTATTCCAACAAAAATTAAGGAGAGTAATTAATGCAACACCGAGGTCGAGAAAATTATTTCATATTTGGGTTGAGAACAATAACTTTTCAGAATAGTAAATGAATTATTGTTCTCTCTAAGACAAATTGGTACCGAATAATAAAGGCGTAGTTAAATGCGTTTCCCGTCACGTCAATAAACTACTAGTTTTCCTCTGGCTCCATTATAAGAAAGTACTATAGCTAGCAGCACAATTAAAACGCTACTAAATGTCTATAAAATTTCTATTTGTCACCGCAAAGCATCCTTTCAATAAATATTTCTTTCTTATGTCTTCTTATTTCAACCAATTTTCTCTGTTACTGCTATGAAACATACAGATGATATGTAACACAAACAACTAAATGGAAATATGATCTGATATTTATAATTCTGGTTTAGTATAATAACTCAAAGCTATGTTCATGTTAATAATTACTGAATAATTACTTGTGAAACAGGTTATAGCCTGACAATTTACAAACTGACGAATTTTTAATGAAGTGAAAGGTTTTTTAGTGTCAAAACAAAATATTACATGTATAAATGGAATTGATCCACGCCAATTGGGCGACTGTAAATTAAATAATTCAAAAAAGGTTTCTGGGGAAAATCTAAATTCTTAATTCGAATATTTCTAACATTTTTAAGTGTCGTTCTTAATTTAAAATGTCCTATCATAACAATCCCAGTAGGATATCATAACAATCCTAGTTTTCAATTAAAATTTTCACTAAAATAATATATTAAAAGAATGAAAAGAAAAAACACATGATTAAATTTTTGTTTTTTAAATACTTAATATTATTAGAAATATTTTATCTATTTTTATTTTTTATTTATGATTAGAACTTTACTGTCAAATTGTAGGATAGTTACAATACTTACATAACACATCAAAACTGAATTTTCCAATTCCTTCGATATGGTTGACTGGCAGCAAATACTCTTATAGAAAATATATTTACAATTGACAGACTTTATTACCTACATAATTTAGTCATAATTTTGCGCATTGTTATGTTTAGTTATTTTCAGTTTTAATTTAAACTTGGATTTTTATCAGGAATATGAGTTGCACAGATGTTGAAAACTTACTTAAATTTATTTTAATGTACCACTGACTAATATGTTTTGAACTACAATAAAGGAACTTCGTTGAGTTAATATGGTGTTTAACATCCAGATTCAAAAGTAGAATTTCCTGTTTAGTTCCAAAAAACTATATTTGGAAATAAACATGAGTTCTAATATTTATGACACAAATGACTAAAGTATTATTCTCATCACGAATGAATGACAATAAAAGATATTACCAACTATCCACTGTTCGATGTAGAGACTTGAAATTTGGCATGATAATGCATTCTAACTCGCATATATCTCAATTACCACAAAAAAAAATAAAATAAAATATATGTGTATATATATATATATATATATATATATATATATATATAAACACTATGTATAGGAAGGAGACTGTTACTTCAACCGCTTGTCCCATTAATCATAAAACAAAATGTTATTTTTTCAATTAGTCACTTAGTTTATAAAATATTTCAAGTTTAAATTTTGTGTGAAATCATATTTATGTTTAAATAAGGACCCTATAAACTTTACACTAAATTTTGTAAACTATCTAGTATCAAAATGAAATGTCGCTAATCAGTTTCAAAAAGCTAAGAAATAGGAATACATAGTAATTAAAATACTAATTATTTTGTTTTAGAAAGTGAGTACACTTACTTAAGTATAAATACATTTACCTAAATTTTATGTTCAAAGTGTCTTCCTTGTTCCTCGAAGCATTTTCGCAGCCGATGACAATTATTGGCGTGAACGCGTCTTATTAGGTCAGGGTCCTCTCGAATGCGCCGTCTTATTATGTTAAAAGCTTGTATAATCCGATTTGTCATTTCGGCTTCATTTTGTGATTCCTTGCAGAAACAAGTTGTTGCACCCAGCCCAAAAAAAATCTAGTGGTGTTACTTCGGGCGAGTGCGAAGGCCATTGTACTGGACCAAACCTGCATATTCATTGCACACCCCACAATTCTTGGAGACGGCCCCTGACTTCACACGCAGTGTGGAGTGAAGCACCATCATGCTCAAACCACACGTCTTACAGTCTAGCTAGCAGAATATTTCTCAAACCTCGGCTGAGTGGATCATTGAGCAGCGCCAAATAACTTTGGCGATTCAAAGCGCCGTTAATAAAAACGGGCCAATAAACGTATCACCGTCCATACCAGCCCATACATTAGTAATCCATATTGCTTGATGAGATAACTGACGTATGACATGTGGACATGGGATCTGCCTTTCTGCGACTTATGGTGACAAATTTGTCGATTCCACATTGAATTTCTCGTAAATAAACTTTAATCAGACCAAATAACATTTTCGACCCAATGAGGATTTTCACTACACATTTGTAAAGCCCATTCAGCGTAATTTATTCTATGTGCATAATCTGCCGTCTCCAACACTTGTGTTTTTGAATGCCATACAGATATTGGTTATTTTTTTTTAAATTTTATGTACTGACGTATGGCTTATGTTAAAAAATCTACTACATCGCCTGGTACTTGAATGTGTCTTCCTTCTGAAGTACCTTAACACATTTTTTCCATATTTACCGATATTTGAAGAGCACCACCTGATTTCAACGGATCAATGGACCTATTCTCACGTAATCTCGTAATTGCGTTGATAATGACATGGCTCCACTGGGTTGTCGCTGATTCGGATAACGTTGAGCGTACATTCATGTATTCATGTACCATGTCCAAATATTCAACAGCACTAAAAAACGACATATCGTAATTCCATTCACTCGACATCACAAATAACAAAAATTAAAAGTCAGCAACGCACGTTGCACAAGTTAAATGATATGTCAAAACTAAACTTTCAAAAACATTTAACGTTCTTATTGGTCGAAAAAAATGTGTGAGGGTTGCCATATTAAATAATAATAGTCCCTATCAATTTTGTTAGCAAGCGCAATATAAATTAATATATTATTATTATTAAGAAAATAATAATAATTTATCTAAACGACAAATGAAAAATATCGTATTAATAGTTATTCCGGTAAGTTTATTTTAAAAATCGACGAGAGTATTTTTTGTAATCTTAAATGTTTGGGTGAATTATTGATTGAAGTTAAACATTTTCAAACGGCAATAATATTGGTTTACGATATGTAAACAAAGTTGACCTTGAAATGTAATTTTGTTATCCTTTTCTTTCTTCTAACCTTTTTTTATAAAATTATGCATTTTTGTAAAATAAAAGATATAATTAGAAAATTCAAATTCATGGTCGATCGCTAAGAAAGATAATTACGCAATATTGTCACATTTCTTACGTTTATCGAAATATAAGATATAAGTTGATGCATTTACATGTTAATGACATGCAATATTTATAATTTTTGTAGGTTTTGAGATATTCAGGATATTTTAGCCCTACATTTACGTGTGAAAAATAATATTAATATTTGGAAATAGTCTTATAGAAAAAAAATGCACCCTTAAATTTTCATGAATGCCTTAGGGAGTACAAAACCCTCGTGCCATGAGTTTTACTCTAATTGATGACTATTTTTCTGGAATAATTTTTATTGCTATTGATCAAATGTGCCCTTCTCACATTTTTTTGTCAATTTGTACTTATTTATTGTCATTATTTTACTGATGTTTGTCAATAAAATATCAGATCTCAGCAAACCGTGCTGGGGGAAGCGGGGCAAAAAGTAAATAAATGATAAGAAAATATAAAAACAGAAAGGATACATATTTTTGAACATTTTTAACAATATCTCCAGAATTTTTTTTCATGACGTCCGGAAAGAAAATATCTTCAAAACATTCTCATAATTTATTCTTGCATTGAACATCATAGGTGATAAATTGGCGAAAAATCTGGTACTTTAATAGCTTCTGCAAAATTTCCATATTTTTCGTAATTTAAAGTACCATGGAAGGTAAATGAAACGATAATAGAACACAGAACCCCTGATAGAGAGGAATGGTAACATACGCTATGGCGCATCAATAATCCGCAACAAACTTGACTAGATGATCACGACCACTCTACCAAGAGTACCATTAAGAATTGAGATAAATGTGAATTAGTATACTTTATCATTATGCTATTTACTTTATCATTACGAAATTTCAAGTTTCTACGCCGAACAATTTCTGCGGAAAAGGATTTCGAGGGACGGATGAATGGCATGTAAGTGGTCTTATATGATTTCCTTTCTTTTCTTTCGAACTGCAAAACCCTAACAAGAATAAAATAGTATGTATGAAGAGAGTATTAGTGAAATACGCGAGATGGATCCATTATCGCATTTATTTCACACTTACAACTTACTACTTGTTGAGTAAACAATATCTCTTGTCGTCGTTTTTTGCGATGGAATTTTAGTTATTTATGTTATAAATATTTTTTTTAATATTGGGGTTAGGCAATTAACCATAATGGTATTCGTGTCGTATAAATCTCAGTGTTAATAAAAACAAATAAGGTTTGGGAAATGTTCGCAGGCGAATATATAAAAAAATATTTTTTATATGATATAACTATAAATTAATCATTTCTTCCTTTACTTGTGCTGCGAGACCTCGCTTCTTTCCAAATTTTATGATTTTAGGTCAACGGAAAGAACCCTATAGTTCTTTATTTATTTGGGAATGTCAAAATATGCGGTATAAATGGCCTTATTTCAAAGTCAACGCAATCGAGAAGACTTGATTATGTTGACTTAGAAGCTTGATTTTTAGCTTCAAAGGGCTGTAGACCTAAGTCTTTGATATTAATGCGTAATTTCAGCTTGATATCTCCACGCATTGACGACAAAGTAATCTCATTAGGGTTCCTTTTTTCCTTTTGAGGTACGGAATTCTAAAAAAAATCAAACTGGGAGACATTTTTTTTGAAGAGGAATAAAATTTTTGAGCAGTTTTGATCACTGTTTGTTGTCCCCTAAAACATGATTTTTTGAGAAAAAGTGATGTACTATATGAAAAAAAAAATTATAATTGATATCAATCAATAGCGTATGTATGTTTCTATGCAAATAAAAAAAACGTATCTATAAGAAACGAAAAACCTATTTTATTATGTAAAGATTTTTATTTCCAATTATTTTTATACTAAAACAATTTATTTTTATATTTTGCTTGAAAACATGTTTAAGTACTTGATAGATTTAAATCATTATCGCTAATAGTAAGAAGGACGAAATATGTATATAAACCTCCGACTACATTTTTTTTTTAAATTTAATACTAAAAATTATTTTTACCTTTTAATAAATTTGAACGAAAATCAAAAAATATTTTGTATTCATTACCTGTTACGTGATTTTAATTGCAGTAGTAATTATTTTGGATGCAGTATTACATTCAATAGCTATTTAATCGTGAAAAACATCAAACTATTTTTGAAACTTACGCCATCGATACCCAAGTCACTAATTTAATTACATGGCACCGGATTCGCAACGGATAACATAAAATAAGGAAACAATTCTCCAAGCGCACCAACGAGAAAGATGCGGAATAGGGTTAATCTTTCAGCCAGTATCATTTTATTATCTTGTGAGTAAATGAGTAATATTTTCCTGGGCGCTATAAAAGTAATTTTTCAATGCATTTAATTTTTTTAACACCTTGTAATATTTAGTTTTGAAAAAAAATCAGTTTTATGAAAAAAGAACCTAACAAACTACGTTAAATTGTAATGTAAAACTCATGGATTTATACCAAATAAGGATAATGGTAAAACTAAATGCCACGAAAAATATTACTATAAAAATAATCGTGTTTCTCTTTAAAAAGTAGCGAGATAAAAGTAGTAAAGTTCTTGTAAAACTTTTGAGAGGATCATAAATGAGTTAGAGAATGGCGCCTAGACTCACTGAATATTACACATTGATCTTAGCCAAAGTGAAAAAGTTTTTAGATATTTATCACTTTAACAACCAGAGTTATGTAACAGCCAGAGTCAAACGAAAATTCTAATAGGTTTTTTTTGATCGAAATTATAATATAAGAAAATTCGAAGTTCTGACAAAAATAATTCAGTAAATCTAACAAAAATAATCATTCTTTAAGCCGTGTCTCCTACGGTTAATCAACTTGTACTAGCCTTACGGTGTTTGCTTACTGATTTCTAAAATTTTATGTCTGAAAAAGCTTTCTGTTTTGAAAGCAATAATTTGGCATTGCTCAAATGCTGGAAACTGCATTCCTGTAAGGAAGATAAATACTTGAAACAAACAGATGGATATTTTAGTGTCTGTTTCAGTTGAATAAATGTCTACAGAGTATCTTAACATAATCTAAACAAAAAAAATATCTCTGGTTATGTTATAATCTACTTGAATAGTAGTTGTGATACGCGAGGCCATAGTTTTTACGCCTCTATGTGACACATATAAAGAAGTTTTAGTATTTGAAAACGAGTAGCGCATCATGTAATCTTCAAATATTTAGGATTAGTGTTAATACGACGTATGTACTCAAAAAGGATAAAAATATTGTTTGAGAAAATCGTATTTTTAATGATAACAAACAAGCTAATCCATAAAATTTGATGGAATTGTATTAGTAAAATGTGAATAGTACAATAAATTAACTTTATATTTGATTGTAGTAAATTTCCAGATTTCTGTTATTCCTTTATTAGAATGTAATGTACGTATGCGCCAAATTAAAATTTCCTGTCTCTCCTGGAAGTAACCTGTAGGTTTCGACGAGCTAGCCTGCGTGAATGAGTAAATAAGTCACGAAACTGACAATTTTGATGTAAAATATCTTGAAAACTACCATATAGATAGAAACTATCATAAAGTTAGTAACTTTAAATATGGAATGCATTAAACCTCATATTTTTTTCTCAATCCACTAAATTAAACTTCCAGCATTTACTAGAAATGTGCTAGGAAAAGTAGTTGCAAAGCGCTGACATATTTTGTTTAGTTTTTGATAAATAGAGCTTTATTAGTTTTTAAATAGTTTTAATTATTCTGTCGGTCTTGTCGCCATATTTTCTCTCCTGATGAAAATGATTTCGTTCAATGGCGCGTAACCGGTTTAAATTAAGTCGCTTGTCTACATATTTGACAAAAATAACCCACAATTTGAACAAATATACAATGACATAGATGTAGGTAAAATGCCGTTTACGGCTATTTTAAATAAAAACTGAATAATAAAATACGCATTTAAGTACTCATAATGAGCAAGGAACGTTTCTTTTGTTACTGATAATAACAGTTTTAAAAGCTCTAATTTCATTAAAATAACAATTGTTTGAAAAACTTTTACGAAGTTAAAAAATCATAATTTCAGGCAGCAAAATATTGAACAAATCGACGAGAATCATTATTAGTAGTTAATCACTTGAATATTCTGTTTTTAAATTCAAGTTAAATAACGTTAATTTAGGAACCGAATCTAGTTAATATAAACTTTAAGTAAACATAAAGGTCATCAGGTGTGGATATAGTAACCGCATGAAAGTATGCAAATTGAGGTGGGCGTATTGTTAGTAAAGGCTTCGTCTGGGTAAGGCGGTGAGTGTGGTTTGATATTCCGCTCAACGGGCTTTTGTTTAGCCTTAGCCTATAAAATATGTAAATTCCTGCGATAATACTGATATGCTTTATTTTTCTTGTACTTTAAAGGGTGAAAAATAGCATTCGTATTTGAATTATAATTTTGTCATGGAATATTTTGTTCAACCTTTGTCATTACTTTTTGTTTAATACATATTATCATTTACCACATAAATTTACATATTGTTGAAAAAATAAGCAGGGAAGACAGGTAACCATAACAAGCAAATCTTACTTATTTTATTCAAGTGTATACGCGCAGTTTTGATGTTTTCATCGCCGTAAACAAAAACTCTTTTCTTTATGTAATTTAATAACGCGCGCACGCCTTTACGCGCCTTCTGTACTCCTGTATTAACTAATCAGAGTAATTAATAATACCAACTAATTGACAAGTACAGTGTTTCATTAAAATCGGACATCCAAATTCTCAAGTTCAGAATAAAAATTATATCAAAATATTCATATAACTTGCCTGATATGTATAATAAATTATTGCCCCTCTTATTAGAAAGAATTAAACTCATTACAATAAACTAGCTGAAATCGGCATTTTTATAAGCAATGTATATCTAATCGGTTATATGATTTACATACAAATCCAAACACGAAATTTGGTTTGGTTTAAGCATTAGCTAATGCCGGTTTTTATGTTGTAATTTTAATTTTATGTACCCCTTGCACAATAGTTGAGATTACAATTATTTTTTTAACATAATTTTCAATGGAAGAAGAGGTATATCTTCAGATTTAGTTTCAGGGAATAAATCGATATTATAGCCAATTTACGTGCAACTCATTTCAGAAATCTTTAATTTATTTACGGATAACTTTGAAAGGAAAACACAAGGCTTACCGCATTTAATTAAATCTAATAACTAGATATATTTTTTTAATCCGAAAATAGTTGCATAGGGATTAAAAATAAGTAAAGTATATTTTATGGAAAGCATATTTTATTATAAATACAAAATATTTGCATAATCGTTTCTTGAGCATGTCTATAATTGATGAAAAAATGGTCTCATTCTAATTTTGAATACGGCATAATTTCAAGAAATTCGACAGGAGTAACTTATTTGGAAGTACTCCAGTGATATTAATAAAATTATAAAATGATACGCTGTACTATTTTAAAATTATTCAGTACAAAGAGATAATTTTGATTCAACCTATCAATTATGATGGATTGAAAAATTAATCTATCTAATATATCTGTCTAACAAATTAAAAATAAATCAGAAAAATAGATTAAAATTAGATCAGTCAACTAACCGGCTCAACTGAAAAATCAGTCCATAAACAGCAAAATGCAACTAACACGGTTGAGAGGAGATAGATACTCACGCATTATAATCATCATTCAAAGGGCCTTTATTTACTATTATAAGAGTGTTCTTGCTACTTAGTTTACTGCAGAAAGTATTTAAGTCTCAACGTCATTTATTTTATTATAATATTCACTTTTAATTCTATATCCATATTTTAATTAACATTTTAAGGATTCCCTTTTTTGTAGATTGTAAACTTTCCATAATTTTACCCACTAAGGCGAAACATTTCATATATATATATATATATATATATATATATATATATATATATATATGCATTATATATATATTATATATATATTTACATACTACATTTCATATATATATATATATATATATATATATATGTGTGTGTACTTATCTGTCTACTAATGTTCTACTTGCTTACTTACTACATTCGTAATAATGTTTAATCAATTCATGCATTTGCTTATAACTGAAATTACTCAATTATCTACATATCAACTAATATCTTATTTGTTTCATCTTGTATGTGCCTTTAAATAATCCTATTTACCTACATATATATTTTATTATTTTGTTGTTTACTTCTCATCGGGTAAAAGTTCCTGTCACCATCTCAAAATTAAGGCAAACAGTACCAATACAGCGTCAAGACTGAGGAGTTAGAACACGAAGCTTAGTGATAGAGGCTCTGTTTGTGATTTAAAATACTTATTTAAAAAAACAGATCCTCAAGGTTACGATTTAGACAGGAAGTACCTATGAAATTTCAGGATTGAGGTGTATGGAGCCCAAAGTTCAATGAACAAGCCTCTACTTGAGACCAATTCTATTTAAAAATGACTACTGCTTTAAAAAATTAGATCCTCTAGTATCCCGGTTCAGGTAGAGAGTATTCCTGCAGCATGTTCAAGTTTCACGGTTTAGGCAGACAGCACCACAGCAGCATCAGGACTGATGAGTTGGAAAAATGGACTTCAGTGGCAAGGTCCGACGAGATTGTGACCGACAATACTAATTTAAAAACATCATATTCTCAAGTCTCACAATTTAGGCCGGCAAAAGGGTTAAAGCACTGATTTCAATATGGGAGTTTCTGCTTGATACACCCAGTACTAATTTAGCAGAACTTTAATCCCCATGGTTTAGATAGTCAGTAAACGTGCAGTGCCAGGATTTATGGACCAAAGGTTGAAATTATTATAATATCGTATTGTCATAGAGTCTGAATATGTGAGCGTTACTCATTTAAATATAAAACAATATATGGTACGCCACACAATATTTACGTAATGACAAAATTTGTTACTTCCTTGCTAAGTTACGTTAAATAAAATGCGTTCAAACTCTATGATCCAACGTCTTCTCCAATATTGTACGCATGTTTTGCTAGGGAGCAAATTATATCGTTCATATATTTATTTTATTAGAATTATTAGACCTATACATTCAAATTCAAACGAGGCACCTTAGCTTTTCAGTTTTGAGAAATTCTATAATGTATTTTCATTTTCCATGGTCATAATAAATTTCCATAAAGTCATGCTGGGCGTATACTCTTTTGATGGATTAAAGAATCAAAATGCCGGAAAATATAAAAAAAATAACAATACAGTCGAATTGAGATAATCGATAAAAAACAGGACAGACGATATTTTCAAGTAAGTCTTCTTATTGAACATCTACATAAATATTATAGACACTAGTATCGCACACGCAAGTAAAATATGTCATAGCAAAGCATATACCACATAGGCTAAAACATATAGCACACACATACATTTCTTTAATAAGGCTGTGCATATTTATGTAGCATTTTCGTCAAAGTCCGAAATTTTCATTATGTATATATATATATATATATATACACATACACACACACGTACATATATATATATATATATATATATATATATACATATCTATATATATATGTATGAGAAAGGAATCGTAAAAAACATTTATATTATGAAGTTAAGGATGATATTCTCATACAATTTTTGTCTATTTATTAAAGGGAAAATTGGAATACAGGAAATTTTTTTTAATTTCATTTCGTAGTTTTTTAAGGTCCCGTGACATCGCAGCTTCGATATGGTAGTTAATTCACGACTTTCAAACTAAACTCCATCATATCGTTCTTGAAGTAAATTAACCCAAAGTGTTTATTAAAACCTAATAAGAGCGCATCTTCATTAAAGCTGCTTTAGTCGCGCTCCGGACAATATTTAGTTCAGTACCTCTACTTCAACTACATACCCATTTACAATTTAGTCATTACGTAAATGACCGAACACCGAGTAGAAGACGAGTAGACGGCGCGGCGGCTGATAGCCGTAGCCCGTCAAGCTGTACTAATTCATTACTCAAGCGTTTGTTACTTAGCCGTAGCGCGTCAAGCTGCACTTTTCCGTTATATAAGTTACGAACCTTATTACCCCTGTTTAAGTTAACCATTTAAATCAAGTTTTTAATTCTGTTAAATCTCTTTATCAGCTAAAGCGGGCGTATGCGACTTAAATACGCTAGTAATTATGACTTAATAATAGGAATATGCCTTATTTTTAGACACTAAAATGTTCATTGCATTTGATTAAAATTAAAATTTGACCAAAGCTATCTGAGGCAATCTCAATTTACGTATTTGAATTTAATTTCATCAGTATAAGTCAATTTCTGAATTTTTAATGAAATTGAATCTCCATATCATCATTCTATCGCAACTTATGCGTAAATGGCAAAGGTGATAACTTATTTTTGCTGGAAGCGGCTGGAATTCATACAGGTTATTTATTTTACTAAACATTTTTTCCTGAGCTGAATACCTTTGACGAGTGTAATTAATAAGAACACAAGAAGATTACACCCTACTTCAGCATATTTGCTTTACTTACCATTGTTATTTTCATCTGCAAAAATTATTTTAGGAAGTAAAATGATAATCAAAATTTTAATTGAATTAATTCTCCATATAGACGATTAGCATTTTCATATATATATATAGATAGATGTTTAGCATTTTCACTACCTATCATGATATAAGTTTTTCTATGAGTATCGGATACAATAATCAGCAGGACTATATTATTCGCGGGGATTAGCGTGCCTCAAAGGTTTTTTAGGGTTCCGTAAATCAAAAGGGAATATGGAATCCTTCTAAGTTATCTCACGTGTCTATCTGTCTGTCTATCAAAGCCGTTTTTTGCAGAAACTATTTGACGTATGAACATAAAACTTGGAATAATATCAAGGCATATTAACTCAAACATATATAATAGTAAAGTATATAACAGCGAACCCTTGAAATATCTAAGTTGAAATAGGGGAAGGAGCGACAAATTAAGAACTTAAAAAAATACTCCTGAAATTCTACACTTAGTGTAGAATACCATTCGAAAGGGCTCTAGCTATGAGAATTTAATATGTATTTTTTCATAATGTTAGATAGTACATCTTCATAGAAATAATGAAAAATAAAAAAAAATATATTTCCTTCCTTAATTTCTGAAAGTACTGAATCTAAAATTATGGAAAAGTAATATTTTAAAGCCTACTCGAATATTGTAAAAAACTTACTAATATTCCAGTTGCCAATATTTTTGAGACAACCATAACATTATCTATGTTCTCCTTACCTAATTATCTCAGGTAATATTAAATATTTATTGCACCACAAAATCTGTATTAAAGACGACTTATGATGAATGAAGTAATTTCACTTCCGAAGGAACCTCGATGCACGAATGAAACTTGCACTTGACCAATAATATGGAGTGTAATAAAACAGCGTGAAGGAATTCAGGACAGTTATAATTTTTTTTCAGACAGGTCTTTAAAGCGTAATCAGCAGTGACTTCAAGGGTATGTGGTGTTCTAAACAGGATAAGAATAAAATATTTTGTTTCTACATGATATTAAAGGATTATATTATTGTAAACAACCAATATATATGTATATATATATATATATATACATATATATATATATATATATATATATATATATATATATATATACATGTATTGTTTTTTTTAATATATTGATCATTGACCGTTTAATGTTGATGCAAGCATGTTTGTAAAATTGTAGTCATTTCTGTCATACAAATTATGGCTTTATTCGTCTTTCTTATTTTTCAATGTGAAAACTAAAAAAGCGTTGAGTGATTGCAATTTAAAACTATTATTGAACTATGAAAATAGGTGAAGGATAAAGAGTCGTTTTGTCGACCTCGAGGAAGGTGGTATGTAGTCTAACCACTTTTAGCATCTTATGCATTTCTTATCGTATACGTATTATCCACCATTATTTAAAATCCTAAAAATAACTATAATACTTTCCACTGGACAGTAGCTGCGTCTCTGTATGAACCAGCTATTTTTATTATAAATATAGGTATACCTTTTTTCTCTGGAATACCTATTAACTCAGAAAGAAGAGCAGGGTAGCGGAGGTCAACAAACGTATTGCAAAACTTAAGTAGGATGGGAAAGCAGGGCTCGTGCTGTAAAGCACTCGTAGGGTGAAAAGCGCCCACAAGGAAGGTCACATATGGGTTGGTGCAATGAAATTAAACGAACAGCTGGAGTGCAATGGTTGAAAAAAGCACAAAATCAATGGAAGTGGTAAAGAATGAAGGAGACCTTCACATATATGCTGGAACATGTGATGCTAATGTATACAATATGTATGAAAAACATATTAATATTTAAAAATATTAATATAAACTCCACTGAAATTCTTAAATTATTCGTTTATTATTGCTTTAGTATCACAAATCAAATTATTGTAAAAAGTATTTGATAAAATAATAGTATATGTTATATTTCATGCAATTTGGTTAATCGTTATACTGTATGATTACATTATCAAGTTTATTGAATAAAATTAAAAATTTTACGTTTTTTAAATATTTGTAGTTCACTAGCTATAAGTCACATATTCCTTGTAATATATGCCATAGTTAGCACTTTGAACATTAAACGTTCAACGTTCATTTAGACTCGCAAACAGTTTATGTGGTAGCGTTGCATGACTGTATATCGGGCGCAGTGCCACGTATCGATTATCTTCCAGCTTTTTTACGAATAACCACGTCGCCGATACGTTTAGGTAAACAGAAGTAAATTATCAATCTTAAATCTTGTGACTTATGATTTATTTGGTGTTCCTTTTAATTAATTTTTTTTCTATGTTTCTTTAAGTGCGTATTACTACTCACAAAATTGGCACTTACTCAATATTTGGGTGTCTGGCTCCGGGTAGCCAAATACTCGTTAAGAAAATTAATAAATAAGTTATTTTATTTCATTCTTTCCTAGGTAAACTAATTAACCAATTAGAAAAAAACTAAATGAGAAAATTTTTCCATAAAGTCCATCTAACTTGAATATTCATGGAACATTGATGCATATGTTAGTGCTGACACACAAGCAACCTAATGTTCTAAATGTAAGCACGATAAATTCGGAATAAAATTGGATAATAATATTTATTTTATAAAAACGTAAGACATAATTACTCTTACGTACTATTTGATTACTGGACGACTAACATACAAAAGTATAAACATTAACTTTAACAATAACTAATTACAAATTGTCTTTGTCACTAATTTAATTTCAAGTTATTGCAATACAATTTAGTAAACTTTAATTAAAGTAATAATTAATTTAGTAAAATTATTTAATTTAATGCAGTATGTTTGCTGCTCTTAGGTATAAACTTTTGGCATCAGCACATCAACGACGATAACAAATTACTTGGAGTGATGTTTCGACCTTTTTGAAAAGTGCCATAAAGTTTAAATAAAATACCAGTGCATTGAGATGCGATTTTTTTCTTGACTTTTTCCGGACTATTTGCTTGCGAATCTACTATTAACAGATTCATTTGCAAGGAAAGATTATACGAACTACGATGTATGTTTTGAGTAATATATCCTGTTGGAATGTAATGATAAAAAAAATTAAAAGATAACATTTCTTCGGCATAATTCAGTATGGTTCCTATAATATTTCTTTGTATTGATGTTGATCAAGAGTGATCATATTTTTTTACATGTGTGGAACATGTATCCTAGTTCCAAAAAAGGCTCTAGTGTATTTATGACCGTACTCGTGTTTTTACTTGTTTTGGTGTATATTGGGATTAATATTTCTTTTATAGATTGCCGTACGTATTGCCTTCTTATTAACTGATGAAATGAAATTTATTGTGATCTGTACCACACAATAAGTCAAATGTTCATATTTTCTAGTAAACGTCAACCGAGTTAGTCTGTGTTTCTTTTTATAATGTATAATGATAATAAAGTTTTCTAGCAATTCTTTCGAACAGCTTTGTCTTTACTAGTTCTCGTTTCAAAATCATACCTGTTTGATTGCATTTGGTTGTGGCCCAAATACTTTTTATTTAATAAATGCGAAACCTATAAGTAGTATCGTAGCAATTTTTGCCGTTTTATGATCTTCTTGCTAGGATATTTTTTTAGCAAGTTCGTATCAGGAAAACTTTTATTTGAATTACGGATTTTCAAATTATATATTGTGGTTAGGGATCATGAATCACTTCGAAGGAACCGTTTTGCAAGGTTGAGGTTCTCCCAAAATTGTGCGATATAGATCGATGTAGAATGGAGTAGGGTTTTATTATCTGATGACGCCAAAATCTCTTTATTTGGTAAATATCAAAGTCGCAAAGTGTTGAGAATATCTAGAGAGCGTTGTGCAGACGTATATTTCGAAGAGATTGCATCTTATGGTAGACGCTGTTATTTGTTTGGAAAGCATAACTTCTGCAGATAGTGGAGAAATGCACAGAGATACATCATGGAAATCCTAATTCCTTATGTATAACCTGCACTAGCCTTTAGAGAAGCTGCTACTGTCTTTATGTACGATAACGCCCGAGTAAACTGAGCGGGCAAAGTAGACGTTTACTTGACTAAGGTCGGGATTTGCCGTTTAAGTTGGTCAGTAAGAAGTCATTATCTCAATCGTATTGAGCATTTGTAAGAAATTATACGGCATGTTAGTAAGAAATTATATGTAAGAAATTATACGGCATCTAGCCCCGCGAACTTAGAGTTAAAAAACATCTAAAGTTAAAAACAGTTATTTAAGGTTGAATGGGAGTGTATTCCTCAAGAAATCTGAAAGCAATTTGAAGCCTTCTTTTTGTTGAAACGAGTAATTTGAAAACAACGCAAAAAAATTAAGAAAGTCTAATTTACAATCCAAAATTTTTTTTACAGTCAGTAAGTAATATTTATTTCATTTTGTTGGATAAAATCTAATTTCTTTATGCTTGTACCTGAAAAATAAAAAAAAAATCGTGAGTGCTCATTTTTTTTTCAAAGAATTAGGAGAGGAGGAGGTGGAACCCAGAGTTATATTTATTTCTAAGTAGTTAACCACGACTGTATATACATTATACAGTGGAGTTACTACTATATCGAAAGTATTTTTCAGAAGATCGTAATAAATAAATTTAAAAGTGTACATTTCGGTTAAAATACGCCTTTCCAAAGTGATAAAAATTTTATAACGCTGTGTCATAATAAAATCTATAAAAATAAGAAGGAAAATTAATTTATAGAAAGAAAAAATCCAAACAAACGGAAATTAGCAATAAAAGATTATTTATATATATTGACATAATAAAACATTACTGTTTCTTTTCACTCTTTTAGCTGATTCAACGTGTGATCCACCAAACGTGACCTCTAAATCATCACGACCATTTCTCAAATCCAGACCGCTATTTTTAAATGCATAAGTTTAATAAGGTTTCAAACACATGTATTAAGATTCGTATTTATATAAATAAAAAAATACTTCAAAAGAAAACATATTTTAATGTATCAGAGGAATGCCAAATTTAATGACAGGTAATTCGATCATCCCTTGAGATAGCTACTGACTTATGACTTACTAGCTTACTGACTTGATACATAAGCTTTTCCCTACAATTACTTACGTAAATAAATTTGGTCAAATTTCTTGTTAGTCACTTATCTACTTACATTATAAATAAATAAAATAGGAATAAGGATATACTAATAAATATATCTATTACATTTTGCTTACTTCTAGTAGTCTGAAGTAACTTATTTTGATGGTTCATTTCACAAAAAATAAGATAACGTCACTTATTTAATTTTACCTATATGGTATACCCACATAGTTTTTTTGCATAATTTAATTACCTATAACTCGAATACGAAGGATAATAATATATTAATACTTTCAATAATTACGAATTATAAAAATATCTCAATAATAAAGATTCTGCTCAACGGGAATTGATTAAAAAATAATAAGATAAAGTATGCATCAAGTTAGTTTAGCTGTGATCAATACGGGCTTTTTAAAGATACGGAATTACTGCCCCGGATTCAAAACTGCCAAAGATCCTCTTATAATTTATCAATGCAAACCAGAATGGCACTTGATATTTTGAGATTTTTTTCTATAATTATTCTCATAGTTATCATGTGATCCATTGTACTGAATCCACTTCTGAACTCGACTCGTTATTTGTCCAAGTAGTTTTTTTTTGGTCAAACGAATGATAATAATTTTCGTCGACTTTGTCAAGTTGTGATAGTAGCCAGATTGGGCGGCACTTGTTAAGGTCTGACTTATTCCCTTTCTTATATAGTAATATAAGAGTAGCGCTTTCCCATTTTTCAGGTATTCGACTTTTTTTGGGCAGTTATTAAATATTTAGATGAAAAAATCTAAAGATGCATCCCCGCCCTCTTTGAATATTTCAAGATTTTACTCTGACATTCTGCGTAAGGCAGTACATATTACAACTTTTATTACCTCCAATACATCTTCGGATCCAACATTTGTTATTTTTCTACTTGCTGTATAGAATGGTTTAGAATTTCTAGCACTTCTAATACTAATTTGTTGAGTACCAGGTGTCAGGGCTTTCATAAGTTGCTTTGTGTCCTTGGGTTCTCCAATTATATTTTGTCCCTTTCTTTTTTCGGTATGCATCAATATCCCTCTATACCTTTCACCGTGCCACTTTACAAACTATCTCAAATGCGAATATGTGACTTTTTCTGTTTAATTAAAGACCTCCTTTCCTAGAGTAATTCTTTTCTTGCCGTATAATCTGTGCTTCTGGCTCGTATTTGTTGATGCAACGTTTTTAGTTGCTTTACAAAGTGAAATATTTGGGTAATCCAGAAGTTTATTCGTACAAGAGATGTCGGTGTCGGTGGAATTGGTCTTTTACTTTATTTTGGTATGTTTCCCCCTTATTCATAAATACTCAGTATCTACTCTATATTCAGACTTATTTCGTTAATTTATGTCTACTTTTCTAGTCTTATGTTAATATACTACTGCATGGATAAGACTTGTGCCACGTCAACTTTCTATCAGGTCTTTTTTTAAGCATTAACTCATGTGAAAAAAAATTTATTTTTTTAGGAATTTAATTAGCATGCATTCTTTAGGTTTCCTAACGCCACAATCAAAATTGCCTATCATGGATTCAGAGTCATTCTCTTCTTCATTAATTTTAGCGTTGAAGTTACAAGTAACAATTTTGTACATAGCTCTCATGGTTTCTTAGGCATGAGTTTCATATATTTATTCAAAAGACTAAGTTTATGGTTGCACTCTGTCACTAATACGTTTATTAATGAGTAAAGCTACCCCGTGTTCGTATATATTCAAAACAGTTTTTTTTAATAACTCCATTTAAGCATTAGCTGTATTTAAATAGAATTTCATGAAAAATAATTTTATAAAACACAAAAATATAACATTTATGCAGTAAGTTACTGTAAAAACTTACTTATGTACTATTACCGCCATTTTTGCTCTAAATCATGTAAGATTTTTAAAAATTTATAAAAACTTTATTGACACCTGTAAATATCATAAGACACATAATTATGTGAATAAATATTTTAAGCAGAAGTAAATACTTCTTATCCATCTTAGATTTTTCTTAATTAGTTTTCAATTTAAAAAAAAAATTTACACTTAAATTAACAGCGACGTGAAAAAATTAAAAAAATTTTCATTTGAAAGAAAAGTGCAGACAAAAAATTACAAGAACCCTTTCAATTAACATTAATATCACACATAATTTACAGATGTCTAACTTGTTATTACTTATATTAATTAAGTGATGCCTTAACTTGCATAAACCAATTTCCAAGTTTCAAGCGCGCTTGTCTTCATGTATTCAAGAAGGGGAAACAACAAAGTTTAAATATTTTACGTCAGATTTACGACATGGGCTTCCAATTAAGTTACTGCAGGAGAAAACAAAGAGCGGACATCGCTGCGGTTACTTCAAATGAGCAAAAGGAAACTACTCGAAAAGCATTTGAGATTAACTTTGTTGGCTTCAATATTGGAAGATGTTGCTATTATAGAATGGAATACTGAAGACTTTAAAGACACTGAGAGGGATGTGAATTGGTGAGCGATAAAATGAATGGTATAATATACTGAAAAGATTTTTTATTCAAATTAATGCTATGCCAGTCGGTTCCGTTTGGAAATTGAACTTTGAGGGAGTTTTTTTACTCTTCTTTGGTCTTGACAATTCTTAGCACACCCACTTTTTTAATTTCTTAACATTTTCCACCTTTCCTACGATACTTTCTTTATAACTTTAATATATTTAATATAATTTAATTTTTTCTTCAGGGAGGCTTATAGAGTTTTTGCTTCTCCGTTGCACGGAAAATTTTTTTCGGGGTAAATATTTTCTTTATCTTAAAAATAGTTTCTTGGAGTAATTAATTCGGTACCCATATTCAGGAATTATTCAGAACACATTAAACTTATTATGGTTTTTATGTGTGAACAAACGCGATTTTTTTTCAAAATTCTTATATTGTCCATTTCATTTTCTTCTCCCTTTCAGAATAAATATTTTTCAAAAATATTTATTATACATAGTGCTTTTTAAAAATATCTCTTCCTATTAAACTTGTTTGTGTTTATTTTGCCATTGAAAGAGATTTATCTGCATAAGAGTTTATTTTGCCATTGAAAGAGATTTGTCTGTTAGGGAATTTCAAACTTTGAGATTATTGCTGACAAATCCCCTTCAATTTTACCTACATGACAAATTATACCAAAGTGTATCTACAATATCATGCACGCAGACCTATATTAAATATACCCGCACGACGTTTTGACAAAAGCGTATTTATATAAAACTAATAAATAACTGGTTTCTACGAATCTTTATTATAATTTTTCCAAATAAGTATAGGAATACTTGAGTTGCATGTTTCTTTATGGGAAACTCATTTATGAGAAAAAATAAAATCTCTCTAAGAAGCAGAAATTTTAAGCCGTTCTGAAAATCCAACAGCTATAGAAATTAATATCAGGATGTAGGGATGAAAGTTTGAATTTTTTCTTATTTTTAATGTAACCACTATTATTCCTTTTATTTTTAGCGTGGCACAACTGAAGATTCAGTTGGTAATGATAATTTTGCATGATACGGTACCTAAAAATTGTATATATTTCCTTTAAGTTATATATATATTTTAAAAAATAATTTTTTATAACGCGAACGAAAAGAATGAAAATATAAATCTTAAATCTATTCACCCCAAATCTATTCTATATATGAGATATTTTTCATATATATCGCATAACAAATATTTTAAAAGCCACGCAGGTTTCAAAAAATTATTATCCCTGCATGAGTACCTATCATTCATCGATGAGTTGTGTGGCCACATTTGTGCATATCATTCATCTATGAGCGGTGTCGACCGCATTTCACTTTAATATAATTTACAAGATTTTCGAAAATTTTATACTAAATTAACGTACAGGAAATTTCCACTGCATTATTTGACTTTGTAGATGTCCTACTATCTTATAAAAGTACTTGAAATAAAAATGAATTTTTTGTTTGTGTTGTCACCTGTGTCACTCTATACGAGAGTATATCGTATTTTATGTTTATTGCTAAGAATTCGTTTTATGTTATGAAATATACTACTATTATAAGATAATAAAACTGTTCATTACACAAAATACTGTAGATGAACCATATCACCGGACAAAATATTCCACTTTCTCTCCAAAGCACTCATTTGCGTTGTTCTTACCAATAACAATTGCTCTTTTTAATAATTAAATTAACACTAGAAAGACCACAGTCGTCAAATTGACGATTTCGTGAAGTAAAATGGTCATATTTTTAAAGTAACGCTTTGTTTAAACTTGATACTCTTTGACTTTTAATATTGTGTAGTTTTATAGTCCCTATTGAAATACAAAGTATTTATCTTAATTAATTCTCAAAATGCATTCATACCTACAAAAACCACTCACACACCACTCACACGACGTCACAATGACCCAATAAAAAGAACCCGGTTGATTATGGTATTTGAGGATAATTATAAATATTTGTTTACATATCGCCAAAATATTTTGTTTTCCTTGCTTATTGTTCAATCAGTGTTGTAACTTTCAGTGATGTATAAACTGGACAATTTTGTCTTCGTCACATTCTATAGTTATTTTGAATAAAATCCATATGAGCTCGTAAAAGTTTATTTGACTTTGAAATAGAAGAATATTTGCAAAAACTTCAAAATTTGCCTTATTCAGTATCTGAATCAGGTGGAGATGATAGTGTTGATGCAGTTGTATCTGTTGATACCGTAGATACGGACTATATACAGGTGATCAGAAACAGATTGTTGTCCGGCAGTTCAGATTCGAGTGAAGAAATTTAACTATCTACGACTAGGGTTGTTCTTAATCATCGCTATATCAGATCAAGAAGCAGCCGAAAAGGAGGACGAGGTAAGCGTGGTAGACGTTTTTCTTTACGACATTCAGTACTTCTTGCTGAAGATAATACTTTGCAAATGATGGCGCCGAATGGAAGTGTCTAGCATATACCCAGAGTATAATCTAGATAGGTCAGCGCAGTAATCAAAATGTGCTTCGAGAAATTCCAGGCCAACCCTTATGCAAAGCGATTCGTGCAAAATGCAAAATGATAAAGTGATTATTGCTTGGCGCCTATTCATTGACAAACCAACTCTTCGACACAAAAAGTTGTGTACAGAAATGGAAGCTCGTCGAGAGGTTAACTATGAAATTTAGTGTATTTCTTTAGATGAGCTTGTTGCCTTTATTGCATTACTATATGCTTGTGGCGCTTACAATTTTTGCCAATTAGATTTAGATCTGATGTAGTCAAAACTTTGGGGGCCACCTATATTCTGCAAAATGATGACCAAGAAAAGACTCAAAGCAATAATGATATGCGGTCTAAAATATCTTTGCGACTTGTAACGGATAAATTTGCGCTAGTATCAGCGATTTAAAATTAATTAATTGAAAATTGTCAATTATGCTTCATACTTGATGAAAACTTGACTGGTGATGAACAGTTGTTTCCATCTAAAATTCGATGCCACTTTACGCAATACATAGAAAGCAAACCCGACAAGTTCAGAATAAAATTTTGGGTTTTGGTTGATATCGAAATCAAATATCTATATAATGGATTTCCGTATTTAGGCCGGGAAGAAAATCATGCAAGCAAATCATTACCAGAACATGTGATCTTGAAACAGTTGCAACCCTATATGAAAGAAGAATGCAATATAAATACAGATATTTTTTTACATGTGTAAAACTGGCAAATAAACTCAGAGACGAGCAAACGAGCATAGTGGGGACAATAAGACGTGCGAGAAGAAAAATACCAACGGTCTGTAAAACAATTCGTATTTCAGGTTATGATTCTTTTATTTTGAAGACAGACGCCGATACTACCCTAACTATTTATTTATCAAGGAAAACCAAACAAAAATGTTATGATTCTCAGTACTCCCGAATATTAAAATTGGCACAGGCGAGAAGAAAATTCCTGAAACTGATGAATTTTATATTTCAACAAAATTTGGTGTAGATATTTTGGACCAAAATAACACGGAAGTACTCAGTGAGAACTGGTACTCGGAGATAGTCTGTGCATATATTTTATAACGTTTTGTACATAGCTGTCATAAACTTATGTGTTATTTACAGAAAAATTACTTAAACCAATATTTCTAGGCATAATTTCATACTCCAAATCGTTCATGAGTTACGAGCCGAACATCAAAAAAATCATTCGGGCCCGGCTCGTCTACTTTGCGATCCTGGAAATGTAAACAAAATGGTAGAAGACAAGAGGTCAAATAAAAGACGAACTTGTAAAATAAATATAAAATGTAAAAAAAATTAAAACGTCTTACTTCTGTGATATTTGTAATAAACCAGTTTGTGGAAATGTATAATATAATTTGTACTAAATGCGTATCTGATTAAAATAAATAAAAGTTAATAAACAATCCTGTTTTTCTCTATTAAACTTAACAATATTGGTCTTTCTAGGTAGGATACGAATATCGGTCTTTCTAGGAATAAATAGTGAGTATAGGTTTGAAACAAGGAATTGCAATTTCTCTGAAACTCTTCACTGTAGCGTTGAAAAACGTTTTCAAGCACTTCGATTGTTGCGGATTTGGTATCAAAATTAATGGCGAATATATCAATTAACATTAATGGAGCTCACCTTGGATTTGCCAGCAATATAGTGATTATGGTAGGATCGCTGGATGACTTTGACGTAATGCTTGGGTTCTTAAGCAAAGTTTTTCAGAAGACAGTCAGATATCTAATGTCTATATCGTACATGTGGAATTCAACTTTCCGAGTTGCTGAGTACTATATTTACCTTAGATAAACTGTCCTAGGTAAAACTTTGAGAAATAGGTCGATTGGGAATTCGACTCAACTGACGAAATTAAACGGAATTTACTGAATAGAAATAATTTACTAATAACAAACAAATTGTTTTAACACATTACCTTTTCAAAAAAATTATTTTAAAACATTGACCTTTTCTCAAAATAAATCATTCAATAAATAATTAACATGCGAATCCCGAATCGTTAAATCAACATCAACATTATAACGAAAATTACACGACAGTCTGAATATACTTTTAACACCTACCTGTCAGTAACTTTTAGAATAAATAGATAAAAATGTAGTGACAAAATTTTCAAAAAACCACCAATAACTGAAAAATAGTTGAGTCTGAGTTACAACATTTAATTGAAACGTGATGATTTCTTTTGACCCGGGCTTTCCTTTGGACGTCTCTGGGATATCTGTATAATATCATTAGCATTTCTTTTATTGCATTTTATTCAATATTATTTTCCAATTTACTCTTGATTAATTTTTTTTTGGTTTTTTATTAAATAACCTTTCTAATTGAATAGTACCTGGCGACAGTTATTAATAATTTGATTTATTGAGAGCAAATATGTTGGCAAATATGATATATACAATACCTTTTTGAGTAAAAGTTTGTTGCACTGATATTTAGTGTTGCAAATACCCAGACTCACTTGACCAGAAGGAACTCTTCCAGTCAGTCGTCTGTCATTTTTATTTTGGTGAATTGATAAATACTTATTTATATTCCATCTTGTGTATGGAAGCATCGAAGTCGATATATTATGCCTCAGTTTTTTTTCTTCAAGCTGTAAGTGCGCAACTTAAATTTAATCTCTTTTTATTTTTGCTCTGATCTGCATTGTACTCTGTCAATTTCTTTTGTTTTTGCTCTGATCTGCATTATACTCTTACATGACCAATCTATTACAATTAAAACAACGGGGCTCAGAACGGGTATGAGAATTTGTTTATATTTTTCCTTTTAAAATTTCTGTTTATCGTGAACCCCTTCGTATCGCTCTCGGTTGTTCTATTATCTTGGACTATTTTAGCTTTGACCAGATTCGCCCTTCTCTTAATACCGGAACGCTTTTGATCGCTCTAATAATCGGTTTATATGAATCAAGCAGACCAGAGAAAAACATAGTTCCAAGCTGGTCATCTATTTTGAATCCAATGTTACGGAGTTTATGCGCTGTGATCATTATTTTGCTGACGTAATCTTCTATATTTTGACATTCCGGGATTCCAGGATTGTCTTGAACAGATCTCTGAGTAAACCGACTTAGGGTGTTTGTCTAAATGGTCGAAAGCACCCACCAATTTAAGTACCCCTCTGCCATCTAAACTTGCTGAACATGAACATAAATCATTAATAAATCAATATATGGAGAAACCTATGTCGCTGAAATCTATATAGCCGCTATTCTCAACACAATTCATTAGTTCTTTATATTGGAGATAAATCTTGACAGCAAGTTGCCACTTGAAATAAACTTTTAAATTTAAATCAAAAGATTATTTGAAGTCATCTTACGGTTTTCTTTAATAGCAATATGGGTAGTTTGATGAAAATTCTATATTCTTGGATCGTTTGTCCCATTTACTTAGGGTCGGGCTTCGTTATCCTTCTGTTCCACTGAGAATGATTTTGTGTCGTGTTGGCGTCAAGTTGAGTTTTTCTCAGATATCTTTTGACCATTGCCAACCAAGAGTAAGGTAGCCGTCCACATCCTTACTTTGTTGTTGGTAAGTTTAAAGCCAGATTCAAGATGTGATCGTTCGGGCTTCTCTGCATATGTATATACCATCGAAGGTATGTTTCTTTCACATTTTCTATTATCAGGACAGCGTTCCCTCTTTTGGGCCAGTTCCTAATTTTATCAAGTGTAGTGATACACTTTGACCAGTGTCAAATGCGCTTTTATGTTATGTGCAGTTTATTTAGGTGTTATTCGTTGGTCGCCCTACATTCAGAACTAAACAAAATTACGAGTTTTGTAGCTGTTTCATTTTTTTATTCCTTTGACTTTAAGTGGGATTCTTCAATTGCACGTGATTTTTGTAGGTTGTTTCCACTCAAGCCCGTCTGTTGTTCTTCTATGTGTATCATCGCTATCAAATTTAGCATAAAGGGTTAAGCCTAAATATTTAAATTGGGTCACCGTAAATTGCGGAGATCTAATGGATATCTTAAGGTTATCTTGTGTTCTCATGGAGTTCTTAAGATTTTTGCATCAAGAACGCACGACATATGTTTTGTCGTCTTTTTACTAATTTTTAAATTATTTTCTTCCAATGCTTCTATCCAGAAATCAAATCGTTTTATTACAGATCGTCTATGTTGTTGGAGATCAATACAACATCATCCGTGTGTAGAATATTCCACGGTAATGACTTTTCGCGGTATTTACATACATGGCTCAGAGTGAAGTGTAGAGCCTTGGTGCATTTCAACTTCAATTGTAAATGGTCCTATTATGCCTATCGGACTTTGATCTTGGGTTGTGATGGATTTGTACATATCTTAAACAAGTCTGATATAATATTCTGGTACTAGTTGCCGTCTTAATGATTCTCATATCAGATCCCGGAATATATGATCAAATAACTTTTCCAAATCTATAAAAACCATGTAAATCTTTTATTTGCAGTTTTTACCTTTTTCAGCTTTGTTCAAACCGTTTAATTGCATCTGGTGTACTTTTCTCGACTAAAAGGTACATTAGTTAAGAACGTTTATATAATGTAGTCCAATCCAATATTTTTATCTTCACCTCTTTAGCAGTTTTTTTTTATTTTTGTCATTTATAAATTTACGATTGTTTTATTTTTAATATTGTCATGAATTTTATGTATAACTCTTATTTGGCTACGTCTAATTTTGTCGTAGAAATTTCTGTTTTTAGTTTGTCTCTTTTCTAATCTAGTCTCTCTGTTAAGTCTTCTGATAGGAGGATTCCAATATATTTGTTGCATTATAGATGAGCTCGAACAAGTTGCCTGTGATTTTGTTGGGCTTTTATGGGCGTTTATACACTCTACCATAGACTACTAAAATTATGCAGTAAGGGATTAGGTAAGAAAAAATAATCTAGGATGCTATTTAAATTTCACCCTTTGTATATATTACCTTGTTTCTGCAGAAATATTAGACTAGTCATAGGATATATAACTATTTCCAGTTTAATATTTCAACAGAAACAAAGTAATATATACAAAATATAAATTAAAAACAGCACCTTAAATTTTTTTTCAATGTTCTGCATTCTTTATTTTATAATACAACATCGACTATTGTAATAAGTGTTTTTGTTTTTTTTCGATTGCTTGGCTTATTTTCTTTGTTTTTCATAATAAATGTTTATTCTTGCCTGTAAACTTTCTAAACATTGCTGTTGTATTCATACTTTTTTATTGGCTATTTAATATTTCTTTTCAAAGATAATGTCAATATCTGCTCTTCTTATTTTCCTAATTTATTTCCTTCTCATTTTAATTTGAATTCTGTAATTTATGTACTTAATTGTTTAACTTAAGTTTCAGTATTTATTGAAGTAATGCTCATTTTGTTCGTGACCGTAATAACTAGCCGGAGTAGTTATTTTTGCAAAAGTGTACATAAATATTTTTTGTTAAATTTATATTTATATGTGTATATATATATATATATATATATATATATATATATATATATATATATATATATATATACAATTAACGCTTATTCCTAATGACCTCATTTACTTTCTATTTTATAATTATATTTAAATCAAGATATAATCATTTACATTATCATTTTTCTAATTCAAACTATGTTTTATGAAAATAGAAAAAGAAAACATAGATTTTAATTGAATAATTGTTTCATACATTATGTAGAAATAACCAACAAACGACCATGTAAAAATATTATTAGATCATGTATTAAGATATCTAGGTTATTATTAACAACAGATATTAAGATCTGTATGGGTGATGGGCGGCAATTAAGAGAAAAAGCAAGAAAATATAACAAAAACATTAAAAAGTATTTGTTTTCGTATATGTGATAATGTTATTCTATTAAAAGAAGCTGAGTTATTACAAAAGTAATAATTAATATGAGAAACAACCTTCAGCTCTGGTCACATGGCTTCTCCTTCTGAATCAAAAAATGTGTTATGGTGCAGTGTTACAAATTCCTTTTTACTTTACTGACTATAACGCAAATATTTTGCTAGCTCTTAAAAATCGAAAGAAATTGGTTAGTCATTGCTTAAATTTTTAATATGACCCCGATTCATATTAAATATATATTTTTCACGCAGCCTTCGTTTTCCTGGAAGATTTTTATTTCTAGAAATATTTACTTACTATCAAACTCACATTATTAAAACTTACTTATTATTAATTGTATTATATATTAAATTAGTCTGATTATTAGCCTTTATTTTTTTTAACGAAAAATATATTTAAACCATGCGGTACTTACGAACTTCGATATATTCCGCAAAATGGCTTGCTTTTCTTACTTCTAAATGTCCTATTACGTTATAATAAAATGTATTTCTCCTTACCCTTAACTCTTCTACCCAATTTTTTTTATGGTCCCGTTCTTGAAAATTAAAAAAGGGTTCTGCCTTATAATATCATTTGGATGTCCGGCTTGAAGTATCAAGTTATAATTAATATCGTACACTGTGGCCTATATTTATATATAATTAATATTCATTACGTATGCTAATAAATTAATATCATATACTAAGGTCTATATTATTTATATATAACTAATATTCTATACTTATGCTGATAAATAAATACCGCATACTGAGGCCTAAATTATTAGTTTTTTAGTTCTCGCCACAAGAATATACTATAGTCTCATTGATTAATTATCAAAACTTAGAGAGTATTTCCGTCGACATACAATCTTAAAAGTTAGGGCAATGCTCCCATTGCCCTAACTTTTAAGATTGTATGTCGACGAAAAAGTAAAGCAAAAAATTCAAAAATCAATGATTTCTAAATTCCGTGTGAATTTAATTTCTTTTAAATATGCCCATTTGAAAGATATATTAGACATATATTTATTTTCTGAAAATTAAAATTTTGTAAGTAGTTTAACAGAAAAACTACGTGCCATTATATATTTATAAATACTTGAATGTATATAGAACTCTCGCAGTGCGTGTTCGCTCAGTACTCGACAGGTTTTTTTTCTGTTACAAATCCAATTCATATCAATATTTATATTTTAATAGTGTTGTGAAAAAAATTGCATGCTTTTTTATCATATAATAATATTTTTTATATTTTATTTACCACCTTTCATTTTCTAAACACCCTTTAATGAATAAAAAATATTTCATACTCAATCATATAATCATATCTTCCTAGGTAGTGTTACTGCCATAAAATAAATCTGCACATGACAATAGGGCTCTAATTTATATATTTGCCTTACGCTGCATATATTTAAGTATTTTATTAAATTTTATTAATTAAAGACGAAATCAAAAAGTACTTTAGCGCATATTAATTTTTATATCTATATTAAGTGAGATACGACAAAAATTATGTAAGAGATTCAACGGTCTGTTATAGTTTTAACAAGAATCATTGACGAAAGCGAATAATTCATTATAATAGTTAATATAAGCCTACAATAGAGAACATGCACGTTTTCGATAGCCATGTACACCGTCTGATATTTACCTGAAATATTTCGATTACTTTAACACCCCTCTAACACAAAACCTACTATGTACCAGGTTATAACACTATAATCACCACATTTCATTACCAAATTTGGTACTGACTGACTTACGCATAACCAATAGCTCCCTCTATCTCCCTCTCTATCTCTCTCTCTTTATATATATATATATATATATATATATAAATATATATATATATATATATATATATATATATATATATAAATATATATAAATTCAGCCAGAAATGTTTTATGGACGAGAGATTCATTAACAAAGTTAGTAGCGCTCGATTCATATAAAGTTTTCTTGGACAAAGACCAAATTTGCATAATATTAATTTGAACTTATATGTATAGATTTACACTTATTTGTATTTAACAAACTTCATAATTATAGCCAATAAATGGCAATTTTTCTTGTTCTACGTATTATATTCCAGTAGTAAGTGAAACCACAATATATGCAATACTTATGTTCTTGGAAAAATATTTTATTGTTAGTCTTTACTATTGCTCAATATTTCAATAAGTTACTCATAAAGTATTTCGCTATACTATTGTAGTTTCGAAAACAAGGCGAGGGAACATATTATGTTTGCATATTTTTCAATGTATCATATAAAAAATGTACTAATTATAATTATGAAAAAATATTTTGGCATTATTATTAGCTCTTACAAACGATGCTCTAAATTATATATAGAATCGAAAAAAAATAATGATGAGTATTTAATTTGCCAAATTTAAAATTTCGATAGAAATGTTTTGAGTGTTACTTATTGAGACATGTAGGTACGAGTTAATATGTTTTATTTTTATACCAAATTACAAGTTTCTCCCTCAATCGGATTCCTTTTTGTAAATCTGTTATTCTGTTCTCTTAAACTTGCCTGAGGTTTATATGTAATTTTACTTGTGGGTCTATCGTTTATCACCTCACGGATTGGCGACTTGAAATTATATAGTGCAAATAATTGTCGAGTGATTATTTTCGACGAAGTTATGCTTCGCAAACTCGTCAATGTTTTTTATCGTCGATTATGAATGCAAACATTTGATGCCACGACGATTGTTTTGAATGTCTATCTGCGGAGCATTAAACAAAGTTTACGCTGACATGTAGTATTTTCTTCTGTACGAAAGATATCGGCAATATATTATAAAATTAAATATAAAATCATCTTTGTTCCTTCTTTCCAATTCTCCTTTCTTTATTTTTCTAATTTTAACTTGATTTGCCTAGTCTTTCAATGAATAATTGTAATAAATTTTATTTTATTCTATGATAATAATAATTCACTACCAGGCTTGAAATGTATATGATACCAGGTATGAAATCACAGATACATTTACTAAAACTCACCTTCAGATAAAAGAATCCGTGGCACGGTACGTGCGATGTTCAGACAGGCTCTACCGGAAACATGTTTCCGAGTACCCTGCTGACACGATAACGTTATAAAACACGAGTAGTGCTACCTGTAGCGGTACCTTATCACCTTCCTCCGCCCACATGCCACGCCCACCCAACTCCATGCTCTGTAAATCATATTAAATTTCTTATGCAATTAATATTATAAATGAAAGAATAACTTTTTTTATAAAAAAGTGCAAAAATTCGTACTGATTATATTCATTAATACGATCAGAGCATAGAACAAAGGGACGCCAATCCATTTTATCCTCCGCGGTCTGCACGTTGCTTCATTCTTCGTAATCGATATTTTATATTTCAAACGTAATCATTTAAAACCCTAAGAAGAAGCAACTTGAACACGTTTTGAAACAACTATTGAGAACGATTACAAGTTACTGATAACAATTTGGAATACATGCATTTATAATGAAATCATCCCATTCATAATCTATGGCAAATTTCTAAAGCAATGATAAAACTTCCGTTAATGGGTTCAAAAGATCTATGTATAACATAATAATACTACTAGAGCTCTTTAGAAGTTAGCATTCCAGTTAATCAGTATTTTTTATGTTATTAAATTAAATTTATATAACGTTTTTTTGAATACGTACCCATTTTTTTCGCTAGCTGAAACTCTAATATTAAGGTTTATTTCCAAACTTTTAAAATCTTCACCTGTTACCAGAATGTAATTCCCAAAATATCAAACAAAATACTTCGCAGTAACTACTGTAAGTCAAAGTACAAAATGGGCCTATTTGATTCCTCTTTAATTTCGGTGAAATTAAATCCTTATCAAACCTTTTATTAAATTACCCAATAATTATGTTTATAATACGATCTTGTGTTTGATGGTAATTTTTGCTCTTATCTCTTAGGTAGTTGTACTTTCTACCTACGACGGAACGGAGGTGGTATATGCGTTTAGGCTGAGACGTTGTTTGTTTGTTTGTGCGTGCAATCCAATGTTTCCATTTATTTCCAAAACGGTTTAACCGATTGAGACAGGGTTTTTTGTAAAATGTTTCTGCTTCATTGGCAATGTTGCAAACGAATGTTGATGAAAATAGCGAGCTTGAACATGTCAGCAGAACAGTTTACTAAATGAAATTAATATTTTATTGATTAAACTAACCCGCAGTGAGCTTGCCAAATTTAGTCTACTTAGTTAATTTTGTCGTTGTAGAAATTTTTGTCGATGTTAGTGAAATAAAAGATCTTTCGCCGTAAAAATTATTTTTGATTACGATCCTGATGATATATTAATACCATATCAAATTTCATCGAAATCGGTCCATTAGTTTTTCCGTGACTAACGAATATACAGTCAAACAATCAAACAGAAAAAATTCTAAAAACTATTGTTTTGGAGTCTGTATCATGATACGTTCATGATAGATGTTGCAACCACTTTAACCATTTCTCATTTATCTCCCAATTGACTATTGATTTAGATACGGTTTTCTGCAAAATATTTGGTACTAATCGGCTATGATTCTTAGATAGATGTTATGGTGTTAGCTTACCAGGGGACGCTTCGACATTCTGTTGCAAATCATTTGTTTCCAAAAAGTATAAAATAAAAAGCAAAATTAATTATAATTCCAAAACGATTGAACAATTTTTTTTAAAACTGAAGTTTTATCAGTGCACGTTTCTATACTAAATAACAGAAATTTGTTTTTTTTGTGTTTTCAGAGTGCTTTCATGCAGTTCCGGATTAACATAATCATCCGTATTAATTGCCCATATATATTTTGAAACCCTGTTTTTCCAACTTAGGGCTGATTTCCAAAAATATGTGAAACGTATATTTATTTACATATTTCTTATAATATCTTTCCAAAGTTGTGAATTAATACGACCATTTAATATTTTTCTACTTAATTTTGAACTCATTTTTATCCCTATCCATCCAGGATCCCTATGAACTCGATGTCAATAAGGTCTTTATTTAAAAAATTATATGCGAAATAGTTGGAAATGGATTATACTTATGTTGTATATAAAAAATATACAAAGAAGAAGATAATATAAAGGTTACAACAAAGAACAAAATATCCTACTGAAACAGGGCACTGCTTTACATTCACTGAATTGCCTGTCATTTCGTAAACGTCCTCTCCTCTTTCATGGAATAAAGTACAGGAAGAGGACCTAAATTTTATATACTTCTGAGATTCATAACTTAAATAAATTTGATATTTTCCCACTTAATATTGCAGTCTAAAAGTAAGTAGAATTAAAATTTTAAAAGTTTGTTTTTGCATTAATGAAAAAGATAGTAAATTAAACCCCGTATATATGATATCACAGTATGGGATAGATAGGCTTAAAATTTTAAAAGAATTGATTTTTGTAATACATTTTAATACATTAATACATTTTATTATGTATTACTCATACTACAGTTGGCGAGTGAGTAAGCATAAAAATCATTTCTTTTTTAAATAAAAAAGGCAGTGACTTAAACTTTACATGTTACTATGTAATACTACAATATGCGTAAACTAGGCTTAAATTTTAAAAAATTAGTTCTTCGCTAACTTTACTAACTTAACTAATAAATAATAACATTGCTAACTTAACTAATAACTAATAACTTCGATAATTTAACTAACATTTTCTCCATTTTATTCTTACTTGTTTAAATTAGGAGAATACTGATGATATATAAATTATATTACTAATAATATTTAATCAGCAGCAGTTACAATTTATTAAGATAATCATAAGAGTACAAAAGGGGATTCTGGTAACGTATATGACGTTACCAGAATTTTGCTGTCTCTTTTTATTATAGATGAACATATAATCATGCTTACCGTATCTTTCCGTCTTATAAACATGTACTAATATTTATTATACCTTTCACCGCCGACCATGCAACCAGTGTTGCATGGTCGGTTTTTTTTAATTTCCCACATCGCTATTGTTGAGAGGAAATTGATGGAATGCTCCTTTATTATTATTAATATTTACTATTAATATTAATGTTTATATATTTATACATGTACATAATTATTTGTGCATAAAATATTTATTATATTACATATAAAACTCAAATAAAAATATTTCTTCAATCACTTTGTAAACTGGGTATCTACAAACCTATTTTGAAATTGCCTCAAAATCGTTTTTGTGCCTGACGCAATACATTATTATTTTGTTTTCGAAACTCAAGCAATAATTGAAAAAAAGGAAATGAAAGTAATTTTCTTAACGTGGATTAAAACTGGATTCAATATCCATCAGATACGGACAGCTATTGTCTACTTAAAAATCATTTGCAAAGTTATACACAAAAAGTCAATTACCATAATCTCATTACCCTCTCGATATTTCTTCAAGACGGCAACACAGAGAACCACTATTACTTATAGGATATGTATTTATTATGTGTAAGTTTTTTCCTATTACGTTTATGAAACTATAAGTGAATTTAATAACCAAAATTAATCGGATAATGAAAATAGGAAACTAAAGGACTTACCTACGGTGAAAATTATGGCAAAACACAAAATCGACACACTGAATGCTGATTTCATAAATTTTTATACGAAATTTTAGAATATGATGGACTTACTTATGACAAATTTATTAACTTAGATTACCACCTACATAAATTGGAAACTAAGATACTTCTTATTCGTACTAAGGTAAGCCTTGCCACTTAGTGCTTGATCATATTTGCACGTAGTCTTAGGTCGATTTTCTTGAAGTGTGCTCACTGGTTTAACCATTATGTAGTTTTATCACTTAAGCAATCACTGTTGTCTTCATAAAAAAATTTTAAATTAAATTAAAGATCATTATGTCTTCGGGTGTCAAAACTTAAAACTAACTTCATACAAATCTCGTAAAATATATGTTACCAAGGGACAAAAATAGAACAAATTCTCCTTGGATCCTCATGTTAACTAAAAAGATAAAAATAAAAATTACCGTGATATTCCCAGCAGTTTTTTCATTTTAAATTAGAACAAAATTTAAGGTTAAAAGCCACACAAATATTTTTAAGTACTTAATTTTATTGCATTTTTTAAATTTTCCTCCAAAATTAATATTTCTTTAAGTTATGTGGTTTCTATAAATAAGACTACCTTAAAAACTATCATTCTAATGGATTTCAAACATATTGACCTGAATTGTTCGAAGGTTTTCAGTCCGTTAATTAAGACGAAACTATTTTCCATATTTCCATTGATGAGCAAATTGATGAGTAAAACAGTTTTATCAGCAAATATGATTTCGAAAAGTAATTAAAAAAAGAGAACGATTGCTCCATAACTTTATGACTCTCTAAAGGTAAATTGTTAGGCATACTCATTCTTAAATGTAGAATAGTTTGTGAATTTAGAAATAAATATTCATTAATATTTAAATACTAGCGTGACCCGTGCGAAGTCTTCGCATTATTATTTATTCCATTATGAAGCTCAGATGACAGATCAAACAAATATTTTACTAAAATTGACATATAGAGGCGCAAGTATCAAAAGCATTGAGCTAAAGCGCCACTTTATTTATACGTGAGTGGATTTGAAATTAAACAAAAATTTTACCGACCGTCAATCATATTGACGTTGAGCCGTTAGATGGCAGCATTGCTGTTTTGTGTATATAATTTTAATAATTAATTAATTTGCAAAAACAATAGCAATAATAATTTTTTTATTTGTGGTTGCCGGTAGAGCAAGCAATTATCTATAAAATGATATATAATTTATATGGATTAGTTGTGAAGTTTTTTCTAAAAAGGGAGTGTAACATCTTAACCTTAGCGTATTAATATATATGATGGTGATGATGATATGATGATGATGATGATGATATAAAAAAACTCTTGTACTTCTTTTGTTACTCAACACAACAAAATCGCAATAAAGCACATACTACACAACAAAATCACAATAGAGCAATTATAGCAAAATCGGATTTTCAGTTCACAAAAAAATTCTCATTAAAGCATGCCATTTTAAAGTAAATAGCTTGATGCGACTTTCGAACAGCCACTGTAAACTATATCTGTATGTGAAAATCAATCGTGTGACAAAAATATCATAGAAAGGATAATTTTGAAGATACATTTACAAAGCGTTTCTTTTAATTTAAATACCTATCATTCGTATTGATACCAAATAACAATTTCAATATTTTCCATCTGTTCGCCAACGAAAGCGATTATTTTATATAATGAATTACAATATGAAAATTGTCGACTACATTTTTAAAAATAGCAAACAAGTCAACAATTTTGAGCTACTTAACTGGTTTGTATATCATCCTCTTAGCCCTGCAGGCCGTTGAGAATCAATGTTTCGCTCAGAATCAAGATTTATGGGTATCGTTAGATTCTTTCACTTTCCGAGTTTTAACTTATGCATATGAACCTAAACATAATCAATTTCTAATTTATGCATATCAACCTCAACAAAATCTATCTAAATGGTATAAAGTGGGCATAATAATTTTACCACCCTTTTTCTAGAGTAGAGTATATAAATTTATTTTCTGTCAAATAGAAAAAAAATATATATATTCGCAGCAATTTCCAGAGCAGTAGTCAGAAGATATCGTGAAGGATTTTCATTGCTAAAGGACCAATATGAATTGATAAATTAATTCCCTGGTATTAAATATATTGTTTTACAATCAACCAAATAGAATTGGAAGATTATATTCGGAGGATGGGAAGTAATTAAAATATTTAGTTTATCTTCTATTTTGAGCCTAAAGATAAAAGGAAATGAGCTAATATTTACTTCCCAATAGCTATTTAATGGAAGCGTGGTCTAAATAGTAACATGGAAATAAACCCACTAAATTCTAATACTACATAACCGATTAAGCTTTTGGAATAATTATGTGATATATAAAAATGCATCTTTCAGTTGTTGAAGGTACGACGAAAAGTACCCAATAAAAAGAAAATCTGTAAAAAATACAATATCTATCTATAATATTGTATTTTTTACAGATTTTCTTTTTATTGGGTACTTTTATCTATAATATATATATTGAAAATGGCCAGGAAACTTGTATAAAAATCTATGTATGGGATCTTCAGAGTGTTTACTTATAGTTAAACAACTTTTCTTACATCGAAGAAAAACATGAAATACTCATTTAGTGTATTTATCAATCTAGAAATTAATATCCATTTCTGGAACAATTTTACACTGAAAAAAGTGATATGATTTCAAGGAGAAAGAGTTAGGAAAATCATTGCAAATACACAATGGGCAAACTATTTCACTTTCTATATTTGACAGAATATCTGTTGTTTTGGAATTCGGTAATAGCAAGAAATATGTAATAATATAAATTAAAGAAATATTTTCATGATATAAACAATATTTTTGAAATTACATTGAATATTTAACATTGTTTAGATACAATCTCTGAAGAAGAAATAAATATTGCATAGAGATCTTATGAAATTTTTGGCATTTTTATGTTTTAGATTTAGCTGACATCACTACGTTGATTAGGAATGTTTTTTTTTCAAATTTTATTTATCGAAAATACCTTAATGAGAGATAAATGAAAGAGGCACTTTACAGCACAAGTGTTACTCCAGACTTTTATTGGGAAGTATTTTTCTAATTTGCCTGAAAACGTTTATATTATTTATTTATTATTAACTTTTATGTATAGTACATATGGCGGACTTATTGCTACATGAGCAATCTCTTCCAGTCAACCATGACAATTTGTATTGGAATTTAGTTGGTTGACTATAAGAGATTTTACAATGAAAATTCTTAATAGCACATTAGACAAAAAATACAAAAGTAAATTAAAAAAGAAAACAAAATATTGACATGATTTGAGCTGGGAAAGACAGGAAAGGGCGAGGACACAAAGGAAAAGTTTCAGGAGATGCAGGACTTTTTCACTCGATCTTTGAAAATATTTATAGACGTGATTTTCTTGATGTTAGGATCCAGATGATTCCACATTTTTGCTGCTGAAGGATTTTTCGTAAGTGGTAGAGGTATGTTTAGGAATAAGTAGGGTGTGCGAACTTTCAGATCGCAGCCCAAGGCCGTGAGCAGACAAATCTTTAAATTTGCCACTAAGAGAATTTGGGCTATGAGGATTTTTTAATATGTTAAAAAGCAGTGTAAGTATGTGAAGTATATTAGCCTCCCTTAATAAATTTTTGTTGAGTTTTTACTGAGATAAAAGAAGTTGTAAGTTTTTAAATGTAATATTTTAAATGTAGTGACAGATTCAATAAAACGGCTGTGCGTAATGCAAGAAGACTTTATATCATGAGGATATAAAATTAAAGTATGTTTTTTAAGGTTTCGTAACCAATTGGTAAAAACGGAATGCTTATAATTTCATCCTGTCATCTGTCCGTTTGTCTGTTCGTATATTAGCCATTTTTTTTGGAAACTCTTCGCACAACATAAATGAAATTTGGGTGGTAGGTGTCTTTAATAAACAGATATAAAATTAAATAAGGGAATTATGAAAAAAGTTAATATTAAATGTGCCACTCTATATATGTAACTGCGTGATGAAAAGAAATCCTGAGCACAGAAGCATATGGGACATTATTAGAGAGGTCTTAAAAATAATGTAGAGATTAAAAAATAACTTTTTATTTAAGTCAATAGTCGGTGAAATAACTAACTATAAATTCTTTAAAAGATTACCATCTTTTCAAAAGTTAAAAACCTCTTTAAAAGTTTGTCAAATAAAATAATTTATTTCACATGAGTAAAAAGTAAATCCGGACTATGGGTTGCGGAATTACAATCCGCTCATTGAGAATTCTCAAACAAACATCTATACGAGTTCCGTATTATAATTTGAGAACTGGTTAAAGTAGATATTTAGTGATTGAACTGCATAGTCATTGGCATGCATAGACTTTGTCTATGTTAAGATGACAAATACAAATAATAGTATAAACAAAATTATCTTCTTTTTCTTAATTGTAGCACTTACTTTTTCCTCATTGTCATACATTGAATATTTCTTACACTTCATACACAGATATTGCCCTTGTCTTCTTAACTTTCTCATGTTCTTTTCTTACTATATGTTTACACATGCCGTCTTATGTATAATCAATCAAATTTCTTTTCTTTATACCGTAGACATAACCGAGACACTGGTTTGATTCCCGGCAGCTCGTCGAGCTGGGCTGGACTGATATTCTAGTTGTCTATAAGAGATTGTTCTTATAGAAAGAAGTGCGTCTTTATACACTAAGTGCATTAAAGTTCGTAAATGATTAAATAAACAAATATGTAATTAACCTAAAATATAATATGAATAAATCATTGTAATAAATCATTGAAAATTAAAATATCTCAAGATATTATCAATCAAAATATTATCAGTCGACAGCACTTTCGAATTGACTTTCTATTTTATCCAATTGAAAACTCGACTATAATTACGAGAAAAGTTATGTGCGGCTAAATAATTTTATTTTGTATTTCAAATTAGAAAATCTTAATTTCAATTACAATCTCTACTACTAAATTATTTACCATAAAATAGGATTAAATGTCTCGTTTAAAATTATTGGAAGAAAAAATTAAAGGGTCTTAATTTTACAGCAAATATACTAATTTAGTTATACAATCAGTAGAAAAGTAAATATAATTTATTTTATTAATTTTTTAAAAATATTATTCGCACTAAATAATGTTTGTTTCTTATAAAATAACTTTCTACATCCATATAGAAACCGATTCGAACAACAATTAATTAACGGTAACAATGTTTTAAAAATATTTCACAAAAAAAATTACATAGGCATCAGAATGTGTAGTTGTGAAAGAAACTGCAGCGAAATAAAAAGAAGAAAATTTTAATGCATCCATGCAGCGTACATAATCTCTGAATTTGCCACCAATTTCTACCACGTTTTACGTATTTGTCAAAGAAGAGAGATATCCATAAAACATATTGTCGAACAGAATAGGAAGCTTTGTATCTTACATAATTTTATATAAAATAATGTATAGTTTAATGTAAATATATAATACAAATAAATATTAATAATGCGCAGTTGTATTTTAATGAATGTGAACAAATAATAAAAGAATTGCAAATGTGTGAAAATCGTTTAAAGAGTTTGAATTTTCTATATTATTTCCACACGTTGTACCTCTAAAATATTGATTTCTGAGTGACAATGTTCTAGCTGTAGTTGCACTGACTTATAAAATAGCGATTATAATCAAATTATAATGAACTGCTCCCGAAGAACGTGTAGCTGCACTGACTTGACAATCAAATAATAATAAATTGTCATTAAAAGAATAGAAGACAATTTCCATGAAGATCGATTTCAACACGTTAGCATATAACATAGCATGAGTTTATTTGATTAACCGATAACAGTTAGTTACAATATTGACAATAAAAAATCCACAGAAAATCCCAGAAGCAAGCTATTATATGAAACAAAAGAAAATGTGACACCAGGTGAGTTACTATATCTCACGGTATAATTTGTTTACGGACAACAGTCGGATACATTATTGCTCATATAAAACCTAGGGGTAATTTTACGAGTAACGAGTATGATAATACAAAAGATCGGAGAGGGGCGTGACACCAGATAACGGACGCTTCATATAAAGCTCGAAGATATAATTCATTCAATCCATATTTGTATTCAGTTAAGTCATAATTGTAATTACTCCTGTACCTAGAGCTTATAATAAGTTTTCATATTAATTGTAAAATTAGAGCTTTTAAAAAGTAACTACGACCTCCCCCTCCCCCGCCTCTGTACTGCAACGCATAACTGACCTAATTGGTAGTATCAGCTGCCAAAACCGCGATAGCGTTTTTGATAACCGTTTAACGACTTAATCAGTACCTGAGAAAAAACAAATACATTTTTGGTTGCATACGTATCCAGAGTTCAGGGTAAATGCAGACTATCGTTTTGATGGCGGCATCGTAAGTAAAATCGTTGAATTACTGATGCCATTTCCTTTTTGACTTTGCATTACGTACTTTTTTTGGAGTATGACTGTCTTAAAGTTACTTGTATTTACATGCTCAATTTCTTAAATCAAAACTCATATTGAAACAATTAATCAACATAGTAAGATAGACAGCCATCTCAGCGCTTTGATAATTCACATAATAACAACCAACAACGCCCTAAATTATAGCGGAAGAATAATTTTACCAAAATAAACCCCGTCAAAATGTTCTTGACATCTCAACCGGAAAACTAATATAATTAACCTAAATATAAATAACTCTGGCGAAATGTCACATGTAATAATTCCTGAAGTTATAAGTAAATTTTAACTGATACAGGTTCATCTAATTCATTTATTAGTGCAAAATCATTTTAATGATTTTTTTTAAACCAATTTTTTTCAATTCGCAAAACTCACAGTGCTTATGTAAGTAAAATATGTCATTAAAATATCATCCTTTAAAATTTTTCACCGATATGAACGTCCTCAATTTCATATTTTCAACTTTGACCACCAATATGACGGCTTAGTAAGTATTGACACATTAAGAAATTTAAAAGCCAATATTTCGATAGAAAAGCAAACCTTGGAAACATCCCACACAGAGATAAAATTATTTAATATAGGAATTAATACCAAGGTTGACAATTATAAGTTAGACGCTAGAAAAATGTGTTTGACATTTTAAAAAAAATTGCATTTTGCTGCAATGCCCAGTGCAATGTATGGAGCCTAAGATGGGTTTGCTTGATGAGATTTTAGTAAATTATATCTATAATACTGAGGAATGTCTCAAAATCGAATACCCTTTAGAGGTTGAATGATTTGTACGTCTAAGAGAAGCAAGATTTAAAATTAAAATAAATAAGAAAGAATTTTTTTAAGAAAGTTTTATCCCATGTCATGGAATAACGGCTGAAGGTGTAAAATCTTGTATAGAAGTAATTAAGATAATCGAAGAAAATTCAAAAATTTCTTCGCCGAGAGAAATAAAATCTTTTCTTGGTTTAGACAGATATTCCCGTAAATTTATAAAAAAAATATGGCTCATATGTGTGAACGTATGTCTAGTTGTTATTAGTGCAGAAAAAAGAACAAAATTGATACATACCCCTGAATTTGCGAAATTATTTTGAAGCCTGTAAATCGGCACTAACGTATGAACACATTCTTTAGTATTCTGATTGAAATGAAGAATTTACACTAACAATCGATGCTAACAATATTGAGCTTGGAGCTGTTTTATCCCAAAAACTATCATCCAAGTGCCTATGCCTCGAGACCGTTGCCAGACACAGAGACCAAATATCCCACGACCGGAAAAAAATTGTTTTTAATTGTGTATGCCACTAAATATTACATATACCACTATGCTTACCAGTCGATACTTTACAATCACAGATCATCACTCTCATGGATAAATAGTTTGAAAGAACCAAACTCAAATTTACCCATCTGGAAATTGAAACTTAGCAAATATTATATAAAAATTGGGTATAAATAGGGTAAAGTTAAACAAATGGAGATTCTTTGAGTAATATAAACTTAAATTATTACAAACGCCTCTTAAAAATAAAATATTATTTTAGACTTTCAAGATATTTTAAATCTAGACAGCAATGACCTCGATATAATTGATATAACCAGTATGTATCCAAGAAGCCTTAACGAAATTATCACAATTATTTTTGCAAATGATGAAAAAACAATGGCTATACCTATTTTACTATTATTTATGAGAAAAAGTATAATTTGTTTTTAGATTAGGTCCCCAGAATGATATAGAGTTAGGAAAAGATTTTTATATAAACACTATCGTAAATAAGAAACAAAGAATACATTTTTGATACTATTAAAAAAAAACCTTAAACCTATTACTACGTATTACAAAACATGAATTTACGAACCGTTAAGTAATGTACACACAGAATAATTTTATTAAATAGGACCAAGATTAATTAAATTTTCAAAACTGGTATTTACAATAAGAGACGATGAAGAAAACCTGCAAGTAATGAAAACTTTTCATTGTTGTAAAGCAGCATATTGAAGAAAATTTCAAAGCCATTTCAAGAAATTATTATTGACCAAAATTAATACACACGGTTTTAGAATATATAAAAAACTACGATATTTGTAATAAACTAATACGACAGCCAGTACCCATAACAAGGAATTTCATTCAGCTGCACTGATAGTATGTAGTCATATACAAAACTAACCATGATTCATTTGTAACTATTATAGATACATTTTTAAAATTTTTCCAAGCTATGGCTCAATTTTCCGAAATTGTACTTACCAGTACAATTTTAATACACATATAGCAGAAGCTTTAAGTATGATTAGGTCAATAATAAGAACGCAGGATGAAATTCTTGCAAATTATAATGAAATCGATAGCTCAGTTATAAAATACCTATTTACTACAAAAAATTATGTTGCACCTCACCACCCCCATAGAACCAGTCATCAAACTTGCCTGTGAAAAGATTACATTCTACCGTTTTCTAAAAATGGAATATCCAAATGCCTCTATCGTAGACATAATGAGAGTAGCGATTTTAAATTTTAAATATTTAATACGTTCAATTATTAATAAGATTCCTAACGAAATTCATTTTTAACATGAAAGTCGTCGAGATATATTGGATGTGGACGGAGAGAAAATACTTGCTAATGAAGTCATAGAAGAGCACGGATGTAGATTCAAAACTTTTCCTAATAATATTTTAACAAAATAAATAATAGAAAAGAGTGAACAATTCGTAAGTGTAACAATATCAAACCTCCACCATATAAAGTAGATGAAAGAGTAGAGTAGCTTATAGAGATAAAACAGATGGAAAATAAAAGGTAAAGAGTTGTACGATGATTCCTTTAAGATAGTAATTATATTAAAATAGGGCACATGTGTTAAATAGTTGCCCTTAAAAAAGAACGTAAATTATTCAGGGCGCATTTAAAAAAATATATTTATTCTTAATATACCATCATGCTCGGGTTCGAAATTAAAGCAGAAAAAGTAGCAGCAGGTTTAGGAATTGTCGCCCAGGAAAAAGAAACAACAACACATCAAACAACGCAGTGAACTTTTATTAATCTAACATGTTTATTCTCCTAATAATTCCAACATGTTAAAATATGTCCACAATTGCTGGCCTGGAGCCTTCATTTACAAAATATTTGCTGAGTAGGTAAGATGCATTAGTATAATGAACATTAGTATAGTCATGAAATAGCGGTAGTTTAATGAACTTAGCGGAATTTTATGAAGATATTCAGAAAATACTTGAAGATAATAATAGTGAAATAATATCAATAGATCTTACGTTTTTGAAAATGTTTGTTAAAGTTAGAGCATATATGATTAAACAGACTGTCCCATTTTTAACTAAAGTGCAACATAGTTTATGTAAATTTATTCCGTTATTTCCTTTTGTGTACTTCCAACCCACAGAAGATACGTTTTAGTAAGCCCAGATGGAGATGGTCAATTTCATGAACACTGCACATATATCACAAAAAACATTTATAATCAAAATGCTTCAATGGTAAAATACAACGCAAATACTTTGTAAAATAAAAATTATAACAGAAAATAGAGGCGTAGGTAATTATACAATGACACCGAAAACCTAACAAGATTTATGAAACAAGAAAGAGAAGAATTTTACGTCCATACACTAGATATTCAATCTGATGAATCATGATGTCTATGTGAATTCATTAATTTGGAGAAATTTTGAATTAGCTGAAAAAAAACCAAGCTTTTTATTATAAAGTCAAACATCGTTAGACAAAAAAAACAAATGCCAGCTTTTCCACGACAGCTGTAGTAGCCAGGAAATTTCCCACAGAATAAATCTCATTGACGCTCAAGAAAATTCATCTTTAGCAATGTTTACTCCATTAATAAACCGAAATACAAGAGCCATTCTTACTTTTCAATTAATATTTCTTGTACTTATGTAGTTGTATGTATTACTCTAGCTTTTTGTAAAATTTACTTTTATAAAATAAGAAAGAAGCAAGGTTTTTATAAGCTACTAGTCTTAAGGTTTTTTCACGTTTTGTCCCTATACACATAAAAAGAAACAAAATATGTAGTGTAATATTGATATTGCGGAGATCATACCACTAATACTCAAAATTGAATAACTTGAGACATTTCTTTATTTCGACGATGCGCTTTAGATGTCACGTGACAGTCAATTCGACGGCAGTCAAAACTACGAGAAAATATTGGTTAAAAGTATTATCCCAAAATACCACAGATGCAGTAACGTTTTTAGTATGAATATTAAGTTAAGTATGCGCACAAACAACCTCTTAAATGTTATATTGACACAAACTCTCTTGTAGCCAGTAAAATGGGATAAGTATTTATTTATTAAAAAAATTCTACTTTGTTACTGCCAGTACGTCTAGCAAGCAATATTTGTATTTTTTTAATGAACTCTAATGCATTTTTCGCATGTAATTGAATTTATTATTATATGCGTATATAATTATCAAAAATATGTTACTAAAAATTGTATCTGTAGCTTCAGTAGACGAGACATCGATAGATTCCTCCTAATACGAAATTGTTTAACCAAGAACTTAATTTTTTTTAAGTAAATCAAAATTGTAAAAAATCTGTCAAATGTTTGCCCAATTCGGAACTTACAAGAATTTAAGAGTACACAGAATTTCTCTTAACCTACCTACATATATATTATATACCTATACAATTTTTACTACCTCTAAATTTATCTAACTATAAATTTTTTTACAACCTAAATATATCGCCTACTATATCTTTCATAGACGTAAAAACACCATGAATACTTCAAAAATTATACGATCTACGAAAATCGTTCTAGCTTCTTTTTGATACTTTAGTAAGATTTTATCAACCCTTACTTATTAATGATTTTTGATTTAGTTATTTCGGTAGTAGGGGTGGGGATATTCTATTTTTGCATATTTTTCGGAATATTTTTTCTAATCTGTAATTATAATTAAGGAAAATTAAATGTTTGCGTTTCTCATAACAAACACTTTCAAATGATACCCCTCACGACAAATAGGAGGTTCTCAATTCGGCAGTATTTTTGTACATGTTATCATATTTTCAGGTTTTCTCAAACAATTTAGATAATATTTTTGTTTTTTGGAAGAGTATACTCACTGCATACTTCTATGACGAATTGGGGTAAAATCTGTTTATGTAAATAGAAGATAATCTATAAAATTAAAAATGACAGGAACCGTGATCGAGTTTGTATAATATAGGTTCCATAAATTTGGATGTCTTCTTTTATTTGGTAAGATATACTCTCAATAAGTTTTCATGAAAATTTAGTCACCATCTGATCATGGAAATTAAAAATATGTACCGTATATGTACCCACAGAATACTATAATATTAATAAGTCATAGACCTATGTAGGAAAATAATTATAAACTATAAAATTGTATTACTAACTTTAACTAATTATAAACTATAAAACTATAACATTAATAAGTACATAGACCTATGTAGGAAAATACATTAAGACACGTCTAAGGGCCACATAAATTTTCTCTAGCAAAATGAAGGTGCAGTCGTGAAGCCGGGAGATCGTGACAGGAATTCTTCAGTGATGAAAAATCAACTCATCGAGTTGGGACTCATTTAAATTATCTTGATATAGTAAAAAGTAATACGATTAATAGATAGAATAGGATATATGGGTACATAAAATATATTTCAAACTCTTTATACATAAATTCTGACGATATAAGTGTACTACCTGCCTAAATTTTGAGACTGGAGGATCTGTTGTTTTCTGAGGAGCAAGAGGACTCAAGCAGATAACCAATCACTGAACTACGAGTTCCAACTCCGTCCTCCGTCCTAATATGGTGTTTTATTATTACCATTCGATTGTTCTTGAGAAGCCCTTTCCAGCCGTATACGATCTCTGTATTTGGTTTTGGCTTTTCGACGCGTATAGGCCGACATTATATATATATATATATATATATATATTAATTATAATATTTTTTATTCTAACACCTTATTATATTCACTGTCACTACTTTAAACTAATGTTTTATATACAATCGATAGATTTTAATGACAGCTGACGATTAAAACTTAAACGAACATCGTAGCTTTTCCGAATCAAAAGTTATACTAATTGCAAATCTCGAAACGCAGCAAAATAATTTCAAAATGGCGGCACTTTCCCCTCCACCACGCGCGACGCGTCACAGTTGTCACGTAAGGAATTCTTTGATCCATCCATCTATCATAGCTATCCAGTGGTATAATTTAATTTTGATGTAGAGGATAGATTCGAAACTGCAACGCTAAACTGTATCCCCCGATTTTGTTATCATTAGGTTTTTTGGATTGCCCCCGTATGGTAACAAATTTAAAGACGTATTCACGTCAAAATTATCTATAAACGATAATAATAAACAATAATAATTAGATTTCGACTAAAATACGTCGATTAAAAAACCCGTCCACAAACAGAATAATTAGTCATAATTAAGCAAAAATGTCATCGGGTACTTAGTTTAAACCTTGGGATTGGCAAATTTAAATACAAGAATTATCCTTAAAAGCTTCTGCTAAAATACATTAAACTTATAATTCAGCGGATCTCAATTTCCTATGATATTGCTGTTCCTGCTACTTTGTATGTTGCAAAAATTGCTAAAGATATCCACACCATTTGTATGATAATATTGTTTACTAAAAATAAATTCCATGTTTTAATTATTATTTTGTGGAATCCCCTTTTTACCTTTTATACGTCGTATATTTTCTAGTATTTTATCCATTAAGGTTCATAATAAAAAAATCATCTAAAATTTATATAACGAATTATGTTCACATAAATGGCTTACAATCATACATTTGTGGCCACAATCAGCAGAAATTAAGTACATTTTGAAAAAAACAAATTTAAAATGAATTTTTGAATATAATTAAAGCTCTAACTGATGAAATGAAAGGTTCTCTTTAATTATGAAGTTAAGTTTGGGAATTATATTTTACTGGAAAGTTTCAACTAAATACCAGTATTTTTATTGGGTTTTACTATTCATTGCACTTCTTATTTGGTGGTTAATTGAATTTAGCATATGTTTTTTAAATTTTTTTTCCATTTTAATGCTTATGATGTACAAGGTATGGACTTACAAACGACACCAGTATTATCTCAAATATTGAAACTGGAACATACATTTCCAATACCTAATGAACCTAAATATATTCATATACAACGACAAACATGTATGTGTACACATACGGACCATCTTTTGATTTCACCGTGGATAGTGCGTCAGTCCCTGTATATACCTATACATAATATATATCTGCTTACTAATATCTTAGTTATTTCATGATTTTGTATATGTTTGTTTATATGTACGTACTTACCTGCCTACTAATATTATAGTTGCTACGTATCCTTGTATATATACCGGTGTATACTTAATTACCTATCTACCTATGTACTAATATTTAGTCAGTTCATACATTTGTTAATGCCTGTAGTTTCTCGTTATCCATTTACTTTATTATTTCATCATTTACGTCAAGACGATTGAAACGAATCTAAACTAGATGAGTTACCCCTAATCAATAAAAAGTACCTATCATCAAATCCCGGCTCCATAATTGCACCCCGAATTTACTAAAAGACAGATTTATGCCGCGCGTGGTCATGTTAAAACATTTTATAATTAGATGATCATTAGACCTATATTATATAACCTTGATCATTGCACCTGTGCTGTTCATTGTTGAGGAACTCTATGGTGTATCTTCAATTACCATGGCCAAATTCTAATGAATTTTTACTACTTTACACTGGGTCCATTCAAAAAAGAATCATTCAAATTGATTGATTAATGCCGAATGTGAACTTAAGTTAAAAAACAAACAGTAGGTCATACTACTGCAATATCGGGTGGCAGAATTTGACAAAGACCCGCAATAATTTGATAATAGCAGATTCTCAAGGCTCAAGGTTTAGGAAGGTAGTACTTTAGTAGTTCCAGGACTGAGGAGATGGACCTCGGAGATAAATAACAAGCTCTGCTTGAGACCAACAATAATTTAAAAACATCATATCTTCAAATCTCAGGGTTTAGGTGGGGAGCACCCTTGTAGCATCAAAAAAGAGTAGTTCAAACCCGGAGTTCAGTGGCATAGTCTTTGGTTAGAACGCGCAATAATAATTTAAAAACAGTAATCAAGCCTTACAGTTTGGACAGATTTTGGACAGGTCTGTACCCTTTTAGCACCAAGGTTGTGGAATTAGAACACGAGACATAATGTTAGAGTCCCTGCTATAGATACAAAATACTAACTTAAGAACAGCAGATATTCAAGTATCACAGTTTAAATAAGTAGTATTCCTGTAGTATCAGAAATGAGGGCTAAAACCTTGAGTTTAATGACAGAGTCTCTGGTTGAGGCCCACAATATATTTTGAAAACAGTAGAACCATAAATCTCACAGTTTAGACAGAATGTACTTCTACAGCATAAGAACTTTGGAGTTGTAACTCGAAGATCCATAACATAGACACTTCTTGAGACTCACAATAATTTAAAAACATCAGATTTTCAAGTCTCATGGTTAGACAGGCGGTACCCCTTTCAGCATCAGAACTGAGAAGTTGGAACCCGGGGGTTCAATGACAGTCTCTGCTTGGGACTCACTACAATAACTTAAAAGCATAGCTAGCAGATCCTCAAGTGTCATAAGTTAGGCAGGTAGCCCCTCTGCAGCATCAATACTTAGCAGTTTGAACCCGGGATTCAATGACAGAGTTTCTGCTTAAGATCTACAATACTAATATAAAAACAACAGATATTCAAACTTTACTGTTTAGTCAGATATACATGTGATATCAGGATTTTTGCATCCAAGGTTGATATAATTTTGTATGCACTTATTTATTTATTTAGTTACTTTATTGCCACGTCAGACATGTGACATCTAACTTGATGTGTTTTCTCCTCATTATCAAAGAATTTCTGTCACCACGTCCAGGCTCCATCATTGTACCCTAATTTTGCCAAAAAGCAAATTTAGCCCCTATTCATGTTTTATTAGACAATTATTAGACATCATTCATCAAATTTCGTTCACGGCACCTATCAGTGTTAAGAATTTATATGATATATTTTCAATTTTCAATGTCACGTTCTAAAAAAAAATCGAAACTTCCTCCCTTTTTGAAGTCTGTTAGAAATCAGTAAATTTATTAAGAGAAATACTGAATACTTTATAATAAAATTGTTTACGCCATTTTTAAAACACTTTTTAATTAATAGTAATGGTTATTCTTTTCCTTATATTGTTATTCATCTATAAATATTACGACACTTTAAAACGCGTGTATGCAAAATGTTCTTGAATGTTCCATTGTGTGTATACCACCAGTACCAGTTTGTATGTGTAGCAATTTAACTAATATATCTTTAACAATTTACTTTCAATTGTTTCAGAAATCGGAGATGATACATTCTAGCCATTTTTAACATATAGAATGGTACTTACAAATATGAAAAAAAAATATTTATGCAATTCTTGTAACTGATATTTCTAAGCAGTAATCCCACACGACATATGCAATTTTAAAAAAATATGAAATTATTGAGTCCTATTATAAATTGTATAATATTATTAACTGTTTGTATTGGGAAATATGCAGGTATATATCATCTACTATTCTTTCGATATGTCTAACTTCAAGTTTCCGAATTGAACGATTTCTAAGGAAAAGCGTGTATCATAATATGTATAATTTTTTTCAATTCTGAAAAATGAACCGTAAAAATGAATATGAAAATTGACTTCTTGCAATAAAGTTAGTTTGGTCACATTGCGCACAAAACTTTTTAAACGCATCATGCGATGATGGTCGAGAATACCTTTGGATTAGTTTATTGCGAATAGTGTTTTTCCTCTTTGGTGTATGAAACTGGCATGGAGTCACCACCTCATAATTTATCATTAGTTTTTCTGAACTATCTGTTTCACGCACTTTTGCGTGGATACCTGAGTCCAAACAAATATATATATACACATATATATTTTTTTTTCAAGAAACAAAATCAGTGTCTTTTATATATATTTTTCGGACACTGTACGTTTGTTCTGCATGTTAATATTAGTTCACAATTTAAGCATTAACAATTGAACCACTGCTTTAATTATTTCTTAAATATCTCAACGTTTGAATTTCTTGTCCCAAGAAAGAAAGGGGGCATTCACTTCATGATTGTAATGTAAAATCTATTAAACTAAAGTCAAATGTCTCCAACTTAATTAATTTAACACAAAATACTTTTTTATAACCAAATGAGAACAAATCATCATTAAAAGCTCCTTTAGTCATACTCCAGACATTAAGTAGCTCAGTGACTGTACTTCCACTGCATTACCACTTACCATTTAGTCATTACTTTAATGACCGAACTTCAAGTGGAACACCACTAAACAGCGCCGCAGTTCTCAACGATAGCGCGTCAAGGGGCACTAGACCGTTACTTGAGTGAAGTTATGGAACTCACGAAACCTTAGTTACCTCTATTTCGGTTCACCGTTTATCTCTAATTTGTAATATTTTTAAGTCATTTTGTCAGCTGAAACTCGGTTTAGTGAAGTAATTACGTTAATTTTAATTTCATAAGCAAATAATGCTATTAAACCTTATATTTAGGTATTACAATGTCAAATGTATTTGACCAATAATAACTTTAAAAGAAAAATTGTTTTAAAATTACAAAAGATATTTGGTTAAAAAGTGCAAAATTGAAATATGACTGATATGCAATCTTTCTCCAAATTTATAGGTCAAATATAAATAGACACAATTTTAAGGTAAAAATGCAAAAGCATTTATTGCTGTAATTCTAAATACTTAATGTCGGAATGAATTTATACTTGAATTGGTACATTTCATATACTCAGTACAGAACTAAAATTTCATTATTGTTTCCTTTGTGAAAAGTTAACCGAATTGAATGAATATAAAACAAAAAAATAATTTGTTAATAAGTATTTACTTGTCTTTATTTCTAATATTAAAAATGACTGACTATTATCCTCCGTAAATACCTAAGTTTAAACGTATTTCTACGGCAATTACATATAAACAATTGACAATCCGTCTCTCCATTAGTATATGTGAACGTGGTTGCTATTCTCTTCTCAACATATGGATATATTAAATATAATTTGACTCTAAGGTTACTGGTTTAAATACGTAAGTAACTTACTACACATATGAATACAAAGTATACAAACGGTTTCCAACATTTATTGAGTCAACTAACTCTCAGTAACCATATCCACTTATAAGCGTATTAGCAGAGCATTTTTATATAAAAATTCCAGAATCTGTCTCTTCATCTGTATGTATTTGTATTTATGTTTATTATCTTCTTTTTAACGAATGAACATATTTAGATGGAATTTTATTGATGATGCAAGGAAGGCAACTTATCCACATGTAAATAAAAATATATAAAAGGTTTTAAATATTTATTACGGCTACAAAATCACTTAACATTTTAACATATTAAGCGGAATTCTGTGTATGCGTATTTGTGTTTGTTAAATCGTCAATGAATGGCCATATTTAGATGAAATTTGATTCCAAATTTACTGATACTGCAAAAAGGTAACTTACTAAGCATATAACCAAATAATATAGATATTTATTGAGACGTTTTAAGATATTTATTGAGATAATTAACTCTCAGCGAGTAATTTAATTTTGCAACTAACACTTTTTTTATTATTGTTCTCAGAAAGTTTTCATCATTTTATTAGGGGAACATAATTTAACAAATTTAAGGGGTAATGCCGGATCTCAGCGTTGATCATATGTCGAAAGCTGTAATTTCAATTAAAGATGGTTATACTTATTATGGAGCGGCTCAAATATTATGAGTTTTCAAGTCTGTAATTTTTTGCATTATTAAACTATTCCAGTAAAGTAGAGAGTATAGAAGACATAAAGGGCAAGGACGCAATAAATATAAATAAGGACAGAGAGGATCGCCATATTTATTATAAGCAGTGTCTTCAGAAACTGCACTTCTACTTATTCCAAGGTAAGAATTAAGCCTCAGAAAGTTTGGCTGGTGACAGCACCAAAACCATTAGAAGGCTTAAGGCGCCTGAAATAGGGGCATATTTTCCCGCCAGAGGACCTTTAATCACCGCAATTCATCGAGTAGCTCTGTTCAACTTTGCTCGTTCGCACCGGTTCACTCGCACGATTCTTTACTAATGAGTCCAGATTCCGTCTGAAATCAGACGATGGAAGGTTTAAAGTATGGAGACGATACGGAGAAAGATACGCTCAGTGTAACATTATTGGAGAGAGGTTTATGTTTGAGGGTCAGGGGGAGGGGGAGGTATATTTGAGGGTCAGTAATGATTTGGGATGGTATTTCATTAGGAGCACGTACGGAGAAACACATCATAGAAAATGTCTCCTTGGCTATAGCAAGATACGTAACGGACATTTTAGAACATATTGTCGTGCCTTTTATCCCATATATTTAAGATGAATTTCCTTTAAAGCATGATGATGCCCAACCTCACACTGCAGCACTCGTTTCGGAGTATCTTACTAATATTCAATTTTGACTGTGATAGTGGTATCCTTACAATTAAGAGATTACTGCCTCAACTTCCTTTCCATTAAGTCTAAGTTTTTTGCATCCAAAAATGTTAATTTAATTAATTGATTCAATTCAATAATTTATTAAAAGCTCATACAAAACCTATAAATCGGTTTTCATGTAAATTTGCTCCCTTTTTTACATTCCTCTTAATAACTCCATGAGCGCGTGGGTGTGTGCGTGCCAGCGTGCGTACGTGCGTGGTGCAAGCGAGCGTGCGTGCTTGCGTGCATGCGTGCGTGCATGCGTGCGTGCGTGAGTGCGCGTGTGTATTCGTGCGTGCGTGCGTGCGTGTATGTGTATCTATTCTAAGCGACATATGGCGGTATTTTTCCACAATTATTAATTGTTCTTTAATTCAATTAAACACCTTTACATTTATTTATCGGTAATGAAAGCATATCCAAATAGTATTTTTAAAATAAAAATATGTTGATAAGATTTAAAACAGGTTTGGCTTCATCGCAAAAGTAAGTGACAAATGTAACTCGATGGGAATATTCCAGTTCTGTTCTACGTGAAAAATAAACGAAAGTTCAATCAAATATATCAAATGGTATCTGTATGTGCGAATAAATATAATTTTAGCAATGGTTTTTTGTTGCACTTAATGACCATTAAATTAAAATTACGTAAAATAAAATTAAGTTAAAATACAAATTAGGAATAAAACGTTAAATCACTCAAATTGCACAATGCATAAGTAAAGTGAATCTTTTAATTTAGTTGCCTTGGTTGGTTAGAGAAATCATAATATTAATAATTGTCATGTTCATCTTATTCTTTGTAACGAAAAAAATGTTCACGATTAATTAAATGTTATTAAAACTTTAAAAGCACAATAACTTAAGGAATATAAATTACATTAATAAGCCAATTATATGTTCAAGTGACCGAAAACGAAAGTGAAAAAAATCGTTAAATCGAAAATAGGTAAGCGAAAGTATAAATACTTTATCCATAATTTTATTTACCTTGCTCACTAAAACACCAAAGAGCAAAACAGAAAAGAACACTATTTTTTTCAGTCTCTCTCACTTTAAAAAAAACATGTTGCCATCTGCAGGGCAGCAACAAGATTTTGAAAATAGTTGTCGGCGCTTTTAAAATAGAGGGGTATTATATCACGCAAAAGCAGATCTTGAGGACGCGCGACTAGTTAATGATTTGTGGTTCGAGGCATTCTATCAAATGTAAATCTGTAGCTCCTATAATGCTTAATATGCAATGAAAGAGACATGCAACCAAGCGTTGTCGGGTAGTCAGTGTGTTTCGAATATCTTTTTCTTTTTTTACCAAATTATTGTTTCTTCATTTACAAATTCGTAATATATCATTCCGCGCGTATTTTATCAATAGCTTAGAAGAATATTACATATATGCGCCTTGATTTTAAGTTGTGTCAATGCATCTTATTTGGTTAATAACAAGTAACTGATCAGTATATTATGGATCAAATTTATATTTCGTTACAAGATTGTTCAAAAACTTTTTTGCTTTTTTTTGCAGATCGGAAGGACGGACACATAAACAACCTTGTTCTTATAACTCAATTAACGAGGTATCCATCTTACCAACACTTATTCTCCCTTCATTTTGCACCTAACAGCTTCCGATTTCATCTGCAGCTTGCCCAGGAAATCAGCACAATACGTCATTCATAACTTATTATCTATCCCAACATATAAAAATTTCAATGTATTTAAAAAGGCTATAAGATGGTTGGCGAGTCTAAAAATCATACCTGCGAAGAATTAAAAAAGCCGTGATTATGATATTACGTACTTAATCGTCGTACTCATAAACGCCCAAAAGGCTAAAAAGGAAATTACAAATCCCTCAAAAATTTTATAACTCCACTCCAATCACTGGTCTAAGAAACGAATAAATTAGGTGATCTTTTCCATTTATATCCATGAAAAGAGGTAAGAATGACAAAATAGCTTTTTCATATACATAAACATTTTATCCAAAATACGAATATGTATTTATATAAACATCTAATTCCCAAAAAGTATTCTTTTCTAAAAAGCCACAAGTATTTTATTATATTTTAACTAGTCAATCGAAGAAATGTGACTTTTTAAGTATCAATACGCATGTTAATATTTATAACAGTTCTCTTAAAGCGTCAACCAAATTCACGCTGGACTATCTTCAAAATATTACGATTAGCTCGAATTATTTTAATCCATATTTCGTAACTAATAACTTTCTGGTACAATTATACATATATATTATTAATTTCTGTCAGTCTAAACATGTTTTTTTCGACAGAGATCATAGAATGGAATTACGTGTAATTTAAAAGTGATTGCCACAGTCGTTTTCTATTACATAAAACAAATGTTTTGTGGTCTGAATGGGTTTCAAAACAAAATTATCGAGCGCTCGCAATTTAAGTGCCTGGGTATTTATAAAAATTTTGGAAACAATTGGAAAATTTAAAAGAAGTTGGAAATTAATGGATTTCACAAACACATAACTGCATCTGAACATAAGTATATGTTAGAGATCATAAATTTTTCTTTATTTCTTTATGTCGGATCTTAACCGAATATTGTAAGAATAAATAGGTCGGTTGAATTATCAACGTATTGCTAGGAAATAAATTTTCAATTAAGAAATAATTTGCATGGACAAGTCATGGGACAAACACCTAAATTGCACTCGATTTTATTTTTAATTGACTTTTTTTCATAAATAAATAATTTTGCTTCTCAAATTAAAATTATGTGATTGAAAATGCTTAACTTTTTAGTTAGATTTAAAAACAAAGCGACCTACGCTTTTATACTCAAATATTACCTTCAATAACAAAGATGGCTTACATTAAAGTCTTTACTGAGTAGACTGAGAAAACCGACTCGTTATTTTTGGTTTTTAGTGCAGTATTTAGTAGTAAAAGCGTTTTTTTTCAAGTATTAATTTATTTTAAAATATTTTATAACCTGCGCTGTGAGTAAGAAAAGGATTCGTTTTACGTGCATAATAATTAAAACAGGCCAAGTGCAAGTCAGATTCGCGCACGAAGGATTCCGCAGAATCAAACAATTTTAAACTTATAAGTTTGTATTTCTCAAAAATACCGTGAAAAACGAATTTTCTATTGCTGCAATCGATCGGAAAATATCCCACATTTCAAAAACTACACAGCATATTTTATTCAAACCAATTTTGGTTGAAAGTTTATTTTAAATTCTGCTACCTTCATTTTTCAGAATTTTAAACGTATTAATTGAAAAGTAAGAGGGGGAGAGGACACAGTTTACATGATTTTAAAAGCGAATATCTCACCAACTTAATTAAAAAAGGTGTTCTGGAACTTCTTTATTATTTTTAAGGCCTATTTAAAAATACCCGACACATCTGCCCAGGCACACTAGATTTTTTTATCTCACCACCACGCTTAACATTAATTGTTTTTTTCACAATTGCCCTGTTTTTTTATAGAGGCTAATATTTTATAGCTGTTCATGGACATGCCTACCATCTAAATTTCATCTATACAGACAAAATTATATCGGTCTCGTTCTTGCCATTGGCCACAGAAATATAACAAATTAAAATGAAATCGCAATGAAACTTAATTGCCATTTTTAAATTTGTAACGCGCCCTCCAGGAAAATAGATTTTACGAATATCAAACCTATAATTAGTTAAATTACGGATTTTGCTATTCGTATCCATCTATTTTCTGAATTTGTAAGTACAAAATAAATACATATTAAATTGTGTCGACCGTAAAATACGATTCAAAATAAAGTTACCTCAACTAAATAAATTGGTTGTCAGAATCCACATTCGTTTACCTCTCTACAAATTAGCGTGGAAACATTATTCATAAAGGTTATTGTTAGAAAAAGTAAAATAAAATGTCTATCATAATAGCTTTTCTTTAACTGTAAATTTCTTTATAAATATACTTGTTGTATTTCATATAAATAAAGTTGAATGTGCATGCTTTCTTCACAGGTTTCTTTTTCTTGTTGGGTTTTCACATTAATTTCATACAAAATTCAAATTTCAGCTCTATTTCATGGCATTTATATACTGTTGAAAGCTTATATTTTTTGATGAGTAAAAAATTTAACCGGTTTTATAAGTCACCACTTTCTTTGTAACCGTCTTCAAAAAAGGAGGAGGTTCTCAATTCATGTGAATCTTTTTTTTATGTATATTCAGCGATATTTCTTCACCGAGTGAGCAGATTTTGATTATTCTTTTTTTATTTAAGGTGGTTGCTATAGGTGTGGTCCCATGTAAATATGATGATGATATGACGATAAGGTCCGGGAAAGAACAATGGAACTCCTTAAGAATGGTAGTACATCAAATATGGTTCTAGATATTTGCTACGGGTATTGGTTATTTTACAAAGTAACTATATCACTTACCAGACCAGGGTCTGATGATAAGTTCTGGAGATGAACAATGAAACTCCTTAAGGGATATTAATAAATCAACCATGATTAAAGATATTTGCTACTAGCAGTTGTTCATTTGGAAAATAGCTATACCGTCGACAAGGTTAGAGTCTGATGATGAGTTCTGAAGATGAAAAATGGAACTCCTTAACGCATGGTAATAAATTAAACGAGACTCAATTTTTTTGGTACTGTTAGTAGTTACTTTGCAAAACAACCGCACCATCGATCATGTTAGAGTCTGATGATGCGTTCTGGAGGGGAACAATGGAACTCCTTAACGGATGGTAGTAAATCAACCGTGATTCAAGGTATTTGTTACTGATAATTGTTATTTTGCGAAATAACTAGACTATCGACCATATCAGAGGCTGTTAATGCGTTTTGGAGATGAACAATGGAACTCCTTAACGATGATATTAAATTAAAGGTGATTCAATATAATTACTGAAGGTAGTTTTTACTTTGTAAAGCAACAGCACTGTCGACGAGATCAGATTCTGATGATGAATTATAGATATTAACAATGCAACACCTTAACGGATGCCATCAAATTAACCGTGATTCAAGATATTGCTACTGGTTGATTGTTACTTTAGTTATTACTTTTCAAAAGCTGATGTTGGAGTTCAAATATGTAGAACAAAACTCAATTGGTAGTTGTTACTTTGCAAAACCTGATATTGGACTTCGGATATGGAAAACGGAACTCCTCAAGTAGTAGTTGTAAAAACTAAAAACTTTATAAAATCTGATGTAGTACTTCGGACATAGAGAATGGCCAACAGCTCACCACTGGCAGCTACCACTATCCTTAAAGGCTAACAGCTAAACCACTGGGGGCTACCCCAGCTGTTCTATAATCGTGTCTATAATCGCTTCGTTTCTGTATGTTGTTTACAATCATCTTTATATAAAGAGCAAATTGTCTATATATTAGCTTTTGCTCGTGACTTCTAATAATTATGCAAATATTCTAAGAAAATAAATAATTAAATGTTAGTTATAATATGATGAAAAATTTTATCATTAACTAAAAATTTTGAAATAGAATATCTTTAAAAAACCGACTTCAAAAAAATACGTACTAAAAAGTAAAAAATAATTAACTTAGAACAAGTACCTACATATTGGCAATAAATAACTAAGTTATTTATTTTTTAATTCAGTGCCAGTGTCACCAATCACCTTAAACAAATGTAAAATTTTACATTACAAATACACATTTTGTGAATATATTTCTTATTGCGTGTGTATGTGTCAGAGGTTAACGTTTTAAATTTACGTTATAAATTAAATTGAATTATAAATTTGTTTAACTTGGTCGACTGTGATGGCACCGACTTCAAAAATAAGTAATTTAATTATTTATTGCTGATACCTATTATTTGTTATTGTATTTATTGTATTTTTGAGGTCGGTTTTTTTAAATATATTTTATATATAAGCAAGAGAATTTAACACGATAATATTGAAATTTTTACTTTATTACCAAAACAAAAGTTAATAAAGGGCTGACTTACTGTTTGCTATATTATACACTGTTAGTAATATCAAATCAAAGAGATAATTAATTGGTTTGATGGCCTTTATGAAAATTATAGAGACAAACTTAATAAAAGGATTAAAAATATTAAATCGAAAATTAGAGTTAGTTTAAACCAATTCTGATATACATTATGCTAACACATCTAATCCATTGAATGAAAATGAATAATAATATATGAATAACTTATTAAATAATATATAATATATGAAAGTAAATAATATATATTAAATAATATATATATATATATATATATATATATATATATATATATATATATATATATGTTGAACTAGAAAAAACATTACTTAAAAAATTTGTAGACTTTGCTTGAAGTTCTAAGTTGAAATTAAGTTAACGTGCTGATTATTTCAAAAATAAACAGCTGATCCGTCCCTACTAAAGATATATTTGTGCCCCAATTTTTGTTTTACCTTTATATTATATCATAGGTCAACATGAATTTTGAGTCTAAGTTCTGTAGCTCTTATTTTGATTACTTATGCCTAACTAAAGAAAGAAAAAATATTTTTATCCATTAAAGTTTGCTTTTTACTTACCAGAAAGAAATTTAAAATTTTATGAAAAGCTCTATTTTTTAATTTAAATTATATTTAAAAGCAAACAAATTTTGAATTATATATTTTTATCAATTTTAATTATAAAAGACAGCGTATATGACACCCAAAAATACAAAAAAGAATACAAAAAACACTTTAAAAATGATTAGGTTTGGTATTTCTTTTGTATTCATGTCGCTTTCTTTGGTCACTTATTTTAACATTGTTCTTGAGCAAATTCCACTGTTTTAGCCGTGAAGTTAATATTTCTGCCTTGAGTTTAAATAGGTTTCAATCTCTTACTAAGTTATTAAACTCTTCTGAATTAATGAGGTGTGGTTCAACAGACGGTGATGCGATCACGAAACCGCTGCCTTCGCTATTAGTGATAGCGGTAGTGGCTGCTTATTTGCCTTCAGCTTTGGACTAGAAGGCACTGGAAAATTTTCACTGTGGGGTATAGGAGCAGACGTTGATGGTAGATTTGGGTACTGAATCTTTTTGGCATTTTGGCCAGCGCTACGCTTAAGTGGATTAACTATACAAAAATAGCAACCATTGATGTAATCAACTGGCTCTCAACATATTCTTGGTACTGCAAACTTCATACTTTTTTTTCTCCTCGGTACCAGGCTAGAAAAAAATTAATATCATTCATTAACGAATGATACATTAAATGCATGTGTTAAAAATATATATAGGTTTTCTTTAAAAATATGATGTGTTTTATTACCTTCTAAAGTGTTTTTTGCAGTTATTACATGAGAAATGAGGTGCCCATATTTTATCTTGACTTCGTATGGGTAAGTTAAAATAAGCTTCATAGGCTTCACAAAGTTTTATATTTGAAGTCAAACAAATTTTTATGGTTCTCACTTTAATGAATTCGCGCAAATATAGCAAAAAGATTATAGGTTTTTATCTATCAAAGTAGGACTTTAAAGTTAAATTTATTTTTATTCGTTGAGATCATTTTGGTTGAACTATTATTAGAAGTCCTAGCGACGGTTGATTAGATAAAATTTTACTATTACGGCAAATCATATGCATATGTAACGAAAATCGTTCATGCTATTTAGACTGTCTGGAAAAATTGAATAAGTAACAAATACACAACACGTGTTTCTTTTGATATTCTATAGCACAAAATTAGAAATATTGTTTCTGTGTCATATCATATCATTTTAATATTCTAAAATTTGGTAACTTTTTAGAAATACCATCTACATTACGTAAACAAATTGACCCCATTAACAAGGCGTATTATTTGGTTTCTTTATAAGAGAAAACTTTCCATTGTGGTTTTGTTCGTCTTTCTTATTTTTCAATGCAAAAACTATAAAAGCGACGGAAAAATTCATTCGAAACTCTGATAAAACTACGTAAGTAGGTCAAGAAGATCGTTTCACCGAGCTCGGACACGTTGTTATATGGCATTGTCACTTCTAAGCATCTTATGCTTTTCTTGTTATATACTGAAGCATATTTTTAGCAATTTTCTAGAAGCGTAAAATAATATCTGCCACACTTTCTACTAGACAGAATACATGTCTCTAATTGAGCGAACTATTTAAATTTTTAAAATCTATTATTAAATAAATTTCCAATGTATAAAAAGGAACATAAAATATAAAAGTATTAATAAAACCTGTTTTGAATTTTCAACTTATCATGTTTGGTATTGTAAGTCATGTTATAATAAAAAGTAATGAATGAAAATTAACTTTGAGCACCCCTTTCAATCAAACTAGATTAGAAAATTTTTTATGATTCTATTTTTGTTATTTTTTTCGGATTGTAATATTTAAAAATATTATTAAAAATGTTGTTAAATTTTTTTAGGTTTGATATTATAAATTATGTTATTGTAAAAAAGTATTAAATAGAAATTAACTCAACTAACACTTGCATTCAAACTAGGTTCGATATATATTTTTTTCATTCTGTTGTTCAGTTTGACCACTAACTAAAAATTATGATTATATTTGTATGGTGAGTTATTTGGTACTGTTTGATTTTTTTGTTACGAATTTATATGAGCTCAGATTCTAGTCTCATTCTATTTAAGAACAGTACATCTATTTGACTTGCAGAGATTTTTGAATAAAAATATCAGAGTTAACGAGAACGCCAAAGACTTAACTTCACATAAAACCTCACTACATTTTATCACTGCAATGTGACGAGACCTGGCTACGTCTTTTCAACTTTCATCGTAAACCCACACCCTCGTAATTTCGTCATGATTCTACGTTCCTCCGTTATAAAGTCTTCATTGTTTTAGACTTATGTGTATGATAGTTTATAAGTAGACACCTCATAAGTAGATCCATATTAAGTGGCAGCATTTTTTTTATTTAACGTACTTCAAGTGAAAAATTAAAATATTTTTTTTTCTCGTGCTTGGATAACTCTTTCGAAAATTAAATTCAGGTTTTATTTACAATTGTTTTTATTCTTAAGCTCTGTTCGTAGCTTATAAAATATTAAGCTCTAAAATAACTTGCATTGTGCACATATTTAAATATGCGTTCGAAAAAAAATCTAAAAGAAATCTAAATAATGGCATTTGACTGACGATTTGAAATAGAATTATTTCAAATGACTAATATTAAAAATTTCAACAGATACCTAGTTTGTGCTTTTTCCTATCTTGGTGCTTTTTTGGATAGGCATGTATAGAAATCCTAGTTTGTGTTTTTTCCGATAGGAATTTAGTTGGTTATAATATTAATTTTTTTCGTAGAATTAAATCTTTATGGCTAAATTTACTCTGCTTAAATTGTAAAGAATCGTTCCAAAATATATTTTTTCTTGTGGTCAAAATTTTGTTTAGGGAAGATTTTTTTAAATTAATTTTTACTAAAGCAAATAAAAAATTTTCAAGAAGCAATATCCTTATCTCCATCAAGTATAATCAGAATTCCTTATCAATACATAGTTTGTAAGATTTACGGAAAAAAATAGCATACAGGTTCGTTTGCGGTGGAATATTAGAAACAAATTAGTTTAACTAGCTATCCCATATTACGAGAGCCTACAATATATGCAGCAGTTTGAAAGTTGAGTATCTAACGTCCTCTTGCATCCTCAACAGTTTATGCGGTAGCGTCGCATGACTATATAGGAGGTAGCGCCACGTATCGATTGCTTTTTTTTCTTCGTTTACGAAAGAAGGACTACCTCATCAAAGTATTTGATTTAACGTGATTAAATTTTAATATTATGGTTTATTTAATTTTTGTTTTTCCCTTATTTGCTTTTGTGTCTGAATTTTGTGTTTATTATTTTTTAAATTAGCATTTACTGAATATTTAGCTATGTAACTGTAGCTGGGTCAGAAACTCGTCACCTAAATCAATTAATACATAAAAGTTATTTTGTTTTTCTATACACTATTTAATGGTAGATCAAATAGTGTACACAAATTTTATTCTTAACAAAATTCGGAGTCGACAAATATTGAATCTTTAGTGATGAAGAGTAAATTCTTCGAATTTGAACTCTTTTGACATGTTTTGATGTAGTATAAGAGTAATAAAATACGCAAGTATTATACGAATACGTATAATGGAATAATACATAAGTATAAAAAAACACCATTATAGAACACTAATTGCATAAGTCTGAATTGTTTCTGCCGATTATATAAGTGTACACACACACACACATATATATATATATATATATATATATATATATATATATATATATATTTACATATATATATATATATATATATATATGTATATATATATATATATATATATATATATATATATATACTCCTTTATAGCTTTATAATACCCTAATTTTGTTAAGAAGCAAATTTGTGTCGTTCTTAGTCGTGTTTCATTAGATTATCATTAGGACTTAGTATTAAGGAATTCTATGGTGTATCTGCAATTTCCGTGGTCAGATTCTAACAAAATTTTCATGAGTCTATATTGGAAATGTACTTTTCCGAACAAAAAAGAATCATTCAAATCTATTGCACTTTCCATGCTGAATGCGCACATCCTAGTAATAGCACGTATAGCGGGAATGCTGGTGTCGCTACTACATCTAACACGCCGACCGGAAATAACGAATAATGAGGCAACCAACATGCAGCAAAAATACATGCAACAGTTACGAGAACACTGTGTCATCTCAGGAAACATCATGGCAGTGTTAAAGCAGACGGTTGCGGTATGCAATACATTGTCACATAAGAAAGGAAGAAAGTCATAACAGCCAGATATCTCGCGGTATATCCACAAAGAACAAAAATAGGTTTCCGTTTGACATGTTCATTGATACGCAGTAAATAGAAATTATTTTCAGCAAGCATGAAGTTTGATATTTGGAACAAAAAAAAAATTAAATTGTAATCACGAATGAATTAATTTCTTATCACATTCCTTCGGAAGTTATGAAAAATATGACTACAGATATATTTAAATGAATTTGAAAATATTTTTTGAAAATATAAGCATTTCAAGTTTTCGTATGTGATACTAAATCTTAATTTTAACATTCAGGCCACTTTCTTCTTTTTCTCGTCGTCTCTTTTTTTATTCATCACTTTATCTTCTTTTTATTAAAATAAAACGCAATTCGTTGTGGTATCTAAATTCCTAATATACAATTTACCTGTAATTGCCTTTGAGGTATAGTTAAAAATGCACCGGACTAAATACATTAGTTTGTACTGTACTAAAGGAAAAATGTTCAATTAATGAATATTTTTATCGCGTTTCCAAACTATTTACCATATTTTCAATAAATTTTACTCTCATAATATATATATATTTATATATCTATATATATCTATATATATATATATATATATATATATATATATATATATATATATTTCTATGTCTGTTTGCAGTGAGGATAAAATACATGTCAATAGACTATCGGATGATGATTCTAATTTAAGAATTCTGGTCCCGAGCAACTTGCGACTTTGTTATTGATGACTACTATATCTTAGGGAAGCATAGTGTGAAAGCAAAGGTATATTTATTAAAAGTCTCTTCCAAACAAAAAAAAACATAAGACATGACACGTGCGATGTGCCATGTCATATGTATGCGGGCAGCTCGGAAAGCCGCAAGTAGTGCGCTTGCATCCCACACGAGTAAATCTGTCGTGCAAGTGCTTAGCAGCTGTATAATATGCAAACCCACTACATCGCCTTAAGCCAGAGCTGCCACTGACATGCACGTACGTTGCATATATGCCAGTTAACACGATAACGGCGTAGGCAAAATTTGACCTGTTTGAATTCTACGTCAGTTTGGACTAGAATAAACCTTGAATACCAAATAATTATGTTCATAATGTATCCATCTTGACTTTAGGGGTAATTCCTGCTCTTAAATCTTAGGCTAATTTTTTAAGCTTACTGTTTCATTCTCTATTCTTTACACTTATACTGATTAATGGAATGTTGTGAATTATAAGGTTTTGGCAGCGTTGAATCTTTTTCACCATGTGTAAATTTACGGTATATCAATTTATATTTTGAAGAATATGACCATAACGAAGTATTTCATATTTCGTCACATTTTCAAATGTTTCACGCCCGAAAAAAAATTAGCTTGTCTGAATTTTCATTATAGACTCATTACTCAAATATAAATTTTCACTGCTGTGACGGGAAACAATAAATAAGGAAAGATGTGTTGGAATAAGGAAGAGGAGGTGGGAGCGAAGTCAGAGAGAAACATTGGGAGTTCGTGTTGATAAAATTTTATTTGTGTTTTTTTTTTAATTTTATGGGTTTTTCTTTTGTAATTACATTATCATTTTAAGGTTCTTATTTCTTATCTTTTCTTCTTATTTTTAGCATTCCATATATGACGAATGTCCATATAGGTCAGGTGTTACAGTAATAAAAGTGATGCTGATAAATAGCAAAAAACGATAGAAAATTAGCTTCTAATAATTTTATTTAAATCCTCAATCAGACAAATGAGTAATCCCGTACTTTGTAATGAAAAGTTGAGTTACTTTTGTAATTGTTTGTCAATGCTATTTCTACGTAACTCTTTAAACCAGCAAGGGGAAACAAAATACAGATTGTATCTCATTATATGCTCTATACAAGGACGTAACATACAAATATAAGAATATCGTACAGGATGGGGGAGAAAGTCACTTAAACCTCGAAAAGGGTAAAAAAACCTTGATTTTGACAATAAAAACAACACATGAAAAAAATAATTGGTATTGGTTACTTGCTTCTTGTAATCCTTCCTAAAAAGTCATGTATTTTGTTAGACTTTTATTGTTTTATTTTGTTATTAATAATTTTTGTTACATTAAAAAGAAAATTAATGTACATTTGTAAAGATAGTTTCTTTTTAGTTTTTAGTTGATAAAAATAGTATTTTTTTCTTTGCTCTTTCCTAGTTTTCGACCACTGGATTTTCTTTTTTATATTCTAAGAAATATCAAGTTTTTTTAGTTATGTTCTGTTTATGTGACAGTTTCTCTAATATATGAGGTCACAGAATCCATACCTTAGTGACGATTTAAAAACTCAACCTACTCTAGAAAAGTGAGCGTAATTTTTCAACTGATGAATCAATTTCAAAGCAAGATATCAAAATTTGTCTCAGTGCACTTTTTATACTTAATAGCAAAAGTTTGTTGTTTCTGGTTTTTCTAGAGTATTTTTATGAAGTTTTGAATTAATTGAACAATATTTTTTTCATATAAATTTTTAATACCCATTTTATCTCTTTAGCACAATACCGCCCGTATTAAAAAAAATGATTCCTTATTGAATACTTACACTACTTGGGCAACTTTTATAAAATATTTCAAGTTTCCCGACCCAGTGTTTGAGCTGTACATTAATCGATCAGTCAGACAATGTATTCTATTACATATCCGGAAAATAGAAAAATAAATTAAGAAAAACGACTAAAATTGGATTGTCTATGTAACTTTCTCATAACTTGGGTATTTATTATAGCAGTGTCATTAGTAATCATTGTAAAGTATCATTTATCCTTGAACGATGATAAGTGAGTGAAAATCAATTACTTAAAAAAATGAATAAAATGAAACACAAGTTATAATATCCCCATTCTTCCATATAATAATTATTGAAATAAAATTTAAAAATCTAGTTTTTATCTGCAACTCGGAAGAATGTACTGTAATTAATAGAAAGAATTTACTAAATGCGTACAGATATTATCATCACTTATATTATTTCTTTTTTACTTCTTTTAATTGAATAAAATCGCGTCGTCATTGAGATAATTTTGAACCCAGACGTTTTGTGAGATTTAGCAACTTGTAGGATAAAAACAATCGCCCTAATATTTTTGTTTTACTTAGATATATTATAATCTTAACATATTAATATCACAAATAGTACAGAATAAAAGACATATTGCTATCGCAATACTCAATGTATAATGCACAAATAGAAGTAGTGTAGTTTTTTTACTTGCAAATAGATGTCTGTCAGGTATATCAGTTTATTTATGACTACTTAACGTTTTAACTATTTACTATTATGTTTACATATTCAGAATATATTATGTAAATTAAAATGTTAAATTTAATTTCAGGAATATATAAAATTAAAAAATTTGTCTTATCATAAAATATTATTATCAAAGGAATGTATAAAACCAAAGTCAATTTGCTCTTGAAAATTCTAAAAATGTGCAATTTCGGAGTTCATGAAAAAGATCGAAAAGACCTTGCGCGGCCGGCTCGGTTTACAAAAGAAAATTATCTGAACTTAAAAGTTGTTTCAAAGCTTTTTGATGTCCTGCAATAGTAATGAGAGTTTTTCACTAGATGAATTTCAATTTACTTTCAATATCTGCGTATTATTGGAATACTAGCTTCATTCCTGTTTCGTTTGCTCATAAGTGTCTCTATATAGTGATCTATTTTCAAACGCAAGTAATAATATTACCCAATAAGGACAATCCTTATTTATTTGCCTCCATGAAAAAAACTGCGAGAAGAAATCATATACCATTAATGAAATTATCCGACGTTTTATTATGAGTTTAATTTTTCTCTTATAATATTAATAACCATAATGAAGCCCTCGACTTTTATTACAATTTATTTAATAATGTTTTGGTCTACTCGGTTCCTGATTAAAGACGGATTAGTTTGAATTACCGGTATTAATATTTGACTTGATTTAATGCTAACTAAGAATCACCGATAAGGGTGATATTTATACCAAATTCTTTTACAATAAAGGGTATAAAAATAAGGTATGAACTGTAGTCGTAAAATTTTAGTTTTTGGCACAAGTCAATTAGGTATAACATGACAAATTTGCAGAATCTCTATGCTACGGTCGTTTTACTCGTAGACTATTAAAGTCATAACTGTTAGAGCCAAGCTACAATTTCGCTTTATTATGAATATTTAGAATCCAATGTTACACAAAAATACCCCATTGTTTGGGGTATCGCTGAATCGGTCTTTCAAAAATATTGAAGGTACGTCATTTAAATTTCTCCTATACAGGGATACTTTTACGAAATACTAAACTTCGAAGTGGTTATTTTGTTTATCTCCAAAGGAAACTCCAAAGTGGTGTTTTCCAATACACAAGAGCTATTCAAAAATATAACAACTCTGAATTGTGTATATGAGAATAATTTATATATATATATATATATACATATATATATATATATATATATATATTTATATATATATATAACAAAACTAATATAAATGCCATCGAAGCTATATAGACTTTACTACTTTGCGAGTAATAGAAGCAACGAATAACATATAGTTGAGTCTGCAAAAAGTTCAAGGGAATTCCACAAAAATGACTGAAATCTATTGCAAAAATAACTCTGTATTTTTAATTGTACAGTTATTATATCTGCGAAAGGAATACTAGGAAACATATTTATGTATTTAAGTGGAGGGAAATGATTGGAGGAATAATCGTCCCCTCTCATACCGAAATAAATAAACATTGTTTTATAAAAATATTACATACGTTCTACGGGTATGCTTAAATGTTTACATCTGTGTATGTAACGAACGTAGTGTGAGTTATACTCATACTTACTGGTTTTTTTGTAAAAATATATCGGTATGACGAAATAATTGAAATCACGAGTACGGGGTTGAGCTCGATATGGGGTTGAGATGTGGTCAAATGTTCTAATAAAATGTGGTAATAATTATTAATATTTTAATTTATTAATAAAACATCAAGTTATGAGCTCCAAAATAGGAAGCGTGTTCAGTTTCCGGAATCCCTATAATAGTATAACAGTAAATATTAAAAAGCCTTAGATGTTTATGTGCACCTAAGTATATAAGAATCCTGCTTTGTGTGAGTTCTACTCATATATAATAGGTTTTTTAATAATGCCAACGCTACGTAGCGCTACCGGACAGCCGACATTAGTTTCTTTTTTCTAACTAATCTTCTGTTTTAGCACTGCTTTGCATGGATACCTGGATCCAAATACTTATAATTGTATTACAAGATAAATCTACAAATCTACATACATACATACGCACACACACATACACACGTACGCACACGCGCACACGCACACGCGCGCACACACACACACCCACACACAAATGCACACACACGTACATGTATAAATGTATAAATGTTTTTTTTCTTTTTAACAGTTAACAATTCAATTGAAGATTTAACTTTTGGTAAGGTAGTACCTTACTTACGAAATACATATTTTTGACTATAATACATTTCTGAGAATTTTTCATCATCACTGTTATTATACTGAAATCCAACATTGTTGCTAAGGATAGTTGTTTCAAAGCTATCCGTTTCTAATACCTCCTACTGTTCATCGTTATCAATGTTCGTCTCTGTGATCCTTTGATCCTCTTCTTTAACAACGAAACTTTTAGAACAGAACCGATTAAACAAACATTCAGTATTGAATTAAATTTTTGTCTGTATAGTTAGTTTATGTTACTTGCCATGTGCGTTGCATAATTTTTATAATGAAACCTTTAAAGAATTTATTCATAATTATAAATGAAACGAAATTCAAATTGAATCAGAAGGCAACAACAAATTTAATTATTTTAAAAATTTGGGATTCAACCTAAATAAAAGTATTAAAATATTTTCTTCTATATTAGGGTTCAAGAAAAATTAGGATAAAATATATTAGGGTTCATTAGGTTAAAAGAGCACGATCTTTTGTTTAGTTATTAACTGCGTTTCGGCGAGTAAAGAAGAAAAAATGTGGAAATTTGCAAAGATGATTTAGCGTACGTTGTTCATCTATTACTGATAATTTCAATATGCATGTTTGTGAAAATCTAATAAATAAAAGAAAATCATACTTTAAAACATTTGCTAAAATCAACTGAAAATATATAAAATTCAATTACTTTTTCATAAATGTTAAGAGTCTATTTAAAATTATGGACATTATAATTAATGGAAAATGAAGCAAACTTTAAATGTCACGTATAGAAATTACAAATATTCATTACTCGTCAATTTATGAAAAAACTGTAGAAATAAACGTAATTAATAAAATCTGAATGTATGTATAAATATCGACGACTTGATGGCTTTCGGTTTTTTCTGCTTTAAATTCTCCATTCCTCTTATGAAATAAAATATAAAATATATATACATATATATGTATAAGAAAATATTATTCAAATTCTTCAGGTTTTTTTTTTATTTGTATTTATTTAAAAAATCTAATCACATAAAATATTATTGTTTCTATTTATTCTGTTATTGATTTCTTCGTTGCGATAGGTTTCCATAATTAAATTGAGAACCTAATCTTTGATTTTCATAGCAACAAGAAGTAAACAGTTTTTATCTAGAACAAGTATGTAAATCCTGAATTCTAAAGATCATGACTTAGTATGTACAACTCAGTATCTACGTTCATGACCTTCAGGCGTTACACACATTATTCTCAATAATAATAAATGGGAACGACAGATTAGTTACCTTTCCTACTTGCTAAATGTTAGGAATAACTTATTTAGTTGCGGTGAGGTTTTTCGTACAGAGAGATATACACTAGCGTGCAACGAATACATATTAGCATTCTCTATATCTTTCATCATGAATTGTTTCCTTAATCCGCATATTTGTATATTACGTAAGTTTGTAGAAGTCTAGAAAAGGAACTGTTTTAAATAATGGCTTAAATATATATAACTCACACCATGAATATTTTATACAATAACTATTTTCAAAAATGTGTTTGTTTCATTCGTCAGACGTTTTCTCTCCAAAATGAACGAAAAGAGGTTACTTGGTTAACGATCCATTATTTAAATATCAATTTTAATAAAATGTCTTTCGTGATTTCTTCAAATAGTTTATAAAACTTAAAAACTTTGTGTGTATATATTTCTATAATACATGTATTTTTTGAATGATTACATATTTGTGTGACATACCTTATTAGAACATATTACAAGAAAAATTAACACATTTTGGGTCATGAAAAAGTTGTAAAAATGAATAGATTAGAAAAAATTTAGACTAAAGTAAAGTATTTAAGACGATGAGCATGCTTGCGGAATTATTGGTCGTCAAAGAAAGAAGAGAATTGTGGACATCGTATAGACATCGTGAAAAACAGAGAAGTGGTATAGAAATTATCAAAAACAACAGGTGCAAATTTGTCAAATTACAATATTCTTATCTTTAAGTTAACCCTTAACTTTAAGTGTGTATCGATATAATCAATAAGAGACAAATTAAAATTATGCATTTATTTCCAGTTTTAATACGCTTAGATTTTCAATTTGAAGTTGATATTTAATTTATTGACTGAGATAATATTTTACTTACAGGTTTTCAGATATTTGCAACCTGTATTTAACAAAACTTTTCAGTTACGGAATGATGTTTAAGCCATCTATTTGGGACTTATCAAGTAGCATTGTCGAAAATAAGAGACAAATTTATTACAAGTACACATTGCGAATAAGTTAAAAAATTCCGTTAGTAATAACTTCAAGCTTTCAACAACATTATGTTAAAGAAAAATAGTTTAAATTTGAAATAAGTACGAGCTTTTCTATTTTATGACTTTTGTGTACCTATTAGTAAACAATTATTCATATTAAAGGTAATTATGATTATCCGAAATAATTAGTAGCCGATCATGAGTTCAATTTAAATATATATTCTAATATTAATACGCCAACAAAGTTCTTCAAAATGAAACGATTTATACAATAAATATGGTCGTATTTGTTTTTGAATTAAATTTCACATATTAAGTTGGAGCTTTTTGAGAAGGGTAATAAAGTATTTTACATCAATAATGGAAAGATAGTAGACTTATTTTACGCATATGTTAGTTAAAATTAAAGAATTATGAGTAAAACCTTGACTAAAACGAAGTAATAAAATATATATTTCACAAACTACTAACACTAGTGAACTTAATGTAGTATCAACAATAACAAAAATGAGTAGACTTTGCAAGGAAGGTACGAGCAAATAGCGATCCCAGAAAGTAAATCTTCATACAAAGCTTAATGATGTATTTTGAATAACCCTACTCATATTAGATTCATTATATTATACAAGGGGGAAAATGTGTTGAAAAACGAAACGTGAAAGATGAAACGTAATTATATTTCTTATTAAGCTGCAATGGAAGCGAAATACAAAAAGGTAGGTGAAACAATGCAGACACTAAGGAGAGTATATGGAACCCTGCAACAGCATAAAGAAGACTCATCAATACGGCGTCAGCTGCGGAATAAATTAATTCATTATGACATGTGCATCGCCAGAATACATTCTCACTCTAATTAATAACACTGCTATATTACTCATATTAAATTGCAACTGAACATCAATGCGAAGAAAAATCCTATTGGGAGGATTTCCACGAAAGTTTCAATCGCGTGGTAATCCAAACAAAACTGCAATAATATATGAAACTTGTATTGTGCTCTTCCTCTAAAAATACTTAGTTAAAATAGAACCGATATAATTTTTAATAATTTAAATTTTTACAAAATTATTATTTATTTTAGGGAATTCTCGGACCTTAACGATAACGAACGAAATTATGTCAGTACAATATATAAAAATAAAGTATTTTGAACTGTAGCTCTTAAAATAAAAATGGATACTTCTAAATTTAAAAAAAAATTATCGTGTGTATTATTTTTTTGTTTATTATTCATATCCCAAAAATAAATTCCTACAGATATAGATGATATTTTAATTCCTAAAATTCAATTTATTTACGATATACCAATATTATATATGTGCCTGTGTGCGCATGTGCGCGCGAGCGCGTGTTCGTGTTTGCGTGTATGCGCATGTGCGCATGTGCGAATGTGCGCGTGTGTACATTTGTGCGTTTGCGAGTGCGCGCGATTGCGCGAGTGCCCGAGTGCGCGTACGCGCGGTCGCCTATCCGGACCAATGCCGCTCGTTTTCTTACCCCCTCAAAAAGCAATAAAAATGAAAACCGATATAATTAAATTAATCTAGTCTTGGTGTTAATCTGTGTTTTAATATCGTAAGTGCTCAGTTTAGCGCCAATGATATTTTAAAATTGTTTGATAGGACATGGAAGAATATTCATTATATATTGAATGCAATATATATTTCGAAATGCGTCGTATATTTCAGAATATATATTGTTGCGCGCGATTATTTATTACAAAAAAATTATTTGAAAATTTTCATACATTTGTTTGTGCGGGAATGTTTTAACCTTTTTTCTTTCACGTAATTTATTTTTTTTTTAATCCTTTTTGCTTACTCACTTTTGGGTAATATTTTTCTTTTTTTAGATTAATTCGTCTTTGTATTTATAAAATTTCTCACGTGATACTTTTTGCTTATTAAATTTTTTAACGTTTTAAATTTTTTACGCAACCCTTTTTAATAACCAATTTTTAGATGCTTTGGTTTGTTTTTTTTTGTTTATCAATTCGTGTTTGCATTTACATTTTTTAACTTTAAATGTTTTGAATTTGTTTTTTTTAATTACCCATTCGGGTCTGTATCTATAAGCTTTTTATGTGACCCTTTCTATTTGTTTATTTTACATTAACTCGTGTTTGTATTTGCAAACTTTACACATTGGTAGATGGCGTACCGGATAAAGACTTAGCCTACATTTCGTCCCGAAAAATATAATTCTGAGTAATATTATAATCCTAACTAATATCAGGAATGCAAAAATGTATTTATTTGTACTTCGTTCAAGTCATAATGGAGCTAAAGATTAATGTGACTTTCTGCACAGAGAGAAACAGATGACTTCACAACGCATTTTACACGACAATGAAATTAAAAACATTCTTTTGGAGGCGGAAGATGGGGAAGATCTTATTCTAGGCGATGCGTTAAAAGATGAACCAGATGAAATAATTGAAGATTTTTGCTTTCAGGAGGATTTGAGAGCAGTTGATAATCACTTCAGTATTCGGATGAAGAACTTGTAGAGTGGTAGAGTGTGAATTTAGTGTCTAACACGTACCAAAATTTTCTGACCAGTTCAAAAAATACAAGTCGAATCGACCAACTCTGTATGAAATTATGATTTGGTTCCATTGAGCATGCGGCTTTTGTTGGTTCGAGATAAGTCTATAACATTTTGGATTATACTACTTGGCTGGTGTGATGAAAATACATTACTTAACTGTCAAGGAAATATTTGATAAAAATACAGGTATTCGTTATTTTCGGTCGACTATGAGTGAGAAAAAATTGGAATTTTTAACAAATTGTCTCCGGTTTGATGATCGTTCAACAAGAGGTGAGAGAAGACACATAATAAATTGGCTCCTATGAAAGAACTGTTTGATTATATACTTGAGACTTCAAAGAACCTGTATTCCCCTTTCGACTGCACTACCATAGATGAACAGTTGCTTGAATTTAAGGGGAGGTGTCCATTCCGTATGTACGTGTCTTCAAACCTAGATATATGGATCAAACTATTAATGTTTTGTGATGCTAAAACGTATTATATGAAGAATAGCATAATATGCATAGGAAAAAATCCCATTCCTAGAGGAATAACCATTGCCGAGTATTATGCGCTTGCGCTGAGAATTATTATTCATAATACTAAACGGAATATAACATAAGATAAGTGGTTTACCTCTTAACCTGCCGCTCAAAGTTACTATGCAAAAATGTCACTATAGTTGGAACACTAAAAAAAATAAATCAGAAATACCTACTCATTTTACTGAAACAAAAGACCCTGACTTGAATATATCAATGTTTGCTTTTCATGATGAACTCAGTTTGCTTTCATATATTTCTCCAAAGCTTAGTAAAGGAAAAAATAAAAACATCTTCATGCTTTCCACCATGCACTATGAAGCTGATAAAGATAAATCCGTTAAGTTTCCGGAAATAATAAGTTTTTATGGTCAAATGAAGGGTAGAGTAGATTCATTTGACCAGATTTGTCACACCTATAGCCAAACTCGGCACTGGAGCCTTTGTGTCTTCTATGGGATATTAAATGTCACGGGATCACTTCCATGATATTGCAACATTAATAAAATGCCACTAATAAAGAAGATTTTAAGAATAGACGCGCTTACCTGAAGACTCTCGCTTTTCATCTCATAAAACCCCACCTGGAAGAAAGATTTTAATAACGAATTTTGCTAACGTCCCTACAAATAAGCATTAGAGATATATTAAGAAAAAAATGACCAGTAGCTGCGGCAACCCCTTTCATTCCAAAATCTGGAAAGTGTTCTATCTGCCCAAGGTCCAAAGACCGTAAATCACGCATACAATGTGCCAAGTGCAAAACATTCATTTGTAATGGGCACCAAAACAAAATATGCCAAAACTGTTTAATATTTTCTAATTAATATGCCTTAATTATGTTCAATGAGACTAAAATGATTGTAGAAAAAGCCTATGTAAGTTGATTTTTAATAAAAGTTTATTTTTTGATCGGGGTGTATAAGTGTCGTTAATTAAATTTTAATATGGGTACGGTTCTAGGATTAAATAATCATATGTGTCTTTATGTATACATACATACATACACACACACACATATATATATATATATATATATATATATATATACATATATAATATATATACATATATTAAAGACGTTACTGAAACTGTTAAACACAAAACTGAATGTATTAGACACCATAAAATTAAATATTTAAATTATATACAATTTTAAAATAGATAAAAAGTAATTCGTCTGAATTATAAATGCAGGTTTGATCAATTACTTCATGTTAAAATAATTATACTACATATTCGCTGAATTTTTAATAAAATTCACAAGAATAGGCGATTTTTGTCAGAGATGTGAATACGCCTTCAGGTATCATTTAAAAACCATATTTCCATTTCAAAGAACATAAGTCACAAACAACTAGCCGCAGAGATGGTGCAGCTAGTGTATTATTAACGCTGTTAATTTAGCTTGATGATATGCCGAGCGCCTGGCGTTGGCGCTAATTTATCGAAAGAGAAAGGGGCGGAGCTTGAAAATTCAATCCTTCGAGGTCGCTGAGATTTGTCATCGCCTTAACAAACCATTAAATTACTAATAAAAATTGTATTTTCAGTGAAATAGTCTTCGCATCGCTTACGATTTAAGACCGAATGAGGTGTTCAGTACATTACGTCCTACATAGTTTGTTTTATGTCACGCGGCGCTCGATTTACTTGCACTAATGGAGACTGAACCCTTGCGGCAACGTCTAAATAATGTATCACAAGGATGGAATAAGACTAGAAATAATAATTATGTATTAATATTTTTTACTTTTTACTCAGGAACTTATAAAAACCGGGTCATTATTCCAATTAAACAACAGCCTGTTACTCGAAAATTAAGCTCAAACAATGTTTAATTCAGAGTTATTGAATAATACAGATTAATGACAATTTTAAGTACTATATAACCTATAAAACTTATAAAGACCTTCGGTGTTTGAGAAATTTATTACTTTATTTATTAAATTTTACTAAAATAATGTTAACGATTATTTGTATAATTATTACTCCTGGAATGATTGTTAATTCTACAAAATATTTCTTGATAGAATCTATTGTGATATAAATGATTTCGAAAATTTGGCTTCAATGCTTTAATCATTTGTATTAACTAAAATAAGGAAAAAAATTGGAAACCGTATAAGCTAAAATAGTAAAATAAAATTTAATTATTCATGTTACATTTCTCCATATTGATACTCGACAAAAAATTAAGGGCACTTCAATCATTTATTCCATTGAATATTACACAATTCTAAGTAAAGTGATATAAAATTTATTACTTTTTAAAAAATTTCTATGTATGTAATTAATTCTAACTCAACGATAACGTAACTTTACTTATTTTACAGATAATTAGCTACCTGTCCCTATTTTGATCAAGTACAAAGGGATGCATAACTGAACTTTATTTCATTCCCTATTTTAGATAAAAACCTAATTATTGACGGCTAATTTATTGACTTTATTTTCAATTGTGGTTATTGTTTTGCATTTCAGTCAAATACATAATGTAATCTTTTAACATGAAATTCTTAACAGCAAAAATCCATAACGCTTAGTTCCCATATATATATATATATATATATATATATATATATATATCCTGAGACATTTAATGAATTTTATTTTTGTGCACATTTCTTGTCAACTTTATTTTTATGTAGCCATAACGATCTTGTTTGTTTGAATCAAAACTTAAATTCTAAATAAAACAATTATCAATCTGTAATCTGCAATTAGTAGTAATATATATTTGTAAACTAATTAACAAATTATCAAGTAATCCACATAAATTTCACGCATTATTTTAATGTAGATGTAATGGCTTAAAAATTTAATTCAAGAATATATATGTCATGCTCCCACTAACTTTACTTAAATTGTTATTTCACATTAATTTTATGTTGTCTCTACTTTCCCGGTATCCGTACCCTTGGTATCCTACACTCCTCTGGACACTGTCAGCTACAGATGGTTTTTCATATGGAATTCCACATCAATTAGCTAAATTGTTTTTGTGGCAAACTCTACGAAATAAACAAACAAAACTTCCCCTTTATAAAATTCGTAAAATTATTTTCATTAAAAAAGGTGATACAAAAGAATTAAATTTGGAGCCGTACAAAAAACAAAAGAACACAAAAAAATAGAATTTTTCTATGCATCTAGCATCATTAAACAAATTTTAAGAACGAAAAGTTCTCTCTCTGTAATTGTATTTTCTCTGCATATAATATTTGAATTTATAATATTTCTACAGTTCAATTTATACGAAAATGTTTTTATCCAGGACAAAAATTAAAGAATCTTTATTTTTTACAGCACTTCTGCCTTTAATTTTTAGACAATATAGTTTTTCTCTGTTTCTAGATTCTCAGAATATAATAATATGCATTGTTGCATATTATTATATTGTTTATTTCAAATAAACACAAGCAGGTAGCGAGAATTTACATAATCCTACTGTGCGCCCGCATGAAACCCTATACCCACTGTCGCTTCTGTGTCTAATTAAGCGCGCTGGGAAAATAAAAAGACCACGCCGTGACCTACTCAACCTAAACTTTTTTATTACCAAAAGTTGCCTTTAATTATTCAAGCTAGCGTACTGCATGTTCCTTTATCATTTCAAAAACTAATTGTTTTCATACAGAAAGTTGCACACGTAAAGTAGACAAAGATGATTGTCATTTAACATCGCTATGGTGGTGATTAACTTATTTAACAACTCAAATTCCAAAGGTTATTCTCTTCTTTTGTAAATCAGGCAAGTCTGCAATTCACGATTCAAAATCATCTAACCATATTTGTGACATAATACGGGGTTGATTGATTTATTATGTTTGGACTGTGTTACGTTGTCAGTGTAATTTACATATTACCTCATTCTCATCAAAGTTTCGCTTGGCAGACATTTTCCAAACGCATTCTATATTATTAACTTGTTAACTCTAAGCATTTATTATAAAATATCACATTGATAATCAAAATTTTCACACTCAATATCATATCCCATTTTTGTTTGAGCATTAAATATATTGAATCTTTCTCGAAAAGTAGTGTATTTTTTTTAATTTCCATTATATTTATCATTATAAACATAATTCGATATGTGAATAATCGTACAAAAGGGATCATGACATTACAAATATATTGATTTGATTTCATCATGATGAAAAAGTAAATTTTCTCATGATAAATATAGGTTTAGCTGTAATGAAAGCAGGCCATTAGAATTTCTAACAACAATGGAATGTATCTAGATTTAAGTAAATTTTAATAGAATAGACAGATTTCCACATTTTTGAAGAACTAGGAAAACATTCGAATATCTCACAGCAAACAGCAAGTGCACATTGTGAACAAACTAGAGACGTACTTTTAAAGTAATTTTGTTCCAAGCATTTTCAGTGTTTCAGGGTCAAGTATTTTTAGTGTCTTTTGACTGTTAAGAACTGATATTCCATCAGAGTCCAATTAAGGGGAACGTATTACTATCATATTAAATATCTTAGTAAAGAAATATTTGAACTAGTTATATTCGCGACAATATATTCTAGATATAAAAACCGAAAGTTAGTTAAGCCCGTGATGACTCCATTCCAGGATGGATGCATTAATCAAGGTTCCTGACTTTCATGGATGTGTAAACGATGCATAAATCTTCAATAAACTAATTCGAAAGGATTTTTGGAATGCTTTCGAAGTTGAGGATGTTTTTGTTTCTTCAAAAACTTGATTTTCCAGATTCTATCGCAAAGATCCCAAGAAAAGGATTTATTATAAAAATGTCAGAATTTGCTGATAGTTCTTCTGCTTCCTTAACTACTACAAGTTTTATATTTATCAGATTAAATTTTTTTTTTTAAACTAGGCGCCTAGTTTGTAAAATAATTAAAATTAAAATTTGTTATGAAATAATAATTATGTTTAAAATAACCTTTACATTTAATGCCAGTTTGGCAACCTGCACATCTATTGCAAACTTTGCAAACTCAAATTTCAAAATTAAATGTCACTTATCTGTTTCAAAAAACCTAGTTTTTTAAACACGCGTACATAGTAATTAAAACATAAATAATTTTGTTTTAGAATATATTTAGTATTTACACATACCTACATTTTACGTTCCGTTTCCGCGTTAAGTGACAATAATTTTGATTTAAATTATCTACGTTGTTAAATTTTGCTTCTTTCTAAAACGAGTTAGCACATTTTATTCCACGTTCATCGATATGGTTGGAGAAGTATAATCTGATAGCAATGAAATGACGGATTATTCTCCTGTATTGAATTTTTTGTAACACGAGTTAGTTATCGATTAACGTTCGATTCGTAGGGTTATTATAATTACATTTGGCATACTAATACAATGTTCCACTAGTACTAAAAAATGACATATTCGTAACTTCACTCACTCGATATCACAAATAACAAATCATACAATAGAATTAAATCGTATTAAACCAATTAACCGTTATCCCAAACTAAACTTTATAAAATATACTAACTAGAAGAAATATGCGAGAGTTGAAGTAATCAATTAAAAATAATATTATTTTATTATTTAGAAGCGCATAATAATTTGTCTAAACGCCAAATAAAAAAATTTAATGTATAACATATAAATTAATATTAATAGTCATTCCGACAAGTTTATTCTATTGTTTGGATTTACGAAATGTAAACAAAGTTGGCATTGAAATTAATTTCGATATCCTTTTTTTATATTTTTTATGCAATGCTGTGCAAGAGTTAGACAAGTCAAATTTACTATTTGACTTGTCTAATTCTTGCATTTAGCATTTGTCTAACTCTTGCTTTATACGGAGCTAGTTAGACATGTCAAAGTCACTATCGATCGCTAAAAATAGTAATCATGTAATATTGCCACATTTCTTACGTTTAACGAAATATAAAATATAAGTTGATGCATTTTCATGTCAATGACTTATGACAATTCTTAAATATAAAAAAGTGGTATGATTTAAAAGAAATAGATGTATTGAAATCTACATGATGCACTATTACAGATTAAAGTCCATATATTTTTACTTTTTAAATTTTTTTTCTAATACATAACGCCGGTTGAAATTCTAATACAAACAATATCGTTGAAAAACAAGTTTCAACATCAAAAACATGTCCGTGCAAATTGATAATTATTTTAATAAATGTTCGCCTGAGTGAAATATTTAGTCTAAAATCATTCTGGTGCCAGTATAAAAAGAAATATTTGTGTAATATCTGCATCTGGTGCCGCTTCGCTGCTTTAGTCACGATATACGAAAATCCTTTCTGAGTAAATATCGTATATTCAGTATATTTGCCTCTGATAAAAATTTCCCGAGTTGCGTCAAATTATACATACATTTAATATACTTTATGTATACTTTGTACAAGATCTATACTGTCGATGTAGACTTAACTGAAAACAAAACTTTGAAGGTTTGATCAAAAATATCTTTGAATTCTCTATTGTCCCCGTTTTTACCTTCATTCGTCCCAGCATACAAACCTTTAGATATTAAATGCCTCAGTAGCTTCAAGTGTAAATATATTGGATAACTCGATTATACTTTTCTTTTTCTTAATATTTTAGTAATATTATATCTTCTTTTGGCTTTGTTTCTTTTTAATATGTTAAGTTATTTAAATAACCAGAATTTCTCCTTAGTAGGTTCAAAGCCTTGTTTGTTTACAGCTTTAAGGTGATGTATTTCCAAACGTAAGTCATTTACTACTCAAGGTGAAGATACTAATAAAAGAATTAATTAATTATAGATGTCTTCAAAATTTAAAAAGCCTTTTCCTAACCTTTAGACGTTCAACCTTTATATTATTTCATAAATCATCCGTACATTCGCGCATAGCAGATAATTTTTAAATTAATTTCCTTTTTGATTTTCGTTTTACCTATAAACATATATGATATTTCCATGGTGTGTTCACAAGGCATACGGCATTTGACGGCGCGACGCACCGTGGGGATCCAGGTTCAATTCCTGGCCGCTCATCGACCGGGGCGTGACTGGTGTTCAAGTTTGTTGAGAGAGATTGTTCTCGTGGCCATAAGTTTGCGATATAACATTAAATTATACACTAAAGTACATAACTAAATAGATAACATCCTTGAGTTACACAGTCAACCATACAGCAAATACTTTCACATTATTATTTTTGAAAGGAAGAAATTATTCCTCTAGTAGTGGATTAAAATATGATTGTTTGTTAATTATAATATTTATGAATTTAATGTAGTAGTTAATATAAACCTTTTAGAGCATCACAAGCACATTCAATTTTAAATATTCATACCGCTTTCTGAGAAGAGGGGGTTTCTCTTAATACAATATCATTGATGTGAGTATCGGAGGACTTAATGTAAGATTGCGAACTGGAGGAAACCCATGGCCAGAAGTGGCATGATGAAGGCAGTTTTTAATTATTTAATTATTATTAAGATGTTTTAGGGGAAATGACCGTTAGTCACGTCAGTTGGTTTGTTGAAAACTATTTTCTAATGTTTAGGATCTTCTAATTCCATCTTGTTGCATGAGTTATTGTAAAAGTTTGGGTTTAATGTGCAACTTTTTAAATTATGTCTGGGAAAAAATCAATCCTATTTGTAAAATGGTCTCTTTTTTTTGTTTTTCAGGCTCAATTTTTAAAACCCCAGTAACTCCTTTCTTTATAACTTACTCTCTATTCTTTCCTCCTTTCCCTGTTGGTTTACTGTAATGGTCAAAAAAATCTAGCTGATATATAGATTTCGACTGATTATATTTTACAATAGCACATTATTGAGCTTTTTTGGTGCTAAAATCAACATTAATTAATATGAATCTGAGCTCTAGTTAATTGAGTTCTTGGCTTTGACAGATTGTTATAGCATATGCTAAAGAAATTTCAAATTGTTCGTAGAGAATGAATGCTCATTATTTATTTAAAATTTTAATTTTTCTGGTGTCAAATCATACGTCAGACCAGACCAGGATAATTGTGACTCCTTTCCATATTTTTATTTTTGGACCCCATTCTATTTTCTACAAAATTCCTATTATATTATCACTAAAACCCGAAGTTACGTCTAGATTTTGTTTCCACGTTTCTAACGTTTGCACGTTACTTCCACGAAACTTTTTTGTACTTTTTATGCATCCGCAAGCTGATGCATAAAAAAGTACAAACTGATATAAATACGGCAAACGATACTGTCTGTTAATGTAAATTTAATCATCACCAAGAGAAACTTTTAGCTGATCTCCGTAGTTTATAAAATAAGTAGTATCACCAGACTGGCTTGAAACACCACCTCAGGGTCAAATTAACCACACATTAAATACGTCAATTATTAAAATAAACAGGAATCGTGTCCTACATTAGGGCAGACTCGATGGCACCATGTGTTGAGTGATCCTGTTTCATATTCAATTTACCGTCTTTTTTTTAAACTTAATAAACCTAGTAGCAATTTACAAAAACCTCGTAAGTGTTTACGCAAAACACCTAAATTTAACCTAATTATGCTTTTATCCAAACGTATGCAACTACTAGAACCCAAATCTCTTAATAATAACGTATGATTATCAGTTAACTATTATACAAAACCACTATTTTTTTAATAAGATGTCGTTTTCAAAATCCTAAAATATATATTGTTGATATGAAAACAACATATGATTATTTGGTTCTACACTCTATGGGTATTGTTAATACGCAGCTATAACTGGTCGTTGATAGTCTAATTTTTAAACTATGTTAAGTGGGCGGCAAATATCCGTCATATATGCATACCAGTTTACGACGGATATAAATATTAACATGTTAAAAGATTTTTAGTATCAAAACGTGTCATATTGCACAATGAAGGTATATATTAAAATAAAAATAAAATAGATGCAAAAATAACTTGCTGATCAAGAGATTTAATTTCCTGTAAATTGTTTTTTAATTCTAATCCATTCCTTTTATGATTATTGTGATCCATTACAGGAGACGTATAGGGATGTTGGGGAACCATTTAGAAACTGTTTAAAATCTTAAATCGAACAAAATTAGCGTGAAAATGCGAATCATTCTCTTTATGCCAGCCTTATGATGGAAGAAATGGCGACAATACAATAAACCAAATGGAACGGTAAACGATACCATGGCTACTTAAACTTCGGGTATGATTTAAATTGAAATGAATCGTGCAGAGGTATCATTAGCTATGGTGATTATAATCAACTGCTTCTTTTAGTTTCCGTTTGCACACTCCTTGAGAAATTATATTATATCTTATCAAAAGCAAAATCGATTGGAAGTTACTTATTTTACATGAGTTTCGGAATAATAGTTGCTCTAACATTTATATGTGACGAGGCACTTACTAGCTTATATAAATTTAAAACATATTCATACTTCTATTTTGACTTATACTATGACTGATATTGCTGGAAGAATAACGAAATATCATGTGGTATAATATTTTGCGTTTCTATTATTTATTACAATAGGAACCATGCATAAAACCTATAATTCATTGGTGTTTTATTAATAAAGTAGAAAAGCCAATAGCAAAGTTTTCATTAAAAGATACTGATTTTTGTTACAAAATCTTTGTTATTAATTATGCAAAATGGATGCCGTTTTTAAAATGACGTCAATACTGTTATACTTCTCCTGACAGTGTTCATAATTTGATCAGTAATAGGTAATTAGATCTGCGTTTTACGCGAATATATAATGTAGTTGTTTTAAAAAAATTAATTAGAAATTGATCAGAGTTTTGTTAAAACTTACTACAAAAATGTAATTGGAGTTAATGTCTTCCTGAAAATGAGGGAATGTTATTAATGAAGAATTATTTATGAAGTGTGTCGAAATTGAGAGAATAAATGATATTAGAGAAACAATTTAGTATATGTAAATAACATACATCTTAAAGTAATAACGCATATTTATTGTAAAAATACGCCTTGTCGACGAGGATCACATACAGGCACAAAATAACAATTTAGACGCTCTTTTTTCGAATATTACATGCTAAAGTTGAAGTATGTTAGTACTTGTTTGTATTATGTGGTTAAGGTACAATCCATTTTGTTTATTTTCAGTGTGAAAAAAAATGTATTTGATTTTAGTGACATTTAAAACATTGACAGAATACGTATTTTAATCGTAAATCTAAATAACAACAGCAGGGATGGCGTCACAGGAATTGGTGGTGTGTTTTGCCATGAAATGGAAAACAACATTTTAGCTGCATTTTTTCGGCAGAAATGTTATTTTTAAAATCTTTCATTTCTTTAACTAACAGAAATAATTTAGACATAATTCTGTCGAATAAACATAAAAATTAAATTTGTGCATATTTTTCATTAATTAATAGTATGATTTTCATTCTAAAATAATTCAGTGTTTGCTTTCATTACTTGCATAATCTATTATTACTTCACAAAGTCCACCAATATGGACTTCACTACTAACGTGACAGCTTTCACTCTGCCGATTTTTTTTAAAACCCAGCTTTTTGCCGCTAAATGATGTCAAATGTAAAATTAATCAATCACCGATTTTAATACTATAACGCTATGTTTGCTATAATAATCAGATTTGATAACTACATTCAAATAAAGAGACCCAAATACAGTTCTTAAGCCCCCCTCCTCCCCACCCCCAAAACGGTTAACGTAAGTTTCTGTGTGAATAAATCGTCTAACCATACCTGTTGTTTTTTCATATTAATGATAAAACTTAATTGTCACAAAATTTTGAAAATTTAAAACATGCACGAATATTTAATTAGAGACTTAAAAAAAATTATTTCGAAATATCGATTCAAAGAGACAATTCACAACGACGTCTGCTCTCAAGTGTCTTCCCGCATTCGAATTTCGCTACGTACTTCGGAAATTTGACATGCACCACTCCCACCCTTCCGCCGCAACCAGATATCATTTCGCTCAAATCCTTCTTTACATTATTTGAAAATGGAATTTATATTTATTGTGTTTTTTTGGTATTAATTTTTTTTAACCCATGAAAGTAGTATGATTTTTACCTTTGCGTATTGAAATTTGTTTACCTACAGATATTTTATCCCTCATTTTGAAGGGTTGAAGGATCAAAGTTACAATATTCTTAAATTCCTCATTTTACCAAATTTTAACTGCATATCACCAACCTCAATTCCAAATTTCAGCTACTCAGAACTACTGGAAATATCCTAAACATTTTGATAATCATCAATGACTCAATGACGAAATCAATAAATTTTGTGTATTAATACTAACAGAAGAAGCAGGGCTTTTGTAATTCAGTACATTACTCAAGTTTGGTAACTACATCCGATTCTGAATTTAAGACCTGATGTTTTATCCAGATTGAATTTACGAAGTTTAAAATCGCTTTGAGAAAAGGTTACGGTAGCTGTACTTAACGAGGGTAGTCTCTTGCATCCAAATGACACGATATGCATTAAACCAAAATGCTTAAAATATTTAGATAACCTGTGAATTATGAGTAAGTATAAATTATATATATGTACTGCCTAATATATCTTTCAAGGGCTTAGATAAATGATTTTCTACTATCGTTCATTACTTGCAAAATATTTTATATACAATCCTTCTTGATATAGATTTTATATCACTGTTTGTTTTACCATCCTTTAAAATCTAATTATATCGGGACTCTCCAGTTTCCCACAGTATTCAAATGCTCAACCACCAGATCGCGGTCGCACCAGATCGTAATTGGTTCTGGTAAGTGAAATTAAATGTGTTGAAATGTGTCATGCTCATAATTTATATTTTGTACTCATGTTTAAAAAGTACCTTTTTTATTTTAATTAGTTAAACAATGAATTGCTTATCGTTACGAAAAAAAATTACCTGTAATGTGTTAAGATATGCATGTAAATAAATAAATAAATAAATATGCTTCTTTTAGTAGTAAAATTGGAAACAAATTACAGCCTCCTAGATATAGAGCCTTAAGACACAGCTCGCAAATACGTGTATATCGAATTATTTGAAGAACTTTCGCATATTAATATTTAGTTCAAAATAAATTAAAAATTCAGTTGAGCTTCACTCGGGGATCATGTTTTAACGATACTCTATACGTCTAGGTAGAAAAAATCGTGGAAATAAAACATGATTATTGCATGTTGGTTTATTAATACAATATAAGCAGAGATAAAAACGTGATTAAAATCGTTCTTGGAATACCATGAAGAATGTCATAAAATGTTGTTAATGTAAGAATAGTGGATTATTAGATATTTTAACTTGAAAGTAATTTATGAGAAGAGTAATTTTCGTGACTTGTACAAACCAGTTTATTTTAATTCTAGGTTAACTAAAAATATGTTTCCAGATATTTACGGACATAATTAGCATTAATATTACGGACATAATATTACGGACATATTTAACATTTAATTCCAAGAAGGTCAGTCAGTTAATTTCGACGCTAATCTTAATACGTGCGCCGGCAATTAAAGTACTGAATGGTATGAAGTTAAATCTATCCACAGTTAAAACATATATACCATCATTGTTCGGAGTCGGCTTAAAATTGTGGATTTCTCTAATTATAATTTAGAGAAAAATAGTTTTTTTTTAAATAAAGCTAATGGGTTCTGGTCTTCTGGAATACCATTGTGTAGCTATTTATAATTTTATTTCAATTTCTATAAAAGGGACGCATGATATTTATGTAGTTTGGTTTTTACAATTTTGATACTTATATATAGCTATAGAGACACTAATATCAAATATTAACATATAATTTAATTTCTTTCTGTAGTAATAATTTCTATTAAATATAATTAAATACTAAGTTCAATTTTTTGTAACCAAATATTATGTGCATAACCAAATTGAAAAAGTTACGTAATTTAAAAAGTATTTGTTTTGAATAATATTTAATATCACTAGATACTTCATATTTTGTTGATACCTTTTATTAAGGTGAAGTAGAACAATTATGTATTAATGTTCACGTTAATCTAAATGAATCACTAACTAGGAGGTGATAAAAAAGGATTAAATATGTCTCCCGCGGAAAAAGTAAAAAAAAGTTCAAAAACTATTCCTCGGTAGTAAACAAACAGAAAGTACAAATTATATGTCCCCGATGCCATAGAAACATTTTTGTAATGTTCTAAATATAATAGAGAATGTCTATACAAATGTACTATAAATCTCTATTATACAAATTTTTACGATGTATCATTTTCTCTGAAACTTATAAAAATTGATTCTATTTTATTATAAGGAAAAATAAAATCTACTCTCTTATAAAAAAAACTCGAAATACTAACAAATGTTTAATCTGAGTCTTTCTCGCCGTGACCTATTTATTTTCTTAACTACTCACAGAAGCGACAGCGGGAATACGAGACCACACCGCGAGGAATAAAACTGGGTACTTTAAATTATCTCGACGCATTACATTGTCCCAAAAGATCCTTTACACTGGAACCATAACGTGTTGTGTATACAACAGGTTATGTAGTTTAAGTAGTATAAGAAAAATATAGTATTAGTGTAAATATTTTTTTAACAACGTTAGATATATTTCCATGTAGAGCACGTACAATAACATTTTCCAACATATTTAAAATATCCTGAAAATATTTGCATTGCTTCCGGGTTAAATAATTTTCAATATATTTTTTTAAATTATTGAGGACTTAAGTAATAATTTTCTAATACATTTTCACTTATAATTTTATAATTTTTACCATCCTCCTTTCTGAAATTGTCGACTTTAATCGCTTCTCAACAGGACTTTTCGTGTGAGCTGTACTGTTAGTACAAACGGTAGTTTTGATGATCATAATAATGGGAAGGATTGGATTACCCGAATCAAATATAATCATAATATACACGTTAAATACGACTATTTAAAAAATTCGGGTGAGCAATAAATATTAAAATATTTTAATGAAACCAGAGAAAGACAAATAGACAAGAATTCTAAAAAACGATTGATGCCTTTTTAAAGAGCCAAAATGTGTTGAAATTCATATTATAAATGATACCATAAACTAAAAGACGGCATTTTATTTCGTAAACAGGTTCATCGATATTGCGGGTGGGCAGTAGAGCACGTTCAGCGCTCAAAAATCAATATATCTACATGCGACATGGATGAACGACTTTCATGGGTGGTTAATCCGCGTTCGATAAGTGTCGAATTTTTGGTACAAGGTCCGTGGCCAACTTTTCACTGAGTTACCGCAAAAATTAAGTGGCGCGCAGCGCATGCTGTAAGTCTCCTCTCAAAGTTCATACATATTTTGTTTACTTTTCTCACTTTGTAACATTCCCATCGGCTATAGTCAGTCAAAGTGGCACGAATTTTTTTATAGGATCGACTTTTGTGAAAAATGTGCCTTAAAATATTAAATATCATATATACTATTTCCTCTAATTATTGTTGATCCTGTGCGTTGCGCCCAATAAATATAAAGTGAAAAACATGATGTTGTTATATAGATCAGGAAAAAAATTCTGGACAACACGTACTCATCATACAACGGATCCATTCTTGAGGTATATATAACGAGTATCTCCCTTAGTTCTTTTCTCGGACTGTATTGATTAAATTAGAAAAAAATAATAAAAATTGTTCGCCTCAGCTTCGATGCCCGAATGGAGTTTACTCCTTAAGTACGATTGTCTTGGAATATATAAAACAATAAATATATAAACATAAATATCAAAATCATTAAATGTAAATTGAAAATTCTTTAAAAATATATTTGGCTTAAATTTTGCAGAAATTCATTATTCACAATTAACCTTGGTCGTGGTAAAGAATTTAAGTAAATTAGAAATAATACTACATCACGTAAATTCATTTAATTGTAAAAAAATGCTGACAGTGTAATTATTTTCAAGTGAAACACAAATGAACACGGTCAAATTTATGGAACAAAATTAAAAACATTTTGGTAACGTCAGACCAAGAATTGAAAATTATAAGATAATTTTTAAATTTGTACGATAGAAGAGACCAAATATTCACACACAATGACATTTAGTAATTACATCTCGATATAAGCAAACAACAGTAAACTATGTTTGTATCGTTCGCTTATATCAAGATATAATCACTAAATTGTCACACTGCATCATTGCGATTACGCTATAAGAAAATGCTAATATGTGTGTTATACTCCGTCATTGCGATTATGCCAAACGAAAAAGCCAAATAAACATATTGACATCTCACTCTAAATATGCACAGAAATATCGCGCGGAGAGACCACCTAACGTTTACACTTTTTTTAATGCTCTGAACTTCTTACGACCAGAACCTAACGATTACACTTTTTCAAGCTCTGAATTTCCTACGCTATGAATTTTTGATTTTACTCCTCATAAAACATCATACCAGGCGCTATATACGAAAATCGATTTTTGAGGAGTAATATCCAAAAATATTTAATAGACACGAATAATTGTGAAAAGAGTTAACAGGAGGAAATATTTATCAATAAGAACTATAATTTTTACTTATTAAAATCAATTATGAATTGTACAGAAATATCCAAAACTTCTTTGTACTTTGCTTTCTCCATCAAATGTCACATTCATATCATCAATTTTAATGAAAATATTAAAATCTTTAGTTACCGTAACTCAATACGATACCTACTGAAGATATTTTTAATATGGTTTACGCTGTTTGATATACCACTGTGAATTTTGCACGTCACTTCCATAAAATTATCGTATAAAATATAGTACCCGAACGTTAGTATAAATATTTAAGATTTCATTTCAAATCAAAATTCTACGTAAAGATTTGCAATTCAGTTCCGATCGTGTGCAATTAACCTTACCACAACCATAGCCGGTAAAATAATTTGTGGAATAAAATTATTCTTATGTATCCCACATCTGCAATTCTCGTGAATTTAACAATAGGTACATATATTTGTATTTGGCTTAAACAATTATTCTTTGCTATATTTAATTTATATCAGGGTCATAATTTAACGATTTTTCAATTAATAGCATTCAAAAACTACAAAATAATTTTTTAATGCTGCTTAAAGGTTCTCTTTTCAGCTGTCGCCTTATTTTCACATCTGTAGTTTATTATATGTACATGTTTTATGAGTAACTTTTATGAGTTTTAACATCTTTCATTGAGTAGTCAATTATTAGTTCACTGTTGGGTAATGTATTCTGAAAACACTGTCTTGAGCGCGACTCGGTGTATTCAGAATTATATTATTAAAGAATAATATAATTATAGAAATAAATACGTATTTTAAAAAAATAGAAGTAATTGACATAATAATGGTCTTAAAAAATTTTCATGCAATAGTATATTGTAAACTAGGGCATTTGTTTTTGTATATTTATATTCTTAACTTTATATTGCTCCAGACTTTTGTGTGAGTTTCCTTTTCAAATTATTTACATAAATATTTATCGATACAATACAGATATAACTTATAAAAGTTGACAAATTTCACAATATCCTATGGCTCCTTATAACACTTAATATATTGTGTTGGTATATAAAAATAATATAACGAATAAAGTATTATTCCGTTTTAGATATTTTACAAAAATTTTTTTATTAAATTTTTTCATTAAAAATTTATCGGCTTGAAACTGGTGCCAAAAACCAAGTGGGAGATAAGGTTCTATAATTGAAATATACTGAAAGTGCGATTTAAATTCTTCATTTACATGATCCTTAATTAAAAGGTTTTATCGTGTTAACAAGTTAACGACGTTTTTGATAAAATAAATGTTTCATGCTACTTATATATATAATTGAAGATTATCAACTTCAGTGACGAAATGGGCATAATTTACATGTTATTATTAGAAAATTTGTATTATTGTTGATTTCGTATTGTTAGAAAGGTCACAACGGAGGAATTATTTTTCTGGTAAGATTAGAGTATTATAATACAACAAAGAATAATCTTTATAGCATATTAAACAGTATCAAGTTAACTAAAAAATGGTAAAAACAACACAATGAGTAAAGTTTATACTGGTAATAAATTATTAAACTGTTTTATTAAAAATATCTGGCTAGTCTAATGTCAGTATTATATTTTTATTATTGTAGGACGTATGAGTAAAGATCGACTGATAATTTACTAAATCGTAAATTGAGTCAGAATCCTGATGAGCTGAATTATTCTAGTGGACACATTTTTTAAAGCTTCTTTTTTAAAAGAACCTGTCTTCGTGAACATTATTACTACCTTACTAAAATATTTTACATATAATACTTCATTGCACCTTTTTTTATTCTACTTAATCTATTCTACTTTTCCCCTAATATACATTTATCAATACAAACTGTTCACAATGGGTGTTTTTTAAACGAGAATTCTGAATAAATTTTTGTTAATAATTGCAGGGTATATGCAATTCCAAAATGAACGTGTATAATCAGAAATAAATGATTACTTTATGGGAAAGGAATTCGAATAATATCCTTCAGTCGTGTTTAAATTTCCATTGCTTTTAATTTTCCTTCTCTTCATTTTTGATTTATATTTAACATCGTTGCATTAAGAACTAAAAAGGATATTTTTGGTATATAGATATGGTGTAAGTACACACACGCGTGTGTGTGTGTATGCACGCGTGTACGCGCGCTTGTGTGTGTGTGTGTGTGTGTGTATATGTATTTCTTACTTTTTTAAGTCAGTCTTTTTAGAATTCGTTCAACCAAACATTTCGAATATTTATAAACAATGCCATTACATAGCCATGATTGATGAAAAATTACCTTTCAGAACTTTCCATTGAGCTGTCAACTTATCTCTGGAAACAATTTAGCCAAAACCTAATAGCAAAAACTGAACATTCCAAATTATTATATAAGGTAAACTTTATGCTTGGAAATTGTCATTAGTAAGAAAGCACGTTATAAATGGACTAGAACTAAAACGAGAAGTAATTAAGTTAACATCTCTTTCAAGTGGTATTGTCTGTAGTATCATATGAAAAAACTTTTAAGAAAAAGTAACAACTTTAATTAAATCTCTTCTAACAAATTTGCAAGCCTGGTTAGACTCTAATTAAATGTTCAAGCATCCTGCAGCCCTATTTTAAAAATTGGCTTAAGTAAACAAAAAAACAGAAATATTTCCTTCTCTCTGTACTGCTGGTTATGAGGTTATTCTGATTAATTTCCTCTATTTAAATTAGTATCTTATATAATAAAGAAATTAACAACGTGATATTTTCTTGGATTTTTAAATGCATTTTAAACACAGAAAGATCTATATTATACCTTGAAACTCAGTAATACATCAACACAATGCTACTAATTATGTCTCTTAATTTTGATTTCACTCAACCTGTCAAAAGTTCCGTCTCAATAAATAAAGTTAGGAGTTTATTATTAAAAAATACTATACAGAAATTTAAGTCCTCCATAACTTTGCAATATATCCCACATTTGAGGGTGAAATCCTTATAGTTAATTATTATTGAGGATACCATATTAACAGGATGTGACTAATAAAAAACTAACTTATTTTTAAAGTCCTTTCATTTCCACAAATCGCATTTTTCAATTCAATCGCGATATTTTGCAAGGTCCCATCAATGTTACAAATATTGCAAAACTGCAGGCACTGAGTAGAAGCCTTCATATATATCTTGTATAAATAACTATAGATAGCGTCTTATATATTATTGTATTTACACTTTAAAAATATATTAAGTAAATCTAAATTATCCATTGAATAAATTGTTGTATGATTTAATATGATATTATCTTTTTATACGACAGTGAAAACACTGGTATGGGTAAAAACTAAATGGCTAAAATACTTAATTTTCTTAAATTTATAGCAATTTAGTTTTTCCCCATAAAAAGGTAATGCCAAATTAAATCAATCTATTCATCTTTGAAGTTTCCAAGACTTAAACTTTTATTCTATCTCTTTTGATTGGGTAAAAGCTATAGTCCGAACAAAACACAGGTAAAAAGCGGTTAGAAATAAAATGGAATTCAACTGAAATGTTTTACAAATAATTCCTAATATTCAGTTCATTTTTCAAAGAAATGTGAGCTCTAACTGCTTACTTTTACCTGCTTATTGATGATCTGCTTTATTGTTCTTATTATAGTATTTTCTATGCGGCGTGCTGGTAGATATGAAGCGGAATCAATGGCGGTCAAGGTCGAATATGGTCAAGTCGTACGGTGTACCATGCATGTATTCAATACCATCGATTTTTTACGTTGCTGTATATTAATTTATCCTCGCAATTGTTTCAAAGTATTGTGGAGAGTCTTGGAAAGATGTCAGTAAACGATGAGATAAACAATAGAATATCATTGGTAATATAATTGAGTCGACGAATATTTCAAGATACGTAATGATCATACCCTTTTTCAATCAAAACGAGTTATGGATGGTAAAGCAAACAAATTTAATATTTACGAGTCTCACAAAACCAAAATGTTTATTTTTTTAACAAATGCTAGGTGTGAAATAAGTAAGATCCGTTTTTTAATACTCTTAAAAAATTATTTCAACGATGCAATTAATACCGATTTTTGAAAAGAAAACCGATTCTACCCTTTCTTATTTTTGATGACATTCTGTTAATACTGTATAATGAGTAAAAACAAAGATAGAATTATTTCATAATTTTTTATGATTTATGATTTTCTGGATACCTGTTTAAGCAAGATAACTAGCAACTACTTTCGAAACTCCGTGAACATATTTACTACATACATTTTTATATTACATTTAATATAGCATGTTATTTTATCAAACGTATTTTGTACGATACAGTAAAATCGCGTAGTGTTCACGTTCACGAATAATTTCTGAACTACAACTAATGGAATTCAATGCACCAGGTTAATCAAATCGATAAAATATTTAAATGAGTTCCTAAATACAAGGGTAAGGCCTACTACCACTTTAGAATTTGATAGAAATTGGGCCTTAAATACCCAAAAATACATTGCGTTTATTTAAGTAAATAACCAAGGAGTTGTATACTTGGCGAGTAAAGCGTTTTGTCAATTTTTGACAACCTTTTATAAGCAAAGGCACATTAGACCTAGTTACATTTTAAGGTCAGTCGAGTTGAGACAAAACGCTTCCTTTTTGTGAAATATATTTATTTTTGTTGGAAAATACTTATATGTGCCAAAAAATGCTCTAAAATAATATCGAAAAGACATGTAAACTTAAAAACATTGTTACTTAACAAGAGTAAGTCCGTTTTGTTTCATTTTTGTCAACATATTATTCATAAATAATTCACTCTTAAATTAGTGAATCATTAGGTAACCCATGAATATTCTGTATTAGATATTTCGATAATATTAACTTTTAATAAATAAATGAACATTAAATTGCAACTAATAATTTTAGCGGTGTATACAATCATGCGCGGTACGGTGCAAACTTTTAATATTGTAGTTTATTTGACGCGCTAAATATTTTTTGTATTAACTATTCAGTTTAAGGTCGATATAACATTGTATCTGGAATTTTAACTATTGTAAACTAGTGAATTAAATTATCAGTGAAAAAATACCTCAAGGATATCATGAAAAGAAAAATGTTTATGTAAAAGCAAAATGTTTTTTTACTTGGTCATAAGTGTAAGCTTTCGACCATTTTTCGCAGCACCATTAAATAATTTTTTTTTAAATATCAGAAAATAATCGTTTTTCCACTTATCCTAAATTACTTTTCAAAGTGACATTTTTATACAACTTTTATATTTATGATGAATGTTATACTTATATTTATTGGAATTTGTCTGATTTATTAATTTTTATTTAAAAGTTCCCAAAAGTCAAGGTAATTAGGGCAATACGGATAAATATTTTAAGTCGTTCTACTAATAACTGTTAACGTACAAGAAATAGTAACGTTTGCTTATAATATTTCACGACTGGTTGCTCTATACTAAATGTAAAATGATACATACAAAATTTTAAATATGAAATCCCGTCGCAAAATGTATACTATAAATTGTTTGCAAGAGTTTTTAATTCCGTCTAATACGGAAAATTGTTACATTTGTAGAGTTCTGAATATTAGAACTCTAGAAATGTAATCATTTTTTAATAAATGGATTTATATTCGCAAGGCAGTTTACCAAGGCTTTTGGAGTATTTCAAAACTGTGGGGGGAACTTTGCTTGAACTGATAAATAATCCAATGTAATATTTTAAACTTCCAAAATGGTATTTTTCAAAAAATCTGATAATTATATTTGATTTAAAGGAATCTATTCAGAGAATCCATTAACAAGAAAAGAATGATTAAAAAATCTATATTATAAAATATATCTATATTATAAAAAAAGCCTTTTTTTAAAAACTAACTCACTTTACATTTACATCTCACTGGTTGGTTCAAGAGATGGTGAAGTTTAACAGAGGAATATACGATGGTAGATATCTATGTGCATACAAAAATATTTTTCACTCTACATTTACATTTGACTGGTTGGTTCAAGAGATGGTGAAATTTAACGGAGGAATATACGATGATAGATATCTATGTGCAAACAAAAAATATTTTTTTTGTCGCAGCAAAATTTAAATAGACTCACTTCATCCGATATTAAAATATTTTGTAAACTCACTTGATTTAATGACAATAAATGCCCTTTTCCAAAAATATCATTGCAATAACCTTTACACTGTCGAAACTTTCACAAAATGTACTATTTTAAGTATGAATTATTTAAACTGGTTAATTACAATATTTAAATCTATTCATGATTTCGACGGTTAGAATTATTGTGTATTTCTCCAATTAAACCAAATGCTTACATCCCTACCTCTCATATTTTTGCAAAAATTAAATTAAAAAGCTATTCATTTAAGAAAGTCGATAAAATAGTTAGTATCATTACTAAATGAAACAGAACGTATGAAACAATGAAGGATTCGATTTTATTAAAAATTTTTATAAGTTTTCAACGAAACACTGAAACTGATTTATTCTGAAACTTCTTTATGCTTTCGTAGTATTAAATTAGTGAATTATAAACCTGTTATTAAATAAAAGTATATTCTACCCCAATACCACCAATTGATAATATGTTAAATGTCAATAAAATACTTAACGTAGTATCAGTTGGTTTTATTGGAGCGGAAATTAATTGTGGGAATAATGGTAGATTTCGTCAAATTGGTAAATTTTAAATAATTGGTAAATTACTAATATAATTATAAACAATTAAATTAAACTACGTAATGTAGTATTATTTCAGCTTTCTTTAAGTTCTTTACCACGTCCTAGGTTTCGTTGTATTACAACATCTTCAGGTAGGCTATTAGCAAAGATAATAGCCCACAGATGGAAACAGAACGTATGAAACAATGCTAATAGCCCACCTGAAGATGTTGTAAAACAACGAAACCCAGGTCGTGGTAAAGAACTTAAAGAAAGTAGAAATAATACTACATAACGTAGTTTCATTTAATTGTGAATAATGCATTTCTACAAAATTAACGCCAAATATATTCAATATAATTATAGATATTTAGTAAAGTGTACACTAAAAAACAGTTTTCGTCTAAGAGTTAACCGGTCCGTAATATCACGTTTGTTGTTAAATATATACTGGATTTTCATATAATAGAAAGCAGGCATTTATTTTTAATGGAAGAAGTAAACGAAACACAAAATTTTTTTTGTTTTATCCGCATGATATGATTAAGTTAAAACTCATATAACACCAAGGAAATTAGTGATGCATGGAAGAAGCGAAAACGATTACCTAAACCAATGGACAAATTTATCACTATAGTAAATTAGAACAAACATCTTATGACTATCACACGTACTTTGTGTTTTATATCCCTAATATACTCTTACACGAAATATACTTTACATCTATTTCCTCCATTGTGTTGCTATTTCTATTTATGCCATCCATTGTACCGGTGATCTTGATAATTTATGCCATCCATTGTACCGATGATCTTCACATTTCGAGCAAATTCGCAATGTGAAATGAAAGCCAATAAACATAAATAACCGGAAGAAAATAACGCCCAATGTAGCGACATACTAGTACAAGAGATTACGCAATTTCCCAGTACGAGATATTAAGTTATTATGCGCCATAACCCCGCAATTATAATGAGATTTCTTACAAATGGTGGGGGATATCACACTATTCCGAAAGGCTAGTATATACATTTAGAAAAACGGGTTAATATGGATCAACATTTTAATTGCCTATATACGAACCTTCAAAATAGTACAATCGATATCATTCAACAGCTAATATTCATAATAAATAGACTAATAGGTATTTAAAAAGGTATATTTATTTAAGACATGTAAAAGATTGAAAGGAAGTCATTAACGTTTGAAGTAACCGCACCTCTGTAACATATCTGCCCAAAGGCGCAAATAATTAAGTCGATTACTCGAAAATTAGAGGTGTGGTTTACTTTCACGCCACCGCATATTCAATTCACTTAATTTTTAACTTCTTCCTATCCTATTCCCATTTGAAAAATTTTCTACCCAAAAATACAGGCAAAAAATATTTTGCTCAACTTATACTAAAATTAAATCTCTTAAATAGAAATCTCTTGAAGCTTTGAAAGAAAGAACCATAACTGATTTTACAGGAGTGTGTGCACTTACTAATACATAAATTACAAAATACTTCACGTATTAACATATGATAAGACACTTTTGAGAGAATTCATGAAACTCTCTCCAATCATGAGTTTTGTCACGACAAGCCTTTGATTCGTATATCTTGTCATTGTTAGGCGGCTGATTTGGAAACATTTCTGCATTATGGCGATTTAGCTGGTGTCATGTGACGCATTGATATATTTATTTGGTGATATAATTGAAAGTGTAAAACGAACGAAAGGAGGAAGCAGTTTATATGTGAATACGTTTGTGAGCGTGCATGTGTATATACGTGCATACATACGTACTTTAGCATGCATCTGTCCCAAATCTAAATATAGTTTCTTATAAAATTTAAATAAATTTTAAAATAATACAGCCCTATTTCTTTTTTTTTTCATTACGCCATCGAGCTACAAAATGTATTAAATTACGTGAAAAATGCACCATCCATATACGCCTTCCAGTGAATATCTGTACTGGCTTCACTCCGTTTTTATTAACTAGTCAACTAGAAGATTATTACTTTTGATAAAATATATTTTTTTGCTTCAAATTTTTTCTGTGGGTACAAGGTAATTAAAATTTTTGTGGAACTCATCAGAATTGACTGTATGAATTCCTTCATTACGGTTAACTAGAATAAATTGGTTTTCTGTCCGTACATGTAGACATACTCAAATATATCATTAAAGATGTAATAAGATTTAAAATGAGATGAAAGAAATAATTTTTTCGCTATAATATGTTAGGCAAGGTTTCGTTACAAAAAAGTAATGTTCCGAAATAATAGAAGCTATTTATACGTTGTCCATAGTCTATTGAAACTAACTAGCTACAATAAACTAAAAAAAATATTTAATGATGTTATCCCACTGATTAATATTGTTTCAACCGCAATAAAGTAACTTCGTGAAATTTACGCCATCAAAATTACAAATAAAAAAAATTAAATTTACGAGATCAAAAAGCATATTTAAAATTTAGGGGCAAAGGTAAAACTTCCTGATTAGTTCAAAAACAAACCTGAGCCGAGATACTTAACTTTGAGTAATTTCTTACCGCAACATAAAAGTTATACTTCTGTTCTGTTTGCATCGATGGTTATAAATGAGAAAGCAATATACGAGCTTAACAACTATAGTCTGTATGTAAAAATTTTCTAACTTTAGTTTATTTTCTTCGGCAACAGATTAGCATTATGTATACCGATTAGCATTATGTACAGTGTATTATCATTGTATATATACCAACTAGTATTATGTACTATCATTAGTGTATTATCATTAGTATCGTACTCACGTTTTCAATTTGATTGCAAAACTTTTAGTTTCAATTTTTTAATTACTGACAATAAATGTTAGAAAGCTGAATAACTTAAAGATTTATTTATTTATAAATTATGTACAATATGTATTCTCATTTTATATTGAATATAATTATCAATGTATATATATGTATAAGTATATATATATATGTATATATATATATATATATATATATATATATATATATATATATATTATCCAATATATAATGTTCACTTAGAGAGAAAAATCAAACAAAAGACATAAGTGGCACGGGGATTTATTAAAACTTAAAACTAACACTTACACTTAAAAACCTTGTAGTTGAAATCTTACCAAAACAGAAAAAACAATTCAATATCATTTATTGCACTCAAGATCGTATTGAGAGCCTCTAATTTCAGTGCGATAAGCGAATATCACAAAATATGGATTCATGTTTTAGAGATCTGAAACCATCTAAATATATCCTGAACTAAATTTAAGATCTAGGAGTAAAAAAACACTATTGCGTGATGAAGTATCGACACAATTATTTGAATAGTTTATTAAATGCCTTATCTAGAACACCTTTTACTAATAAAACATGAGTTACAGACATATATGTCAAAGAGAAAATTAGTAAGGAATCTATAAAAATACATCTTCATAAATAAAAAGTGAGTATTTTATTTTCTATTATGTTGTATTTGTATTATTGTTAATATAAATATTTAATTTTTACCTCAAGCTCACATATATAGGTGGTCTGCAAAATGCCAAAAAACAAACTTGAGAGATGGGTAAAGCACGATAGGTAAAATTAGGGAAACAGTTAAAATACAACCATGAAATTCGTGTAACTACGAACTTATAAATAGTCTAAGTAACTTCTTTTAAAATCATTATACTTTCATATCTGTTGAAAGCACTGAGTGAAGTATTCGATTTATTTCAAGATTTCTCTGTCCCTTTTATATACATTTCAAAAGCTACTATTTCTCTCTTTTATTTGCACATAAAACGAATACTTTGAAGTTTATTAAATTTTGGGAATAAATAAAAATTGAAAGGTCTTTAGTTCGTTTTACAATAGGAATATTTAGAAACAACACATATTTGTACGGCAAAATTTGTATGCAGTTGAACTACAATCCTGAAAGTAAAATGTGCTATATTTTAATAATGCTACAAAATGTTACTTTTAAAAACGTCGCCATGAAAACTTAATTCTTGTCATTTAAAGGTATAGAGTGAAAACTACACATTTAAAAATTATGTAAACAGAAAGAAAAATGAAAAGTAATAAAGAAATGAACTTAGACAAATAAATAGCTTAATTATGATACCGCTTTGTGAAATCACAAAAATTCCTTGCAATTTCCTGACATTCTACATTTTTATGAGGTTACATATTATATTATTTGAACATGGAAAACCTAAATATAACTCTCTAAATCCATTAAAGAATTCAAAGAGCACGTAGAATTTAGAGAGAACATATAATTTTCCCAATACTCTAAATCACCTGACGCAAAACTTGCAGGGCTGTATCTTTTACATACTTTAGTAATGGGTTTTCAGACCGAGGTAATTTTATTTTGCTGCTTTCAGCCTTTAAATAAAACTTGGGTTTTTGTAGGGAACATAATTTTCCCGGAAATTAATTAAATTAATTTAAATCTTCAAAAAAAAGACATTGAAAAACGTATAAAAATCTCTCGCTTTTTAGTATGGGATATGTTAATTTTTTTATCACTGCAATATTATTTTCATCAACGTTTATATTTGGAATTTGCAAGAGTAATACTCACGATAGAAAAAAAGCAAAGAAAGTAGTTTCAAAAGCAAAATAAAAAAAAACTATGTGCCGTTAGCCTCTTTAGCAGAGATGTAATAGAAGTGATATAACGGAAGTAGAAATGGAAAAAGATGTCTAGTGAAATTATAAAGAAGTACGTAAATGAAAAAGTACTACAGAAACAGAAGTAAGTAAAATAAAAAAGTACTACATAATCACTAAGTTACGTATGGGTAAATATTACAAAAAATATTAATATAGAAAACTTATGAATAGCAAATTGTACTTTAAAAATTAAAGTTTAGCAGTACACTCTCCATATAATCCACTCCTTTTTTCAATATAAATTAGATCTGTTCCATTGAACAATTATTTGTTGCGACTAGGCGTTAGGTGGTGCTGATATAGATCTCCGAACTAATGGCTGTAAAATCGAATATTTATGAGCGTTCCATCGGCACTATATCAAAGGATTTTCCTTTAATGGAAGTCTTTTTTCCCAGATAAAACAGGTGATACAGAATTACAACAAAATTCTGTATCACCTGTTTTATCACTACAGTTGGGCCATTTTACCAGGCCATTATCAATGACTTCCTCACTATCCAAACTTAAAATACATTCCTATAGTTCCAATGAGTATTAAATCTTATTTGTCGAAGGCTGAGGTTTATGAGTACTTTTGGTAGTAGAATTTTCTTTCTTTCTCTTAGACTGAAGAGAAGCACACAGATCTCCATTTTCTTTTGTAGATAAAATTCTAATTAATTCAGTTTCAACCTCGTGTTTGGTAATCTCATCAAAAAAATTTGTTTTGTATCGTGGGTCCAAATATATAGAAATGGCACAAAAAATTGTTACCCAAATCACTAAATCTCGCCACAATTTTTTAATTAATCTTTTATAGGTATCATTTGGTGAGTCAATTTTAGATTCCACCGTTGGCATAAGTGTTTGTATAAGTGGTATAATGGATGAAATTGTAATTTGAAAACTTCCTAATTCTTTCGTATATAGTCAAACTAAGAAAAGAAACGCCTGCATTTATTTCTGACCAGACGCCACTTGTAAATGAAATATTTTCAAACTCTCCAAACATCTCTCAGAAATAGTTTTATAGTTATAAAACAAGGATATTCGATAAAAAACACGTTACGCAACCAGGAATTATTACGTACTGAATAAAGAAAATGAAACAAAAAACGCTTTTTCACTTTGGCCTTAACCTCGTGTAAATTAATTCGAAATAAATTACTCGCAAGTCACAATCTGTCACCTTAAAGCAACGCTCACATCCCGCATATCGTAAAAAAGTAAAAATAACTGTGCAGATCTTCCATTATACTTCCGTTGAAAATAGGCAGAAGCAGCACCAGAAGCGGTTGTCTTAATTGTCGCAAAACTTCCGCATTTTCAGAAACAGAAACGGAACTCTTTTATATCTCTACATTTTAGACAGGATTCAATGGAAAAAATCAACCATTAACCAATAGTCTCATGGCCACCATATTGCATTGTTTATAACGACTTTGCTCAACTTATTAGAACGAATTATACGATAGATCATTTGTGAAAGTTGAGTCAATAGTTCAGAAAATATGAGGGACTATATAATACATATGCATAAGGAACCATACGATCCACATTAAGAACAAGCCATCAAATATGTAAGAGTACAGTCATAACCTCAACTTTGGACTTAAAAAATTATTACGTTTCGTTTTGTCACTATTTAGGTTTATAAATATTAGTACGATAAAATGGCACATCCATGATTATATGTCTCCTATTATGATCCAATAAATTGACTGTAATTTACAACAATTATACGGTATTTTTGTGACAAAGGATGAATATAAATAAGTAGAAATTGACAGAATAAAGCACGCACTGACATATTCATTAATATCAATAAAGAACTACTTCAGAATGTAATAAACTCGGTAAGTACGAATGAAAATGGCACTGCGAATAGAACTGCGAGGGTTCGATTCTTTAAATATATTATTTTCTACCACATGAATAAATCGCTAGATGGTAAGTAATATGGTAGATAGCCCAAAAAAACCTGTCAAGTGCGAGTAGAACTCTTACTACGAAGGTTCCGTGTAATTTTAGGCACTTGAGAAGGTTTATGGGTACGTATGATTTCGAATTATACTATTTACATTTAATAATATTTATTATATTCGCAATGTTAATATATCATGTACTATATCTTTCATAGGCGTAAAATATCAATTGTAAAATTGTATAATTCCCCATTTAAATAAAAATAATTGATTTTTTGGATTTTTCCCTTTACTTGTGCCCTTAATACCTATCAATGTGTTAACTTTCGAGAATGTAAGTAAGGGTATATGCGGCATCCTAAAAATATTGATGATCAGTGAGTAGGACTATTATATAGGTAAAAAATATATTAGCTATTATATATTTAACAAGCGAATATTAAAAAAAAAAATATATGTATATATATATATATATATATGTATATATATATATTTCCACATAAAATTAGAAATCAATGATTTTTGGATTGTTTCCTTAATTGTGCTTAAATTATGAAATCTCCCATTATGATGACTTCCAAGACTGTAAGTTGACCGAAACTATCCCATGGTTTTTACAATGGTATAAATAAGAAAAAAAATCGCTTAAAAAGCAATATCTATTTGCTGCGTGAACTAAAGAACTGAATTTTTTGGAGAAATCTAAGGCCGTATGTTGCTTTAGTATTCAATTAATTTTAACTTGATATCTCAAGTAGTCTCTGAAAAAAGAACACCCTTTTTTTAATTTTGAAGAACGGAACCTTAAGTATAAAACTTAGAATTACTACCTTAGTTTGCCATTAAACTTTAAGTAAATTTTTTGAAACGCGCTTTTCTTTTCATAGTTTTGATTAACAATTTCCAAAGAAAAGAGGAGTACACATTTTGCCGACATTTTGAAAAAAAATCTCCAAAACTCTATTCCATGAAATTTTCTTAATAAATAGGTTTGAAATGCTCTTATAACTCGCTTTTTCAATTAATATCTTGCAGGATACATGAATTGAACAAAATTTTTTAGTTTCACTTTATTTGTCCCTATAAAATTAAGTTAATTTATTTTATCACTATGCCGAATTTCAAGTTTCAAGGTAAAAGGGTTTCTTAGAAAGACCGCTGTGACAGATGGATCAAAAGTGATCTTACAAAGGTGCCGTTTTTTCCTTTTGAGAAACTGTTATTGAATTAGGCGAGACTAATCCATAATCGCATTTATCTCGTTTCTACCAGATGCGCTACAATACATAGTAATATCCCCTATCGTAGTTTATTCGCGATGGTATTTAGTTTTTTTGCTTTGTAAATATTCTTTGATAGTGCAGGTGAGGTAATTTACTCTTGCCGCCATTGTGTAATTTAAATCTCAGTGCCAATAGGCAAAAAAAATATCATTGTTTCCAATGCAATGCTTAGCTCCTTTTAATTTCGTTATTTCCATGTCGTCTTATAATTTTATTTGCAAAAACATTAAACTCGCTTTCATAAAAAATAATCGGTCACTAAGTAATAACTACAATACCTAATTAAATGCGAAGGTGACATTAAAGTAGAAAAAAATTATTAAGCAATTTTAGTATGCAAAACATTAAAAAATCGAAAAAAAATTATTGAGCTCGAGTAGAACTCACACCAAGAGGGTCCCGTACACGTTTAGGTACTAAACGTCAATAACTGCTTATTTTTATAAATTTTTTTGAGTATATCTCTAAAAATATACTACTTAAATTATGTTATTTTTGAGACTCCTATCGTTAACCCTTTTAATCAATATCCCATACTACATACGGAATTAGAAGTTAATAGGTTGCATTTACAAGGAAGTATAAAAATATGTAAATAATACCAAATCATTTATACATAATAACGAATCAATTTGACACCACACGTAATTATTTAATTATGGACAAGTATCAGTAGACAAGTAACCGTAACCAGCAAATATATTTATTTCATTCAAAGATATAACCGTAACGTTAAGTGTTCATCGCTTTAAATAGTGGATGTTCTTATCATTAAAATGATTGTATTGAATATTTGATTCCAAAGCAATATTTAATTAATAACTTTCCTGAATAGCAAATCTGTTAAATCTCCCACTCCGAACTTGCTAGCAATCTCTACTACGTATTTGTTACCGAGTGGAAGTATTGACAAATTTCTCGAAAATTTTGCGGAAAAAGTTATTTGCCACTTCATTTAAAAATCGTGTTAAAATTCGAATTTCTTAGCGTTAACGAGAGAAATGTGGAAGGCGTGGAGCCAGAGATAGAGTAGCGCTATAATAACAGTTTTGATAGGGTTTTGCGCCGAAATCACCGCGATAAACATTAAGCGGGAATGTAATATCCAAGAAACACTGTAATGAGAAATAACCTGACTGGACACTAAATTGTGGCTGCTGGGTTTTGTCGCTTACATAATTAAAAAAATAACAAAGCTTTTTCACACTGAAATGCATAAACCCCCCCTCTCTCTTCACCTCACGTACGTGTTCCAAAACACGATCCCCAGAATTCCCCACCCCCGTGAAATAGATAGGTACCGCATAAGTGGGTTCAAAAGTTAATGTTTTGCAGTTAGATTATTTAGTTGTTTGCATAATGATAAGTAAATAGGGTCAAAGAAATATTTATAGCCAAACATATTTACTTGATTACAGTGCAAATTAATTACTTGTGGATTCATAAGCTTACAATAAACAATAAACATTTACAAATATCGTATTCATTAACAATACTTTAAGGCAACAATATTTGTGCCCGTGAATTTGTTCGTATGGAACTATTCCCACTTCCCACCTGGGTTGTCTCAGGGTCCCATCAGAAAACCGTAACACCCCACTCTCATTAAAAAGAAGTGACTTTCGGAGGTCTAACAATAGTCTCTGGTATTTACCACCGAGCGCTTCCACCCGACTGAGTTTGTAAAAGTTCTTCATTAATAAGTCATTTAGTACATCCATATTTAGGAAACGCATTTTTAAATAATTTAAAGATCGGTCCATTTTCAATCAAGACACAATGACTAAAGCTACCAAAGTAAGGTTCTAAGGCTCCGCGCGATTCTACTCTAATATTAGGATGCTTGTTCTCCAACAAAACTCTACGCATGTTAGCGTGCTCACTGCAGTGGATTAATACGTGATTCATTCCCTGCATTTAAAAACCGCAGGGATACGCCCGACCATCTCTGAGACCAAATCTAAATAAGCTACTATGAAATGGGCTATATCCCGTTAAAAACTGCGAGATAAAATAACATAATTGTTTTCCCGTTAGAATCGGTGGAAGTCTACCTAGACAGCTGATAAGAACAGACCATTTCTAAAATATGTCCGTTTTTATCAATAAATTATTCTTCTTCCAAAAATTCAAAGTGCTACGGATCGGTATCAAAACTCCGGCCAAAATTAAATTCGCCGCGCGTTCCACAATCGCGAGGTCGACAGGCAAAACACCCGCCAAAAGGCATTCGTTGAACAAATTTTGTAAGCTTTTTTTCAGCACCAAAAGCGGCGCGCGCTCTGACCAAACCGAAACCTGTGTAACTTGCTCGACACCAACCCACCACTAAGCCCAAATGAATGGCACAGAAACCAATATACTAAAATATATTACTATATACATCACCTTAAGGATAGAGCTATTCAACCTCCAGCTGGCACCGGCAAGCCGTGCCATGGTGTGGAAAGCAATCTAAACTCTCTCGCTGATAAACGTCGCCAGTAGTATAAACTCCTTCCTAAATCGGGGACCATTCTCAGGTATTAGACCTGGTCCCGCACACCAATCTTGGATCCCGCTATTACTACAAATGGCTCCGTCACCTGCTTTTGAAGAGAACAGCCTCGGATTTTTTGAGGTAAAGCTGAACTTGTTCCTAATGCCCCAGTCATCTTACCTGGCAAGGAAGTTCACTGCCCATTTCTCTATTTCTCTGCGTTTTGCTTTTCCGACCATCAGCAAAATGTCATCTGCATAGGCGATGGTACCGCATCCCTGAAAGAGTGTCGTAAATATAACATCAAACAAGACATTTCATAGGACGGGACCGAGGACCGAACTTTGTGGGTAGATCCACCTTGCATTAAGCTGGATGAAGTCCAATTTATTGGAAGTATGCTATGACCTTTAAGAACTTCTCTATCGCCGCCCTAAATGTAGTCAGAAAAATGGCTTCAGTGTTGACTTTGTGATACTCAAGCTTTTTTAAACGTGTGCATGTGACACAGGTGTCAGTTTTAGGTTGCTACGGATAGTCCTTGCCGCCGTGATCATTTCCTGTATGGTCTTTAGAAAATATTGTAAAGTTAACTGCAAGATGAATGAATCATGGAAAAATTTTGTCCAAGAACGACGTCTGCACTCATGGTCTATCCACATTCCGATTGCTTACTTAAATACATAGTTTTTCTTCTTCCTTTTCGCCAATGCATTTCCGGGTAGAAAATTTTATTGCGCAATTTAAATCATACAAAATGCCATATTTTGATTTAAATAGACCTATTATACGCATATGCAAATACTTAGCATCCAGTACGTACGTATTTCTGTGTTCTTGTAATAATGTAACGTAAATATTTTTTTGAAAATATCATATCCACTAATCTTCTGATGGAATACACCGATTCTAATAAAATAAACTAAATATTATTTCAATTTAGTGTCAATTTTCTTCAACAAATCCCATCTCAATTGAGCCAGTAATTTTTACCTAATGCGTGTTCAAACAAACAGACAGATAACAAATAAACAGATTCAATTTTTGTTTTGTATTACTTTTATTCAATAATCTTTAATCATGTTTTGTAAATATCTTTAATACACATAGACGTTAATACTAGAGTTTTGTTATTTATATATAGTTTTATAACATAAAAAAATGTTTATGTAGTAAATATGATTAACTAATTTTAGAATGGTTAGTGAGTATAACAACAATTGAAGGATTACTGTCATTTGTACCTACTTGTAAATTAGAAATATGGTTTATATAGGACTATTTTGAAACTATATAAATTATAAAATTAATAAGTTTCAAATTTATTTTCAGACCAAAATTAAAAATAAATATTCGGGTAAAATAAAAAAAAATCATACTTTAACATCAGTTAAAGAAAGCATATAAGTCGATACCATTGTTATCAATCTAATAGATACGGATTATTATGTGAACAGATTAATTCGGAGATATTTCCAATTAGCTGAAATAAAACGATGCTTTTTGTCATAAAACTAAGCTTTTTTTAAGCAAATGAGCAATTACAACCTTTTCACGAAGAGTATCAAGGAAATTTCTCACAAAAGAAATCTCACTGGTGTTCAAGAAAACTTAACGTTTAATCTGTTAATAAACCGAACGACGGAATCCATTCTCACGTTTCATGCTATGTATTTCTCAAATTTGCACAAGTATTACTCCCACCCATTCTAATATTTACTTGCCTATAATAAGAAAGTGACAAGATATTTATAAACAACTACTCTTAAAATTTCTTTAAGTTCTGTTTATAAACTAGTAAACAGAGTCAAAATAAAAGCTTGTGCAAATACTTCAACTACACAAAGAATATCAATATTATCAAGAACGTAGTAAAATAGACTAAACTCCGATATTTTTTTTTAGTTCAATGATGCATTTTGGATCTCACATGATAGTTAATCGGAAGACAATCGAAGCTACAAGAAAACACTGCTCCGAAGTATTATATCAAATATGACAGGCACGAAAATAAATTTAGAACTTTATAGAAGATAAGTTAATCTTTAAAAGAGCATTTTAAGCAAAATTTAAACCGTAGCATTAATCTTCAGCTGGTGGAGCTAAATAAATTAATTCCAGATATTAAAGTAATAATCAGTCTTCAAACTTTGTAAAATTTGTGACTTTGAGAGAGTATTTATTTTAAGTTTCGTACATCAATATAATCTACATTGATGGATAAGACTTAAATTCGCCATTATTTACAAAATTATCTTACAGAGTATCGTTTTCGTATGATAATTTTAAGACTCAATATTTGCATAAGCAGCCTCTTAACTTTTTACACTGACGTAAAATCTCTTTTAGCCAGTAAATTGAGATAAGCTTTTTTTATTTTTTTTCAAAACTTTACCGCTCTGTCAATGTCAGTAGGTCCAAAAATTAATCGTAAGTATATATTTTAGTAACCTATGATTATCTTTTCTGGCATGTAATTAAATTTCTATTTTTGTTCGTATATAACTGTTAATAATGTAATTATATCCGTGTATATAAATAAAATTAGATTATTCAATAAAAAATTTTAATTTTTTCTTGTGAATTTATCAAATATGACAAAAAAATACGATAATTTGTTAAACAGGTGACACGAAAATAAAGAAACTTTTTTATATATAAGCCTGATCGGACATTTTAAGTGCCTATGAATAATTTTATCTCATAATACGTTTATTATAGTACGGATACTCTTATAAATCAAACGCTTGTGGGATTTTTATCAAAAATCGTTATTTAATTTACTTGGCAAAGATAGGTTTTGAATTAAAATTTGCATGAGTCTATAAATATGACCCTATTTTCCCAAAGTTAAACTACACTACGATTGTACAGTTTAAGTGAATTGAAAGGCATATTGTTAAATACTTCTATATTATCTTAAATAAATTTTCAATACGGAGTTAGTCAAAATGTCAATATTACACTTGTCAAGTACAAACAGAAACTCCTAATTTTTATTGTAACTATTTTATTATTTTCTTTCCTATAAAAAGTTGAACTCATTGCTATAAATATTAGAAATGAATATTGAATATATTTGTCGTCGATTTTGTAGAAATGCATTATTCACAATTAAATGAAACTACGTGATGTAGTGTTATTTCTACTTTCTTTAAGTTCTTTACCACGACCTGGGTTTCGTTGTATTACAACATCTTCAGGTGGGCAATTAGCAAAGATCTTTGCTAATAACGCACCTGAAGAAGTAATATAATTAAACCTAGGTCGTGGTGAAGAACTTAAAGAAAGTAGAAATAATATTACAACACGTAGTTTCATTTAATTGTGAATTAGAAATGAATTTGAATTGCCAATTTTGGTAGTCATTCATAACTATAAATAGAACTCATTTTTTACAAATAATAGAACAAACTTGAGTTGTCTGTGAGATTATTTATATGCTGTCCAAAATCCGATTTGATCAATTATTATGTTTCATTGTATTCGGTTTTTATTTAGATTTTGCTGTCTGGCCAATATGAATCACACGGTTTTTAATGGAAGAAGATGTAAATAGTCAGATTCAGTTTCAACAAGTAAATTAATATTATGAACAAATGAAATTTGATTTATTCCACAAACATTTAATTTATTGACGTATGACTTTAAAAGAAAAATATACGACTTACGGCGTTTTCTTAAATTTATGTATGTTAAGTACCTATTTTTTATGAAATTCAAAAGTACATACCGAGCTGTAGTGGAAAGTATACTTTTCCGTATTTGTCTCTTTAGCAAGAAGTCTCTTTTATACTAAATTTCTTTTTACATAAAATTTATACAATTGCTTCTCGAGCATGCCAATTATCTAATTTATTTAAATTTGTCACAGTAGTAAACTGAGTTGTTTCCAAAGTCACGAGCGCTATCTAATTGATCTATCTTAACTTGTTTAAAAATATTAATTATGTGAAAAATATTGTTTAGTTTTCATTTTCAATTATCGTCCTATTTGGAAGTACTCCAATAACACTAATAACGTTATAAATTAACTCGCTTTGTAATTTTAATGTAATTCAATAGATAAAAAGGACTGATTCAACAATGAAATTATGGATATAACAAATTTAATCTAATAAATAACCATAAATTAGAAATCTCATAAAATGGCCATAATAGACCGAGTTTAATTTATACCAGACGGCTAATTAACTCAACTAAAAAAACCGAAACTCCACTAAAAACAAAGTTATTTTTGCAATAAGAATAGTCACTTTTGTATATTCGTATTTCAATCGGGCAGGATTTCTTTATTTTAAAATTCATAATATAAAACATATGGGTCGACTATTAGTGAAGACCAATAGCAGGCCCATATATTTCGTTTGAAATTCAGCTCTCGTACGTAGCGATATTTTTTTTTCGATTTAGTGAAATTAAAATTCATTAATTAAAACACCACCAAAAAAATTATATTTTGTTACAGATAAATATTCAAAACGTGGTAATATATTATTTGCAGATAGCTAGATCACATTCAATTTCTTTTGTGGTCAGTAAGTTATTAAAAAAATCCATTAAATGCGAGTAGATCTGACAATATAAGAGTAACGTAAGTACATGAGGACATGGAAGTGTTTCTATCGAACTGTTTATAAATAAATATTCATTTCATGTTATACCATGTAAATATATTACCTAGTAAAATTTCACAGGCGCATCTATAGTAATTAGCATCATTGTTATGGTTATCCTATAAACTAAAATTTTCTACTAAGGCTGTCTTTTTCATAACTTTTACTTTTGTATTTTTGATGATAGGGACGTGGGAACATATCTTTTCTTGACATTTTCAATAACATACTTTATATGTAGGTAATGTAAAAAAATTGTTTTTTATAATTTGTTTATTGAAATGATAGTACAGACGACATATGAATTAAAAATATAGCTGTTACTTTCTCCTATCGATTGAAAAATGTATTTAACATTTTTAATTGTAGGAATGAGATATGTAAGTTAATAACGGCTGAACAGATGAACAGAAGAATGGATACATACGTGATCTTGTGAAGGTTCTTTTGTTTTCCCTTTGAGGTAAGAAGCAATAAAAATAAATTATGATAAAATATATAACGTCCTTAAAAAGGCTAAAAATAATTTGCTTTATTGATGCGGGTCAACTTTAAAAAGGTGTTTTGTCTAAATGTTATCAGGGATTATTGAATACTAGGACGGGCATGTGGCAACAGATTATCCAAAAATCCTATCGGACATTATTTTTCTAAGTACATCTAAAACAGAAAAAAAACTAATATAAAAAGCAATACTGTTGCCAAAACCTGTGTGTGTCTGTGCATTATATAAAAAGAAGAAACATTAAGCTAGCGAACTTATGCCTGTAAATATTATGTTCAATTCTGTGAATTGGGACCTGAATTCTTTAAAACAATGGAAACTATAAATTAATAAATTAAACATGGCTTTAATTACAAACTAACGCATCGTTAAAGAAGGAAAACAATTACAGGCTTTTAACGACAACTGCATTAAAGAGAGAATTTCTCATAAAATAAATTTTTCACTGACTTATCGAGATAGCGAAAGCTAATATTAAGTCAATTTTTTTTATTATCAGAAATCAGTGTTGTGAAAGCAATTCTCACGTTCTACATTAAATTTATTTATGATGTAGTCACTTAACAAGGTTATTGAATTTTCAATGAATCAATTGATCAAATTTACTAAACATATTATGACAAAACAGGCTTAAGTAAGAACTATAGCTACTTCGAATAATTAAAATAAGATGAGTTATTATTAAAGTTCGTAGTTTTCTACTTGTTTAATTTTCGTCAAAATCTGAAATCGTATTTTAGTTCATTTTGTCTTTTAATGGTATGAATATACGTACAAATGAAACTATGTGAAAAACCAGATTTCTCATAAAAATAGGATTGTTATTCTCAACCAAATTTTAATCGACCCATTAATGTAATAATCTCGATGTGTAACTTTCCTTTTAATTTTCTTATTTCATAGTTTGTAGGGTCTAGTGTCTAAAACGTACCATGGCAACTTTTTAGCAACAGCTTTTGATATCAACATTAATTGAACACAGTTTAAAGTTTGTCTGTCCCCGTTTATTGAGGTGAAAGGAATTTAGGAACATTTTTATTTATATCTCGAATGGAGTCGGAAACAGATGGTTAAAATTTTGAGAACTGGACAGCAAGGATAAATTGCATTTCATATGAAAGGGTTTTGTTTCACACATGGTAAAACTATTTTTTTTAATTCTGTGCAGTACAATTTTTCATTTGTAATAAAAACACGTAAAATCAAACAATTAAACCCCCTCCCATTTTCTTATCTCCAAAGCGTGCGAGAAGACAAATCTGAAATAATGTAAACTAATCAATTATCTCGTCACCCTGCTTACGGAAATTTGGGCTCGCAAGGTCCACATTTATTCCCAAAATGATACATTTGACATTTTCAAAGTAACGAATAGAGTATTATTCTGGTCATATAGGTCCTCAGATAAAGGAAACATCCTTAATCCCACTAAATTCTACTAAAACTTATTATCCTTAATTCCATTTAAATAAGAACACTATCATCAACATACCAACCTGTCCAATTTTGACAGGATATAACGCAGCGTTCTTAAATAATAGAGCTATATGTTAATATTTTTATTCGTAATGAACCAGCGATTTAATATAAGGGAGTGAGCTTTTTAAATCATTATCCCAAGAAACAAAGAGCACATTCACGATAGGCAATTAAATACACTCAAACTAAACTCAATTGTAATACGCTTGAAATAGTTAACATCAAGAGCTTATATAATATTGAATAAGTGCGAATCATCATAAAGTTTACGTTAGTCACACTCCACGCATTACATAGCCCAACGATTGCACTTCGGTTACATAACCATTTACCATTTATTTATTAGGTAAATTACTAAACTCTAAGTGGAACAAGAGTAGACGGCGCGACGGTTGGCAGCCGTAGAGTGTTAAACGGCACTCGCTCGTTACTCGAGTGTAGTTACGAAATTCACAGAACCTTAGTTACTCCTATTTAAGTTAACCATTTATATCAAGTTTGTAATCTTGTTAAATGATTTGCCAACCGAAGTTTACTTAAGTGACGTGAGTACGCTATTAATAATTACTAAAACGTGTAATAAGATTACATTGTTATTTAGACATAACAACGTCCCTGTGTTTGATCAATAATAGGTTCATAAAAAATCAAAGATTTTTCTACAATGTAAGGAAGTAATTATAATTCGTCACTCATAAATAATTCTCTAAACCAACACTACAATTTCTGAAGTATTTAAAATCTTTGTAGATTATTTAAAGGGTTTTTATAAATTCTTCCCCTAACCGAATAAACAAAGTTAAGTGTGCTATTGGAGATTCCAGTCCATCATGTTCATTAACACCTAAAAGGTTAAAAGGGACTATAATTCTGCCCAACTTATTGGTTTCAAAACATATAACTTATTTGATGTCTTTTTTAATTAAAAATATTTTTATTGGTATCGAATTATAATATTTACGAAGAAATTTAGTTATGTTTACTTCTTTCGAAAAATATTTTTATTTAAAATAACAAAAAAAAACGTCAAAACATCAATGTTACTTATTTGAGTAAAGAAATTATTTTATTTTTTTGAGAATTGATATCCGTGACAGGATTCTTGAAATGTCGACCAAACTTACGCTTTATTTTTGTCAAAATATTGACTAGTGTAATTAGATAACATATTCTATATTTTCACTACGATTAAAAACAACGATGGTCAAAGCAAGGAAATTGAATCTGCATTTATCGCAATGCTCGAACCTACAATTAATCTCCTATGCTTAAACCTACAATTAATAATTTCGTAATTCTATCATCTTTCTGAATAATTCAAAACAAATCAAAAGAGTTTAAACTAACGGAGTTTATCCCTCTTTACTGAACAGTCCCTATCACAATTTTCAGCATTCTTGTCTCCTGATATTGCTAAAGGACAAATTTATCGCGCTCTTAGCCGTATCTGATTAGAATATCATTAGACCAATATCATTGAAATTCAATCAAGTCACCGGTGCTGTTTAGTGTTGAAGAATCTTATGGTATATCTTCAATTTCCATGGTCAGATTCTAAACAAATTTTCAAGGGCACATACTGGTAGTATACATATCTATATAATAAATATGATCAAAACTGGTTGATAAATGCCGGAAATATAAAATATGAAATAAAAAAGTACAACTAGTTTGAAAAATTCTTTCTTTTTTAAAGTCTGTTAAAAATAATTGTAAATAAAATGGTCCTCCCTGTAATATTAGTTTATTTAATATCACGATATTTATTTATAAGGTTTTGAAAAGGATATTTCGAGATGTATGGTGATTAAAAATAATATCTAATCTAGAATATGGATTGAATATATCTGTCGCGTAAAGCTATTATTGTGTACATTAAGTGTCAATATTAATACAATCATACTGTCTCTTTCTATCTCTGCAAATAGCTGCAATACAAATTTTTGAATTAACCAGAAATTACCTGAATATGAAAAAAAAACAAATTCAAACGTAAAAAAGGAGTCATTGTTGGGCAGAAAAATTTTCATTGTTTTTATTATACATGGTGCTCTTCATCTTTATTACTCATGCAAACAAGAATACTAGAATAGCGGTTTATTCACAATTGAAATGTTTGCCATAAATTAAAGAATGAAAATAACAATATTTTCAATTATATTTTTGTACTATTACTGACTAATATATAAGTTTCTGTATTATAAGCAATTTACTCACATATCACGTGTGTGTATATATATATATATATATATGTATATATATATATATATATATATATATATATATATATATATACATATACATATCTTTTTCCAATTTATGTTCTGAAAAAGTTATAATTTTTTTCTTTTGCATAACAAAGTAACAAAAGACTCAATACAGAATTATTAAAACATAATTTAGGAAATAAGAATGCGTTAACTTTAGGTAATATATTGTGGTTGAAACAATGCATTGAAATATTGCCTATAGTCAAGTATACTGGTTATTTTGTACATCTAGAACTTAAGTAAAATAGAGTTGTAGTTAAAATAGTTTTGAGCCCAGCAGGTTAGTAAAATTTAGCTATCTGCGGAATAAAAAAATCTTACACTAATTTTTTTATTATAAATAAATATGTTTTAATATTAACGTATTACAAAACTTAAAAAAAAGTTTATTCTAAAGCTTATACCGTGTTACATAGTAGCATCTTAATACGCAATATTTAATATACGAAAAGAAGTAATGTTAATCTCTTATCTTAATTTTAATTTTTGCAAAATATTTTTGCAAATCTTACACGCGTGTCATTTTTTAATAACTTCTAAATATTCTGTCTGTTTATATATGTAAATCAGTATATTTCGTATATTTAAATGGCCTGTTTTATTTCTAAGTTATATAAAATTCAAAGACATTTCCCATTAAAAATATTTTTTCCAAAGGTATTTATAAAACTAAAACCTATTTGTTCTGGTAAAAAATCATTAAATAAACAACTTCGGTATTCATAAGGACGGTCGGGATGTCCTTGGGCGGTCGACCAGGTTTACAATCCAGAATTGTCTGAACCTGGAAGATAGTTTCAAAGCATTTCGATGTCCTACGATGTTAATGGACGTTTTTTATCCCAATGACATTTAATGCATTTACCATCATTACCTACGTATTATAAGAAGATTCAGCTTCATTCCTCGATTTCACTTGCTTAAACGTGTCTCTATGTCAACAAGTCAGTTATTTTTGAAAAATGTTTACGTTCAATTAATGATATTAACAAGCAAATATAATTCCTATATAAAACCTAAACAAGACAAAACGTTTTTCATAATCTACTGTTTATAAATGTAATCATTCGTTTGTAAAATTAATAACCATACCGAATATGTCAATTTTGCATTATATTTTAATTAACAATATTTTATTGTTGTTATCATTTAAATTGGACTAACTTGAACCATCGATATCATTATCAGACATAGTTAAACGCTAACCGTATAGATTCACTACACTGTTAGCGTTGTTATTCATATAAAAACAACTATATAAAAAGAACGGTTTAAAGTATGATCACAAAATTTAGTTTTTGGCGCAACATTGATTTGCGCCAGGCATAACATGAAAATTTTACGGTATAACATAAAACTTTACATAGCTTCTATGTTCGGAAAGTTGAAACCAACATTAAACTTGACTCAAAAGCATTTCGGGCATACTCGTGCGTAAAATGTTAGCATGCAAACAAGCTTCCTGCTAATATAGCTACAATTTCGCATAGTTATGAATATTTGGAATGTACAAGGTTGGCTCGTAGGCATTCAAAATATGCCACTACATTAAAGTAGAGCTTTTTTTTATTTCATTACTCCCACTAAGTAGCATATCGTTGAACAGGTCTTTCAAAAATAATGAAGTAACTTCATGAACACTTTCCCTTTACGAAATTTTTTTGGAAGAAAATACTTTCCTTAATTTTCTTCCAAAAACTCATTATTATTTTTAAAACATGATCATATTAGACACTATATTCTCTAGTTATTTTATTTTGACAAAAAACATAGATTTTCGTATCAAATTTCCTCATCGCGAAAGTTTTTTCAATTATTTTGCCGATCTAATTTTCCAAAATAATATATAGATAAAATTCTTATCAAGAAAAAGTAAATAAATCCTATGTTCTAATGACAATGGCATATTATATACAACCAGCGTGTTCACAATATTTCACGTCTTTCACATTTTTCTCGACAGTAATTAACGGGAACGCGGATTAGTTACCTTTCCTCCTTGCTGAAAGTTAGAAATACCTTATTTAGTTGCCGGTAAGGTTTTGCGAGCAGAGAGCTTTGCACTTGCGTGTGAGGAATATAAATTAATCTTCTCTATATCTTTCATCGTGAAGCATTTCCTTTATCCACATTTTCGCGTGAGTTTATAAAGTCTAAAGAAGGAACTGTTGGAAATAACGGCTTTAACATAAATAAATATCACCATTCATGAGTGTTTTATAAACTTTTTTTCAAAATTATATATATGTTTAAAATGCCATACAATTTCCCGCTAGAACTGAATGAAATGTAAATATTTAGTCCAAAATTTGTCATTATTATTGATCTTATTAAGGGCTTTCAATAACTTATATTTTTATGTCGTAAGTCATAGCAGAATAACTAAATGAAATCCAAAAGGAAAAGCTTAAAAAATAATAAATTATATGAACGCGTTAAAAAAATGAGATAAAAGTATTAAAATAAATATTTAAAAACGATGAGCACGCTTAAAGAATTATAGATTGGTGAAGGAAGCAAGAAAATCGGAGTCATCGTAGGAACATCGTCGAAAAGAGAGCAGTGGTATAAATGTAGTAATAAAATATAACACGTCTTAATACCTTTAACTTTAAAATAACTCTTAAGTTTTAGTATGTATTGATAACATCAACAAGAGACAGATAAAATTGGGCATTTCTTTGCAGTCTTAATATCATCAGGCAATTCAATGTGAAGTCATTATGTAATTTATTGGCTGACATAATACATTAGTTAAAGGTTTGAAAGTACTTAATATCTGTCTTTAGTAAATATTTTATATTGAGTTAATTATTAAGTTTTAAGCCAATAGTTTGAGAAAAGTAGGATTGTGAAAAATAAGAGATTTATTTATTATTAGTATATATGATCCATAGGCTAAAATGCAGTAGTAGCATTGGAAGCTTCAAGTTTTCAAATGTATTATATCAAATAAAAATACATTTAAATGGGTTTCATGTACAGGCTCTTCTACACTAGGTTAATATTAAAAAAAAAATATAGATAATAAAAGTTAATTTCGGTTAGATGAAGCAATTAGGTTAATATAAAGTCAGTCATATAGGTTAATAAAATCATATATGTTAATAAAATGCCAATAGTTTAGTAAAGGATAAGTAATCATTTCTATAAACAAATCCACTCTAAATACTAGAAACGTAATGATGAACTGGTTGTGGATAGAGAAATCTATTGACAGCGATTAAATGTAGTAGATTACGCACTAAGCATTATTTAAAAATTATTTTTGTCATAATAACTTTACAGAATATATCAAAAAGTATATTTTTCATAAATTCCAATAGTTGAACTGGGTTCTACATCCATGTGAATCACCATCCGGCTATTACTTGTTCAAAGCTCTGAGAGTAAAAATAAATTTTGTAAGGACAAGTCGGGGTAATGTTGTTATCCAATAAAATAATTAATATCGACAGAAAACCATTCCTCACTTATTTAAAATAACATAGCGTACTGAAAGGGCAAAATTTCAGATATACTTTCTTATTGCTCCTCATTCTCGTATAACGAGACGAATTATATTCCATAATCGATCAACGTCATAAAGTACATGTTTCAAAATGAAAAATTTAAGTTAACCCGTATCAAACACATATTATGGAAAAAACTGTCATTAAGTAAATTATATATTTTTATTTTTTATTTTATGTTAAGGGAAAAAAAACCAATACAAATTATTTAAGATATTCTATGAATACTAAACACGAAACAAAAAACAAATAAAAATAAATATATTTATAAAACATCGAATTACATAAAATACATAAACGTGACAATGTCAACTTTAAAAAGTGAAACAGTATTTAGATTGTAACAATATAAGTGTATTATTGTTACTCACCCATAGCTTTCGGTCCATTTAGTTATGGTTCAATATGAGTAACCAAATTAACTAAATCAAAAGAAGTACTGTTCACTTTGTTTTTTCTTTCGGGAAAGAAAAAAAGAAGGATGTCTACTCTTATTGAAAATATTCTACATTAAAAACATACATTTATAATTACAAACTAAAACGTTTTTGCCAGAAGACTACTAAAACTAATGCTTTGCTTACTTCATTGGAAAATACTACTGTACATTATAACATCACTCATGTTTTAGGACTCATATTTTTTAGAACCCCTAGTTGCTTTACATTTAAAAAAACGTGTACAGTATTATCTGTATGAATATAATTCTCATTGGAGAACATAAACATCGGTATGATTACTTTCTTAAAGAAACATATCACTAATATTACTTACTGAATATCGGTATAAATCACTGATCAATAACCGCAGTTAGTAAGACAATGATCTAATTAGGAATATGCAAATTACAATAGTAGTAGTAGAATATTAACCCGGCGTCATTGTGGCTACTAAACAGAACTTAGCCGTTGTGGCCGGGTAAGTTGTACCCATGTGCATTATTGTACACTGAATCAAGCTTCTGTCAATATTAGTTTTCTATATTAGGGAAATAGGCAATTATTAACATTATTTATAAAAATTAAACATTTATTTATAATAAAATGAGCAAATTATCATCAAATTAGATCTTCTTATTCTGAGATCATTTTTTTAGAACGTAACTTAAAAATATATTCAAAAATAAAAAATAATTAACATTTAGAAACAGAACATAAAATTTCATTTAGTACATAAACATGAAATCAGGAACTATATATAACAAAGCTTATTTATTACTAACATACTGACTTATTCGATATCGACATCAACGCAACTTTGGCACAATGGAATAATGTGCTGCATACAAATAGGCATGTTACACTTAGTTTTTTTGTCTTTGGCAGAAGGACAGTGTTTGCATCTCCTGTATGTTTTTAAAGTTTTATTCGGAGGATAGGTCATAACTTCACCAACTTGTTCGTGAATACGTTTACGTAAGCCTCTCGGTAAGTTCTCCATATTTTTTCTCACGCGAAGATGACCTTCAAGCATTGATAGACCGAGTTTTCTAAGGAAATCACGTCGGTTTGTTTTCGAGTTATTATTTTCACGAAAAATAATCACGCTATTTATTGCAGCTACATTCGTGACCGCATAAAATACTGTCATTGGCCAGCGTTTAGAGTTTCGAGATACATCATAGGTAGCACAGTGCTCATTAACCACATCGACGCCAGCTTTCGTAGAATTATAGAATGTGATTATCTCTGGTTTTCTTTTTTCACCACTAGCAGGATCAATGTTTTGGTCATGATGAAGGGAAGACAATACCAGCACCACTTTAGACCGATTAGAACGATTAGAACGCTTAGGCGATTAGAACGATTTAGTCCGGCTAAGTATAACAAGCCAAACAAAGCTAATAATTCGTCTATAGTTGTCTCTTTCAATAAATACTGAAGCGATTGTTTATTGTTAGACAATTGTCTCTGTTTAATCTTAGCATTAGTATGACGAAGTATTTGTTCCAGCATATTATTAGTTATAAAGCGTCTCCAACACTCTATTTCAGTCTTATCATTTTGCGCAACAAGCTTTACCCCAGGTTTTTGTAATATTATGTTTTTTGACCTTGTGTGAACATTGGTCTGAGATGGTTGCGAAGACCATTTGGTGGAATTGTCTTTACCAATATAAAACTGCTGGTTACTTGTTGAAACAATTGCTTCTTGTTCATCATCACTGCATTCTTGTTCCGTATCACTGCCTTGACTTCGCTCTGAAAGATGGTCGATTTCACCCTCATCGTCTGAGCTGCACTGTTCATTGTCACTAACGTTAGCTTGTTCAAACAAGTCTAGGAGTCGACTTTGTTCCTTTTCATAAGACATCGTTCATAAAACTGTGAAAAACGATATGCAATTTATCAATAAACAATAAAAAACAACAAACAAACTGTTTATATAAATGTTACATAGCCATTGTGACCGGGTATAACTTACCCACGCGCTCTTTATACACGTGTAAACTCCGTCGTCGCCGCAGCAACACTAAATAGACAAGTGAATACGCGAAAAGAGATCAATAACCGCAGCTACTGTAACGGACAATTTAAGCGCGCATTTTGTTTTAAAGTTATGACCGTTTTAAAATGCGTCGGGTATTAGATACCCAGCAACAATGACGCCGGGTTAATATATATATATATATATATATATATATATATATATATATATGTGTGTGTGTGTGTGTGTGTGTGTGTGCCTAAAAACTGGAAACTTCATATACCCCAAACCCTGCATTTAATTTTGTTCTTTATAAATATGCATATAGGTAGAATGGAAGCGACACGCAAGAATCGAGGTGAAACAATACATGCACGAAAGAGATCGTGTAAAATGCTACAGACACCCTAACGAAGACTGGCTAATAGGGCGTCAGCTGCGCAGTAATTGATTTCATTACGGCATGTACTTCGCCACGAATACGTTCTCACTCTAAATAATAACACTGCCACGATACTCTTATTACATTGCAATTCAGTGCGGGCGTCTGTACGTGCGTGCGTGCGTGGGTGCGTTCGTGCGTGCGTCATAGAAATCAGATTATTATATTAATTACACAATTATACTAATAATTATCTGTATACTTATCAACTCCAAAGCGATCGCTAATTCAATTATCTATTGTTGGAAATTTTGCGATATGAATTTCAAAAATTTGATTTCATACTTTTATAATTTTTATTAACTAAAATAAGGACAAAAGCTGGAAATCGTATAAGTCAAAATTTATACAACTAAAGTACGAGAACCTAGGTAAATTTCATATATCACCTTACAGTTCTTCGTTTCGTTACTCAATAAAACTAGTTAAAGGGACTTAAATAATTTATTTCACTGAATATCACACAAATCTAAGTGAAGTGATATAAATAATGTATGTAATTACCTGCATTATAGCACAACAAAACAAGCACAAGAAACACGCACAAGAAACAGCCAATCAAATTTGTTAAGCCCAAAATTCTAACTCAACGATAACGTAATATTAATTATTATGAAGATAAGTCCTTGCGTGTCCTTTGCTCCAGCAAAAACGAAATGGTGACTGCATTTTGTTGCATGATCTTTTTAAGATAATAATTCTTTAACGATTTTCTCAGTTGTTTGTTACCTTATTTCGTATTTAGTTCAGATAAAGAACCGTATGGGTTAATCATTTAAAATATAATTCTTAATACCAAAAAACTATAACGCTTGTATATACATTATAAAACTTTTTTATGAATTATATTTTGGTGTACATTTCATATTAAAATAATTTTGATTTGGCTATAACGGAACATTTGTTTAAATTAAAAACATTTCTGTGCTCTTCAATAATTAGCAATATGTTTTGATAAATATTTTTTAGATTATCACTTAATCTACATAAATTTTAATAATTTTAATGTTTAAAAATCGGAAATTTTAAATATAAAAATAAAAATATTAATTCAAGATCGCATATGACGTTTCATCTCCATTCACATAAATCATAAATACGCGTTGATTATACGTCCCCATGTCCACATCCTACGCTACCTACGTCCTTCTGGATACTTTCAGCTACAGATAGTGAAAACTTCATCAAACTTCAAATAAATTTTCTAAGCTGATTTTGAGCCAAATTCCACGAAATAAACAAAGGACACTTCCTTTTTCTAAAATTAATAATTTTAAGATTATGTTCGCAAAGAAGGGTATTAAAAAATAATTAAATTTTACGTCGTGTATAGAGTAATTTTTTTAATCATAATTTCATGGATAAACAACCACCTAAACTAACTTTAAATTTCAAATTTTTAGGTTAAAAAACAGGAAAAATGTTATCGTTGCTAAATACATTTGTTCCCAATTATTAGTTAAGAAAAGTTAGCATATTAAGATTTAGTTTCTTATGTGATTACATAAGAAACTAAATCTTTGATTATTTATAATAAAATTGACCGAGGTCAATCTTTTTCAAATTCGTCGTTTTTATGTGTTTTCCTTCATTAAAAATCGGTAAAATTCACATTTTTGCTAAATTGTACTCATAACTCACATTTAGGTCTGGATTGTAAAACGTAATAATACAGTCTGCGAGTAAATAAGCTTAAAATATTGAGGATTCTGCTTTTGATTGTGATGGAGAAGACAATCAAATATTTGGTCTGAGGAAAAACTTATTCCCCGTCCTTATATTTTTCTCAGTAACTTGTACCTATTTCCTATTAAATATTATTAATTGACTCGGGCGCACGAGCGTGCGCTCGCACGCACGCCCGCACGCACGCGGGCCCTTACACCCACACGCCCGCATGGAATGGATGCCCTTACGCACGCACGCATGCACGTACGCACGCACGCAGGCACACACGCACAAATATATATATATATATATATATATATATATATATATATATATATATATATATATATATGTATATATATCTACACTTTTTTGCATAAAAAACGGACGGTTTTGATTTTGTCATATTATTAACAAAATATTATTTATTACGAGGTTGTATTAATTGTAATTGTTACTCACAGGTTTTGTGTATTCTGGCACATAAAAAGGAACTTTCTAAATTTGAAATTTATTCTTTTCGAATGAAAATTCTCTTTCACTGACAAAAACGTATTTTTAGCGGTAAATGAAATCCTAATAATATATAAATTTTAATTAAATTTCTGCGGTTTGATGCATTAGTTCATTTCTGTTTGCTGTTCTCAGTATGGTTGGAAAAACGATAAGAGGTAGTAAAATTATTGCGTTGCTTGAAGAAGGCTGTAGCCAATGTTATGTGTCTCAGCAGTATATTGTGAGCCGTTCCATCATCCAAAGGACCTGGGAACGATACCAAGAAACGGGCTCCGTCAGTAGAAGGCCCGGTTCTGAAAGAAAACGGTGCACTGAGCCACGGGACGACCCCTTCATAGTCAGTCCAGCGCTACGAAATCGTCAAGTTACGTACGTGGATCTCAAACAGAGCCTCGAGGACGTCAGAGGTACACAAGTACATTGCTCCGTGAGCATCGAGGTGCCAGATTGAGATTCGCTCAAAATTTTTCGTCATGGACTCAACAAGACTGGAATAGTGTTTTATTCTCCGATGAAGCTCGTTTATCGATTAGTGGTGAGAATCGACATCAGTGAGTCTTACGAAGACCTGGAGAATGCTTCGCAGAAGTGTGCTTTGAGGAAATCACCCCTTACGGTGGAGGTACCGTAGTGTTTTGGGCTCGTATTAACTCAGATGACCGTACCGAGTTAGTTTTTATTGAAAATGGTACACTTAATGCTCAAATGTACATAACAGAGGTTCTTATTCCTCATGCTCAACCCGCATTAACAGCAGTTGGACGCGAATCCATTTTTATGGACGACGACGCTCGCGCCCACCGCTCCAGAGATGTTGATGCGTGTATGCAGGACGCCGGAATTCGTCGGTTAGACTGGCCAGCTAGAAGTTTCGACCTTAATCCAATAGAACACATATGGGATAATCTCAAACGACGCGTCAGAGCCGTAAAACCAACTCCAGAAAACATTCAGGCCCTTAAAAATGTGATCGTTGCTGAATGGAAACCTATTCCTTAGGAAATGATAAAAAACGTCGTCGAAAGCATGCCTAGCAGTTTAAGCGCATTGATTTTAGCTAGAGGAAGCCATAATCGTTACAAAATTTTCAAATTTTATGTTAAAATAATAAAAAATATTCAAAAATATACTTTAGCCATTTTTAATGTACCAATATGAAAACGCTCGTCTGTGGACTTTACATCGTTTTTTTTATTTATTCGCATTACTAATGACTGAAGTAGATAAAAACAATAACTCAATAATAAATAACAATATTCTCATCATATCGCCATATAAAATGCATCAAATAAAAATAAAATAATTCTGATGTTGTTTATTCCTGTAAGTGCCCGTTTTTTTGCAAGAGTATATATGTATATAAATTTATACGTATATATATATATATATATATATATATATATATATATATATATATATATATATATATATATATATATATATATACATTCGTAGATTTAAAGAAACCTAATAAACACATAGTTTGAAGTTATTAAAATAAAGCGTAATTTTCGCAAACAAAATAATTTCGGTATACAACTATAGACATTATTGTCGTAACTTTAAATGTTAATGTTATCTTATTTAAAGTAACAACGAAAAACACAGGTTTCGATTTCAAAAAGCACGTTGGTACAAATTGATGATTATTTTAACGACGGCTTACCTGGATATTTTATAAATGTCTGAAATAATTCTGGTACCCGTACAAAAAACAATTGTGTAATATGGCACCGTTGCGTAGCACATGTGCTGCTTTTCTGCTTTAGTCTCATAATATGAAAATAATTTCTTAGTAATTCTGGTGCCCGCCCTTTATTTGGGTATAGTAAAAACATTCTCGAATTATTCTTGGGATGTATGATTAATGTAGACTTGTTTCAAAACAGAACTTTGAAGGTTTGGTCGAAAATATTTTTGGATCACGTATTATCTACAAGGAATTGCTATAATATCATATCTTTTATCTCCAACCGTCAGTATCCAAATGTTTAGTGTTTAAACGCCACAATCGGTTTTTTTGCGGGTATAATTATATTTTAAATAACTTACATTCTTTCCCCTTTCCTAGTATTTTAATAGCATGATATCCTTTTAAACTTCTCTTTTATATTTTAAATGATTCATGGAATCGAAAATTCTCATTAGTAGGTTCAAAGACTTTTCTGCTCACAGGCTTGAAGTAATTTATTTCCAAACATGATTTTAACGTAGCTGTTTACTGCCCAAGCTGAAATACTTATAAAAAAGCTAATCCTTTATACAAACCGTCAAAGGTTATCTGAAATATCCTACCTTCCCTAATCTTTTGGGTATCGGCTTTTTTTTCACGCTACCAGTAACTGTATTTTAAATTTATATTAATTTCTTTTTCCTTCTTGAATTACATATTTCAAGAAGAAAAAATGGAGATGATTTTAATTTTGACTTTCCGTTTTGACTTTCATTGTTGCTTTTGAACACATGCAATTGAAATATTTTTTTGTTTTTTTTTCTGAGTTTAAAACGTATTTGATAAAATATAGGAAATTAAAATAATTTTCTAAACAAAGTTTAGTTTAGGACAAATTTTAGTTTATGTTTAACGACTTTTAGTTCAAATAAAGTAAAAACTAATTGATAAAAATTTTAAATGTCCATTTTCTTAAAACAGTTTTTATACCTATAAACATTTTTTTCTTCGTTTATTGTCATTAACTTGCCAAACATCACTTACACTTACTATCTTTGAATTTTAAGTATTTACGAATTGAACTGCACAATTGTAAGCTTGTTAATTTGACTCACAGTTCATTATTTATATACGTTACCCCCACAACTATGCGGTCTATTTCTAAATATCGAAATAAAATATGTAGATAGTAGCTAAACGTTACTTACCACATGAAATTTACAATACGGAACATAAACATAGAATAATTTTATTCGTATTCGGTTCGGTAGTTTTTTAAACGATTAATTTAACTCGAGTATATAGGATATTTTTTAAGATAGGAATTTTTTTTTCTATTTAAGCATGCTATTATGGCAATATCCTTTATTTAACAAAAGTTACATAATAAAAAACAAAATTAGGATCGAGTGTGGTCTCCTCTTGCTGAAATTATTGCTATAATTCTTCGTGGCATGCCCCGGAAACGGTTAAATTCAGAACGTTTTATCTTACTTGCATATTTGTGTATTAGTACACTTGATGCACAGAAAAATATTTCCGATTATTCAAATTTATACAACACCTCTGTTTTAAGATTTGCATAGTTTTAAGTAGAAAAGTTTTATGTGCCTTTTCTTTGTAAAACTGTTTGTATCTATATCTAATACCATATAAATTAAAGTTTAATAAAACAAAAGAAATATATGAAACGACAGTATGGGAGAAGGTGGTAAACATAATGTGGGATCTCCCACATTATGATAAAAGAATATAAAATAAATTTAGAAGAATATAATGTTATAATTGGGATATAAAATTAATTTCGATATGTAGATTATCAACAGTGGACTACATAATCAAATTAAATCTGTTAATCTTTTATATGGATTGATATCTTAGCCTACCCAGATAAGTATATAAATATAGATAATAAATAATAATTAAAGAATAACAAAGAGGCACTAATAATATTAGTGCCTAATAATATTCGTGCCACTAATAATATTAGTGCCTAATAATATTCGTGCCACTAATAATATTAGTGCCTCTTCGTATAGGTTGTACCGTCGTCTTTCACTCAGTCTTATTCATGGAACACGTGTTACTCTTCACACATAGATATTGCGTATAACTTTTCTTGCCTTTCTCATTTTCTTTTCCTCTTATTATTTTATATAAATTGGCTTTCGTAATCTGTTAAACAATTCAATATTATTGTCACTCTTGTCAAACAATTTCAACTTACTATTGTCAAACAATTTCAACTTACTATTGTCAAACAATTTCAACTTACTTATTGTTAACAATTTCAAAATTGTTTTCTTCATCTTTAAAATTACACTTTCTCAAAATTTTACTTATGCGTTTTACTTTAATTATAAATTTTGATACAGTTAGTGCAAAAATATAAAAATTGGAAAGTTTTCATTACGAAAGCAAAATTTATATATTAAAAATAATTATATAAGAAAAGTATTCCCTTAGATAAATCTATGTAAGTATTAGCACTGCAATACAAACGAATAAATATTCATCAATATGAGTATATATTTAAAAACGTCAGGTACTTTTCTCAAATGTAGAAATTTTAATTATTAAATAATAAATTAATTTCGTAAGAAAAGCAAAAATACCTCGTATCGAATAAAATTTATCCTCTCGTTGGTCGAACAGGTAAATGAAATCCCCATTTAAATAAAAATAAAAATCGGACGAGATTCAACTCCAATTACGTCAGTGAATACTTTACGCTAGTCTTTGATTGTACTTTGATTAAACGGCATGAATACATTCAGCTAGTTTAGTTTGAAGGGTACAAATAGTTTTGGGTAAATTGCTACAATGTAAAGGAAAATATAACTTGCTATTTAACGATGTTGTATTGACTAAAATGGGCTATTTACTTTTATTCAAGTCTAGATCATTTGCATTTATAATCAAAATAAATACCAGGAAGCAATTTGAGAAAAGGAGGGAAAATCCCACATTTTTTTTTTGTTTAAAATACTTTCGTAAATTCGTAACAGTAAAAATTTTTGAAATCTAATAAAGATAAGTCCGACTAAATATTTATCTGAAAAAAGGAGTTTCTATCGTTACCAATAAATATATAGATATTGACAGCGGGGAATCTCCAGCATTGGCATGAGGAAAACCTATGTTAATAACACAATATCAATTATAAGTAATATGTTGTAAGGAAGGTGGGCGTCACTGACTTTAATTGGTTGTTTAAAAAACGTTTTCTAATGTTTTTTCGATCTCCCACTTCCACCAACCAAATTCTTGGGTCATTAAGTTTTTCTAAACTTTAGGTAGAACGATTTCACTAGAACAATTTACTTAATTTCTTTTTGTTGAATTTCAGTTCCTTTTGCAGAATGTTCTTTTCTTTCTTTTGTGTTTTCGGACCCAATTTTCTGAATTCATGTTTTTCAAATCATTGCTTTGCAGCTCAATCTATCAAGTCTGTCAATTTTACCATACACTCAAAGTAAATTTTACTATGCATTACGTAAGTCAGTGACGCAAGACTCAAAGAGACTGTTTCAAAGATACTCCTAGAAAGAAACGGAAACCCTAAAAATGACAATGTAGTGGCTGAATATTTACCTGCTATTTCCTTCTTATTTATTATACAAAATTGACTTAATACATATGACAATGAAAGTACACAAAATAAACATTGTTACGAAGAATTTTTAAACTACTTTTGCTTAAAATGTTTTATTATCACTTATTGCAAAAAAATATATGCTTTGAACTCAATTCCAACCTAGGTATCCATAACACTTACGGCATCTTCATGACGTTATTTCATTTTGATAATTAGTTATTAATACACACACACAGACACACACACACACACACATATATATATATATATATATATATATATATATATATATTTATATATATATATATATATATACATATATATATATATATATATATATATATATATATATATATGTTATTATTTACCATCAGAGAGGCCTGAAGTCTAAATGACATAAGTTAAAAAAAAACTCGAGAGAGTAGTTTCTTTAGACATTGCTAAATTGTAAATTTTCATATTTTTTTGTACGAGCATTTGACAGTTAAATCTTCATGGAACTTGCAGATCTATTTAGAAAGGAAAGGCATACATACGCCACGAAGGTGTAACGCTTGCGACACATGATGCGTTTAGTCACTCTAATGCTACACAATCTTCGACCCGTTACTAATCACGACTCGGATGTTGTAAAATTCATAAACATGACTGCTAGTTATTCTGTTGCTATACAGTCCCCAGCTAGGAATGCAGTGAATTCAATAAAAACGAGTCCAAACTTAACGTGTTCTTCCAATTTCAACATCAGGTTACCTTATCAGATCACATCAAAGGAACCAAAATTAAATGCATCTGCATAAGCCGTTGAGGAGATTAACTACTCAAATTCCGAGTTACATTATCGGATCATCTCAACGGTGCTGTAATTTTGTATAAAATTCGAGCTCAATCAGATAATGCGAAGTGGCCGAAAAATCGATAACAAGATTAAACTGGTTACGTAGGAGAGAAACTTGACAACACCGTCTAAAAATATCTAAAAATGGAGTTAAATTACTATGTTGAATGTGAGATACACGGATAATAATATGGAAGAAACCTCCAATAGTAAAATAATTTCTGCGTCGCTTATTAAATTTTTCACTTTATTTTCAAATAAGGAGAATTAAAAAAAAAAATAAAACTGACATTAAGTATCATACCGCTTATAAACGAACTTATGTTGGCACAGTATTCGATATCAAATATAATGTGTTAAACTAAATGCTATTTGTTTGAACAAATTTTTCAAAAATATACTACAAATTACCTTTCATTGAACCGAGTAAATTGTCAAAAGCTGGGATGTCTTATATAACAGGTTAGTGGTCTATTTAATAAAGTAGAGGATAAAAGTGAAATAAGGTGTATACATGAAAAAAAATATACCCGTTTCTTATTTTTAATTTCTTAACGAAATATGAAGTAAATAGTTGTATTTATAAGTCTACTCATAAATCCAAAAACCAAGCCAAAAACCGACTAGAAAATAAAGCATCGATTCATTTTTCCGCATTTGTTTCCTGATAATATAATAATTATGCAAAAATAAATTGAGATACTAAAATAGCTAAGTTAGTAATATAAAATTTTTTTTGAATTTTTAATAAAATATTTAACCTTAGTTAAACCATCTATCGTAATCATATCACGGAATAATATAAAACATTTATTAAAGTGGAAACTAACTTGCCGTTTTTATTGACTAATATCTTTTCTTTGTTTGCTGTCTGTGAAATATTTTTTTTGTTCTTTGATGAACACATGCCAATAAAAGAATTAAGATAATACAGCAAAACATTGTAACATGTGTACATTTTGCCTAGAATTTTTGGTTTGAACTATCTAAGAGAATTACATTTTTCATACATTATACTCTTGTGCCTATTATGCTTAAAGCAAACGATTGACAATAACCCAAAAAAAAAAAATTTTATATTTAGCACTTTATCGCAAACGTCCCAGAAAAGTCGATCTCACAAATAAATCGGTGCGACTTTGAGTAATTCTCGCCAATTCGAATGTTACAAATCAAAATGCGGTAAAAGAGAAAATAAAGAACGTAGGACTGAACACGCGATAAAGAAGATGGGAGACATTTAAATAACTGCGCCCGATTCTTGACTTGTCCGTCCGGTAAGCTATTGAAAAGACTGACCTTGTCCCACAAAAGTTGGCAGTTATCATTCGTTGAATCACGACTAACAAAACCCGTTCGTCTCGGTTGTTCATTATCCTTTTGGCAATAAATATGTGGGTATATGGATTTATGAGGGCTGAACGTATTCCAGCACTCGCGCGCCCTCCTGTTCGATACTCAATGTTTCCTAAATAGTATGCTGCATTTAAGTTAAGACCATGTTTGTAATTCGAATTTCAATGTATTTCTGACTTTTAAAGAATAACCATTATAGTTTATTAGGATTCTTGTCCATTTGCCGCTCTATTTGTTTTTTGATATACAGTATTTAATAAAGCCATATTTTATATAGGCCTAATAATAGGAGAATGTGTAAAAACCTTAAATTTGTCTCCTAAAAAAAAAGTGAAAAAACGTCAAAAAACTTTTGTTTAAGTTTTTAACAAATAAAAAATATTTTTTAATTATTCAGCCTGGAAACTAAGACTAGATTTTTAGAATGTCTTTACTTTGTTGGAAGAGATCAATTAACGTTTTCTGACATATGTAGTGATAAAACTATTTTTTAGGTGTATTTAAACTATATACATAATTATTCTGTGTTACGAATTACACAACATATTATGATTATAATATATAATAACTTTTAGTGCTATTTAAATCAACCGAGAGACTAACTAGTCCTACAGTGCATCGCACATTTCCAGTAGCGCTTCTGTAAAAATAAATGGGTTACAACGTGAAGTATTTAGTCTAAGCCTTTTTACATATTTCAACCTTTTTTATAATAGAATAGAGTTTTTTTTTATAATAAAATTTAATAATTTTTTCAAAGTTTGATAGAAAATGCACATTGCTTAAATTTGTGTATCAGAGGCCAACGTTACATTTCTTTATACCTTTTTGGTCATATTTGAGACATTATAACAAATATTTCCATGTCTTTGGGAACAAATAATTAATATTTTCTATTTCCTGAGTAAAGTCTATTATTTTTTAGGTTTTTTTTTGTACTTTTCCCAAGGCAACCAAATTTATGTTTTTTATCATATTCCTTTTGTGTTACGCTTTCATTTCTAATATAACCTTCGTTAATTGTACTTCAATCCAAAACGACGTAAGTATATAGAACAAATACTTTTAGAACTGAATTAATAGACTTAATGATAATATTGTTTTAAATATCATTCTGGGGGGAAGAAGTTTATCAGAAAGTTAGGTGAACATGGCCATAAATTGCAAAATTTTTCTCTTTTACTAAGAAACATCAATAAAACAGAAAATTTGCTTAGTATCTAATCACGTTTAATAATAAACTTAGTTATTCTTTTTTTTTAAACTAAGTGATTCTTTCATTATTGTAGTGCTTTTAAGTTTTGAATATGAAAAATAAATTGTACCAAATATTTATGTGAGAGAAACTATTACGAGTATTAGAGAAATAAAATAAATTACAGTTGATTTTCTTTTAATATATGACATTAGAGTCAAAAGGATAAGGATATGTATAAGATAAGATAAGGATATGTATCAAAATTGTAAATATCATGCCACTAAAATATTGTGTATCATTTTTAACGAAATACAAATATAACATGAAAATTGTCTAAGCAGAAATATCTGCGTATTGGTATCCTGGTAATCCTAGATCAATTAGTGTCAATTTAATAATAAACTGGAAAAATTAGGCGAGAGAATTAAAGAATCTTTCATGAGCTATTATTATCTCTTATTTCCTTTTCATTTATGGAAAATTCACACAATATATTGTCGATATGAATTAAATCAGTTTAAATGAATTATTCAGAAAGAAATATAAAAAAACCAAATGCTCTCGAGTTTTTTTTTAACTTATGTCATTTAGACTTCAGGCCTCTCTGATGGTAAATAATAACATATATATATATATATATATATATATATATATATATATATATTTATGTTATATATATATATTTATGTTATTAAAAAAAGAATAACTAAGTTTATTATTAAACGTGATTAGATACTAAGCAAATTTTCTGTTTTATTGATGTTTCTTAGTAAAAGAGAAAAATTTTGCAATTTATGGCCATGTTCACCTAACTTTCTGATAAACTTCTTCCCCCCAGAATGATATTTAAAACAATATTATCATTAAGTCTATTAATTCAGTTCTAAAAGTATTTGTTCTATATACTTACGTCGTTTTGGATTAAAGTACAATTAACGAAGGTTATATTAGAAATGAAAGCGTAACACAAAAGGAATATGATAAAAAACATAAATTTGGTTGCCTTGGGAAAAGTACAAAAAAAAACCTAAAAAATAATAGACTTTACTCAGGAAATAGAAAATATTAATTATTTGTTCCCAAAGACATGGAAATATTTGTTATAATCTATATATATATATATATTTATGTTATATATATATATTTATGTTATTATTTACCATCAGAGAGGCCTGAAGTCTAAATGACATAAGTTAAAAAAAAACTCGAGAGCATTTGGTTTTTTTATATTTCTTTCTGAATAATTCATTTAAACTGATTTAATTCATATCGACAATATATTGTATGAATTTTCCATAAATGAAAAGGAAATAAGAGATAATAATAGCTCATGAAAGATTCTTTAATTCTCTCGCCTAATTTTTCCAGTTTATTATTAAATTGACACTAATTGATCTAGGATTACCAGGATACCAATACGCAGATATTTCTGCTTAGACAATTTTCATGTTATATTTGTATTTCGTTAAAAATGATACACAATATTTTAGTGGCATGATATTTACAATTTTGATACATATCCTTATCTTATCTTATACATATCCTTATCCTTTTGACTCTAATGTCATATATTAAAAGAAAATCAACTGTAATTTATTTTATTTCTCTAATACTCGTAATAGTTTCTCTCACATAAATATTTGGTACAATTTATTTTTCATATTCAAAACTTAAAAGCACTACAATAATGAAAGAATCACTTAGTTTAAAAAAAAAGAATAACTAAGTTTATTATTAAACGTGATTAGATACTAAGCAAATTTTCTGTTTTATTGATGTTTCTTAGTAAAAGAGAAAAATTTTGCAATTTATGGCCATGTTCACCTAACTTTCTGATAAACTTCTTCCCCCCAGAATGATATTTAAAACAATATTATCATTAAGTCTATTAATTCAGTTCTAAAAGTATTTGTTCTATATACTTACGTCGTTTTGGATTGAAGTACAATTAACGAAGGTTATATTAGAAATGAAAGCGTAACACAAAAGGAATATGATAAAAAACATAAATTTGGTTGCCTTGGGAAAAGTACAAAAAAAAACCTAAAAAATAATAGACTTTACTCAGGAAATAGAAAATATTAATTATTTGTTCCCAAAGACATGGAAATATTTGTTATAATGTCTCAAATATGACCAAAAAGGTATAAAGAAATGTAACGTTGGCCTCTGATACACAAATTTAAGCAATGTGCATTTTCTATCAAACTTTGAAAAAATTATTAAATTTTATTAAAAAAAAAACTCTATTCTATTATAAAAAAGGTTGAAATATGTAAAAAGGCTTAGACTAAATACTTCACGTTGTAACCCATTTATTTTTACAGAAGCGCTACTGGAAATGTGCGATGCACTGTAGGACTAGTTAGTCTCTCGGTTGATTTAAATAGCACTAAAAGTTATTATATATTATAATCATAATATGTTGTGTAATTCGTAACACAGAATAATTATGTATATAGTTTAAATACACCTAAAAAATAGTTTTATCACTACATATGTCAGAAAACGTTAATTGATCTCTTCCAACAAAGTAAAGACATTCTAAAAATCTAGTCTTAGTTTCCAGGCTGAATAATTAAAAAATATTTTTTATTTGTTAAAAACTTAAACAAAAGTTTTTTGACGTTTTTTCACTTTTTTTTTAGGAGACAAATTTAAGGTTTTTACACATTCTCCTATTATTAGGCCTATATAAAATATGGCTTTATTAAATACTGTATATCAAAAAACAAATAGAGCGGCAAATGGACAAGAATCCTAATAAACTATAATGGTTATTCTTTAAAAGTCAGAAATACATTGAAATTCGAATTACAAACATGGTCTTAACTTAAATGCAGCATACTATTTAGGAAACATTGAGTATCGAACAGGAGGGCGCGCGAGTGCTGGAATACGTTCAGCCCTCATAAATCCATATACCCACATATTTATTGCCAAAAGGATAATGAACAACCGAGACGAACGGGTTTTGTTAGTCGTGATTCAACGAATGATAACTGCCAACTTTTGTGGGACAAGGTCAGTCTTTTCAATAGCTTACCGGACGGACAAGTCAAGAATCGGGCGCAGTTATTTAAATGTCTCCCATCTTCTTTATCGCGTGTTCAGTCCTACGTTCTTTATTTTCTCTTTTACCGCATTTTGATTTGTAACATTCGAATTGGCGAGAATTACTCAAAGTCGCACCGATTTATTTGTGAGATCGACTTTTCTGGGACGTTTGCGATAAAGTGCTAAATATAAAATTTTTTTTTTTTGGGTTATTGTCAATCGTTTGCTTTAAGCATAATAGGCACAAGAGTATAATGTATGAAAAATGTAATTCTCTTAGATAGTTCAAACCAAAAATTCTAGGCAAAATGTACACATGTTACAATGTTTTGCTGTATTATCTTAATTCTTTTATTGGCATGTGTTCATCAAAGAACAAAAAAAATATTTCACAGACAGCAAACAAAGAAAAGATATTAGTCAATAAAAACGGCAAGTTAGTTTCCACTTTAATAAATGTTTTATATTATTCCGTGATATGATTACGATAGATGGTTTAACTAAGGTTAAATATTTTATTAAAAATTCAAAAAAAATTTTATATTACTAACTTAGTTATTTTAGTATCTCAATTTATTTTTGCATAATTATTATATTATCAGGAAACAAATGCGGAAAAATGAATCGATGCTTTATTTTCTAGTCGGTTTTTGGCTTGGTTTTTGGATTTATGAGTAGACTTATAAATACAACTATTTACTTCATATTTCGTTAAGAAATTAAAAATAAGAAACGGGTATATTTTTTTTCATGTATACACCTTATTTCACTTTTATCCTCTACTTTATTAAATAGACCACTAACCTGTTATATAAGACATCCCAGCTTTTGACAATTTACTCGGTTCAATGAAAGGTAATTTGTAGTATATTTTTGAAAAATTTGTTCAAACAAATAGCATTTAGTTTAACACATTATATTTGATATCGAATACTGTGCCAACATAAGTTCGTTTATAAGCGGTATGATACTTAATGTCAGTTTTATTTTTTTTTTTAATTCTCCTTATTTGAAAATAAAGTGAAAAATTTAATAAGCGACGCAGAAATTATTTTACTATTGGAGGTTTCTTCCATATTATTATCCGTGTATCTCACATTCAACATAGTAATTTAACTCCATTTTTAGATATTTTTAGACGGTGTTGTCAAGTTTCTCTCCTACGTAACCAGTTTAATCTTGTTATCGATTTTTCGGCCACTTCGCATTATCTGATTGAGCTCGAATTTTATACAAAATTACAGCACCGTTGAGATGATCCGATAATGTAACTCGGAATTTGAGTAGTTAATCTCCTCAACGGCTTATGCAGATGCATTTAATTTTGGTTCCTTTGATGTGATCTGATAAGGTAACCTGATGTTGAAATTGGAAGAACACGTTAAGTTTGGACTCGTTTTTATTGAATTCACTGCATTCCTAGCTGGGGACTGTATAGCAACAGAATAACTAGCAGTCATGTTTATGAATTTTACAACATCCGAGTCGTGATTAGTAACGGGTCGAAGATTGTGTAGCATTAGAGTGACTAAACGCATCATGTGTCGCAAGCGTTACACCTTCGTGGCGTATGTACGCCTTTCCTTTCTAAATAGATCTGCAAGTTCCATGAAGATTTAACTGTCAAATGCTCGTACAAAAAAATATGAAAATTTACAATTTAGCAATGTCTAAAGAAACTACAAACAAAACAAGTTTCCTGAAAAATTCATCTACTTAGAAGCTTTCTATTTAAGTGTTGCCTTATTTTAATATTCTACTTTTTTATCATTTTTCCGAAAACGTATATTCATTCGTCAGGTACCATAAAAACTATTTAATTTATTCTTTCAATAATTTGAAGTATTATTAAAACAAATGAGTATTTAGTTATTAATTTAACATACTGTTTAATATTCCAAAAATATTTTTTACGTTATGAGCAACTCGATTTTATTTAGAGTTTTTTACAGTAAAAAGCAACGTGTTGTAAAAAACACAAAATAATGCAAATCAATATTGTCAAAATGATTCTTGCAATAATACTTTATATATTATTGCCTTTATTTTCATATATTTATCTTCGTGGTTTTACATTATCTCAGAGTCATGTGTGAGTTTTTTATAAATTACGTAGATATTTATAATGAAGACCGAAAAATGTCATAATGTCGCAAGGTTCGCTTGTATACTGAGTGTCTAGAGATATTATAATGACAAGAATGAATAAAGCCTACCCACTATCATTTTATTTTAAGATCTTAAAAAAATTAGATTAAATTTATTATTTTAAATTAAAATTATAATTTTTTTAATACACAATTGCCTACATCAAACTCATGCCAGAGATAATATTATGTTACTAACTTAAATCGAAACTGGCGGTTTTAGTTCTCTTTTAATACTAATTTAAATTAAAAGTACATTATCGTATTAATAAGTAAGTTTTTAAGATAATGGTTCAAATGGTTCATACTATTTATACCTTTAATTCAAGCTAATCCACATCAGTGATGAAATTTGAACGATTTACACTTTAACAAAATAAGTTATTTGTGTAAACATGTGTTTTAAACCCCGTATTAATGGATTGATGAAGGGAATTCAAATTTTATAAAAGTGATTAGAAACCCGAATTTACTGTAAAAAAGTTAAAGTAACACTTTTTATTAATGAATGCAGTATTTGCAAAGTTTTATTTAATTTCATAGCCATCATTCGTTAGAACCTTACTTTTTCATTGATTGTTAATTTGAATAAAAATTTATGACTAAATAAATTCTAATTTCATTTTTAGTATCATAGATTGACAAAGTTATATTAGGAGTTACTCTGTTAAACCAAGAATTACAAGAAACATTTCTTCATTTCAGGGGTCACTACTTTATCATGATTATTACAATGTTGCTTAAATACTACCGGTTGTAACTGCTATAGTGATAGAAATAATTAAAAACGCCCCTAGTTCCATTAACATTTGAAAGGTATATGCTATATTTTCTATTTTTTAAAAATTAACTTGGAACATTGATAATTGGAAAACTGGTATGGTATGAGGATTTATACCATTATGTCAACCGCCATTAAAAGTTAACATGTAAATATAAACCTAATAAATTTGTCATTACTGCGTGTTGTGCGCATTCAAGAGTTATCGTTTGCTATACTATCAATAACAATCACGTATCAGTCAATTTACAAATTGACGCTTGTGAAGGAACATTCTTTAAATCCATTCCCAAAAATGTTTATTTCCACGCATATGTTTCTATATATAATTTATATCTATGTTATTTTGACAGAAATCAACACCAAATTATTGAGGACTCTGACTCGTAAACAGAGATAAAAGCCGGCGTGTAAAATAAACGCCTGACACTAGAAACAGATTTGACTATTTTAAAAATACCCATAATCATTGACCTCACTATGTTTAGGATGGGAGGAGGTAAACGCTTATGTGGGTGCCAAAGCGTTAGTAGCGAGAGCATTCTTAACACTACTAATGCCTAACAATAGGAGGCCTGAAACAAAAGAGGCCCGAACAAAAGAGGAAAAGAATCTCCATTTGGGCTGATACCCTCAAAAACCAGTATACATGCTGAGTTTGCCGAAAGTTGCCAGTACTTTCTGCACAGTATCCGAGGACGCAGTGTGCATTATTTCTGAGATACTGCCTATGGAGATACTAGCTGGGGTACGACAAGCACTTTACCGACGTAAGAAATCAGCTACTTTGAGCTCTGAGAAGCTCAGAACAGAAGAACGGCAAAACAGAGTAAGTCGATGGCAACTGCAATGGAATGCCACAACAAGGGCACGTTTATTTATCACCTTATACTACTAGTAAATGACTGACTAAACCGCAATCACGGCGAGGTCGACTACTACCTGACACAGATGTTTTCAGAACACGGGTGCTTTCGAGTATATCTTTATTGGTTTAAACATGACGTTTCTCCGGAGTGTCCATCCTGCCGTGGAGTCAGTGAAGACACGGAGTACGTATTATTTGCATGCCCCGTTCAATCGAAAGCAACCATTTTATTCGTCGCAGAGGTCCTCCAGGATCTACGTCGCGCAGAAAGAAAGCGTGCAAAAAATAATAACGGTTAGAAGGAAAGAAGCAGACTTCGACTATATGAAGGAAAGCAGTAGCTAGATCTTTCCTCCGTAAAGTATTGCCGAACGGCGGTTCCGCGGGGGAAACTGTAGCCGAAGACGGAGGAGATTTTTAGTCGGTATGGGAACATCCGACTCCCACATAGCAGGCAAAACATCAAGTCCTGATGATACATAAAACTATTTTCATACCTCTCTAAAAAAAGTCGTAGAGGTAGACATAGGCATAAGCACAGGCATAGACATATACATAAATATAGACATAGACGTAGGCATAAGCATAGGCATTGGCTTATACATAGGCATAAACATAGGCGTAGGCATAGGCATAGCCATAGACGTAGGCAGACGTATACGTAGATATGGACAGTTGTAGGTATAGATGTGTGTATATATATATATATATATGTATATATATATATATATATATATATATATATATACATATATATATATATATATATATTCGCGATTCTAGTAACGGTCATGTGCCACCAAATTGCCGCCTCAGGGTTTTTTCGTTTACATAAATTTACATCAAATAATGTGAATAATTAATAAGAAAAAATTTATATATTTACAAAATCTACAATTTATTCATAATAAATACGAACAAATAATTTAATAATAGCACGCGGGCACAAAAGGATTTAAAGAATTTCCACCAATTCTGCCACTCCTTATACACCTAAAATATGATTTTAAAAGTGATAATTTTGAACCTAAATAAATTATCAAATTGGTGAATTGGAAATTTCTTTCAGACGATGTATTTCTATAAAAATTAAAACAAATCTGTCACTTCAAATTTCATTAAAAAAAGAATTTATGTCCTTACTATTAAATCCAATATGATGCATCATGGTGCATACGTGAAGAAATTTCCAATTGGCTGAGACTAATCGTAGCTTTTTGTTATCAAATTAAGCATCGTTGAACGAAAAGAATAAATACAACAACTGCTGTGATAGCGAGGGAATTTTTCATGAAATAAATTTCAATAACAACAAAGATAACTCATTATCAGCAATGTTTACACTGTTAATAAACCGAACAATGAAAACCACTCTTACGTTTTAAATTAAATATTTCGTGAGCTCATGCAAGTTTGTTTTACCCTAAGCTTTGGAAAAAATTATTTGTGTAAAATAAGGAAGCGACAAGATTTTTGTTAGGAACAATCCTTTAGGTAAATTCTCTTTTTAAACATGTGAAAAGATATATAAGCTTAAAGAAAATATAAGCTTATCCGAATATCGGAGCTACACACCATCCTGCAAACAATGTTGATATTATCATGACCCTACTGCAGACGCTACTAAGATTGAATGAACTAAAATATGTCTTTATTTCAACAAGGGGTTTCGTACTTCCCATAACAGTGGATAGATCGGGTTTCAAAACTACATGAAAACATTGGTCAGAAGTATTACATCAAAAATTGCGGGTACAGAATGAAATCAAAACTTTGTTCTAGAGAAATTACTTTATAGAAACATATTACTTTTAAAAAAACTCTTAATCCTCAATTGGCAAAGTTAAATAATGAAATCTGAAGAGCTTTTTAACGTTTATTACGACGCGTCTTCTCTTGTCACCCGTCAAGTGAGGTAAACTTTCAACCACTTTTTTTAAAACTTTACCGCTCTTTACCTGCTGTCAATATGTCCCACAAATTATCATAGTAATGTTTTAATACAAATGTATAAATTATTCGCGTACGCAAATAGCGTATTTAATGTTATTGACGTGTGAACGTTAATAATGTGTCAATATTTGTATCAATAGATTTAGTAGAGTTCGACAGATTCCTCCTAAAATTAATTTGGTCGATCAAAATTTAAATTTATTTCCATTCATCGCAAAATTCATCTGACATATTAAAAAAATTATAATATGATAAAAGGAAATTACCATAAATTATAAAACTTTCCGTACCAACTCACCTGAAAGACATTCTGAGTATGAAAGGACCTGATCTCATAATATGTGTAGTATACTTTGTCTTATAATATGTCTTATATATTCATATTTATTTAAATACGAATAGGTTTTCTATGAAAAATTGACATTGAGTTTTCTTGACAAGAGATAGACACTAAATTACAGTTTGCAGTTTCTGAAAAAGACAAGTATATAAATGGACAGAAGAACAGATGCGCGAATGTAAAATGTTCCATTGTTTTCCCTTTTGAGGTACGGAAACAAAGTTATAGTAAAACTCCTTTGACGACATCTAAAATGTTTATAATAAATTTATACCATTGACAATACTCGAAAATAAAATGGTTTCCTACTTAAATGTTATCGTAAATAAATGAATACTCGAAGGGACATATGGGTATAAATGGGGTAAGAGAAATCTAAAACGCCTACTTTTAAAACAATTTTTTTTTAATGAGATCCGAAATAGGTGATTGAAAGGAAGCTTTTGACCCCAACGCGGACAATAATAAAGCGATGTCATAAAGCTATATATTTATTATGCACAGCAAAAAAAAAGTTCAATACAAATTCAATAAATAAAATAAATATTTATCATTCATGATTCGGCTAAAAAGGAATAAATTAAGACGAGCGGCATATTTCAATATTATCTTTCTAACGATTGATTGTAATAGTTGTTGTATGTAAAGATATGGTTTAAAAAAAAGTATTTCTTGGAAAAATCTCTATTTACTAATAAAGTTACACTAATATGTCAAATTAATATTTTTATAGCAACTCTAAATTTGGATTTCATATCAAAACTTCAATGCTTTGTTTTCAACAGGAAAATACACGTTTTCAACCGATATCGGTATCTAAGTCGGTTAGGTTAGTACATCGGCACCGTATTAAAATCAGGGCGAATAGTATTGACACCTTATATGGGATTGATTCTCTGATCAACCTGATATTCCTGTAAATTAATACATATCAACGTTTGGGTGATCGTATGTTCTATGTTTGCTTAAATTACATACTAGAGTAATATTTGAGTAGTTGGTTATTGGTGACGGTTTGTTGACACTTGCATTTTAAGATTAATTATTGACCGGATTGTGTTATTTATGTATAATTCTGGGGAAGTTATGGATGAAAAATATTGCCAAATTCTAAATTCAGAGCATCATCTTGAATGATTGTACACCACTTCGTTTGTGCCTACTTTGGTGCCAAAGCTCATAGATGAAGGGAATATTCTCTTTTAAAAGCGGGGCAGCAAGGTCGAGTGGTGCACCGAATGAAATAGCTTTGTTTAATATTGCACCTACACCGTTTTTTCTTTCACAATCAAAAATATGCCAACAAACCATTCCCCTCTTTCTTATTTCTGAAGTTAGTGAAACAAAAAATAATCCAAACTAATAATAATATTGTCTATATTACGAAATAAGCGAAAGAAAGCCTCCGATATTTATAATTTGAAAGAATAAAATTAAGCTTTAAATTGATTACCTTACTCGCTTCCTTGTTTTTAGACCATACTCATGTATATATGTATATACTTATAGAGTATTATAGTTTTATAATTGCAATTATTAATATCCCGGGTAAAAAACCCTCGAATCATGAATTCTTCATATATATATTTATATTTATATATATACATATATATATATATATATATATATATATATATATATATATATAAATACAGACATATATACTAGAAAATCAAGTCAGTATCTTTGACACATTCGAAGTAGCAACTAAAGTATTTTATACGTATGAAATTTCTTCAGAAAAAGTGCTATCGGAAGCATACGTAAACAAAAATCTTTAGGGTCATTAAGATTGCAGCCCGTCTCTCTTCGATTGGATACAGCGTTGTAATTTTAAGTAATTAATATTTATTTATAACTTCTTTTGTAGTGGATCGTCGCTTAAATATAAAATAGTAACATAAACAATTCTAAAATATGCAAGCGTTTTAAATCCTCGTCCTAAGAAAGAAAGAGCATATTCTCTTTATTATGGACAATTTGAGACTAACAAACTAAACTCAATTGCAAAACGCTTTAAATAAGTTAACCCAACGGGCTTATCTAAAAGAGAAGAAGAGTGAATAAAATTAAATCTGCTTTAGTCACACTCCAAATATCACGTAGATTAGTGAGTGTATTTAAACTACATAACCGTTTTCCATTCCCTCATTACAAAAGTGATTGAACTCCAATGGAACACTAGTAGACACACGCGATCTGTTACCCGGTTGTAGTCATGAGACCAACAAAACTTCATTTACGTTTATTCAAATTAGTAATCTTATTAAATGTCTTTGTCAGCTGAAAGCCTGCTTAAGAGACGTGAATAACTTAGCCCCTTGACATCCCGAGGTCAGAACATAGTGCGGCCGTTTCACAGCTCCCTGTAAAATAAGGCATACTCACGAAATGTATGATTTCACTGCAACTAAATTTAACTTGAAGTGAAGAAGGGTAGTCATAAAATATTCGAAGTATTTATATCATATTTATGAGTTAAAAATATTGAAGAAGTAGTAGTAGAAGAAGAGTAATAAAAATGGCTTATAAGAGAAATCATTACATAAGGGTATATTCATTATTACCAAAAAACATATAAAGAACGATTAAATATAAACACATATAAAAATCACTTATCCTGTTAGGAAATCATGATATCGTTTAGTTTTGGATGAGCCATCTCAGTTCTGTCCGCAAAATACGACAAATGAAAGCAATAAACGGAAGAGGCCAGAGTAACCAAACATAACGATAACAAGTCCTTTATGCAATTATCGGTGAAGAATAATATAATATCGCAATACTTGTGAAACATTTGAAAAACTTCAATTCAAATAGCTTAGGAAAAATTTAAAAGTTACGGTTTCAAATTACGCATTTTGTTTATTTATGAATGGAAATAATATATACCAATATCAATCGCTGTAAACTAACATAAAATGTTGTTTCCAATGATAATAAAAAATGAGGAAATTGCATAGAAAATATGACCAAAATTACAAATAAAAAATGGCGGCCATATTTTGCATACGCCAAATGAATAGACAAAAAATGTGTCCCGCACGAGTAGATGTCATATTACGAGGTTCTGTGTAAATTAAGATATCCATAAATATTTAATGGTACGAGATTTTTTTATTCAAATATTTATAAAATGTTAATTTTTAAAATATAAACGTACACGGTGTCTGGGAATAAATTACAAAGAAATACATTATTCGTTTACTGAAAAACAGTTTATTATCGTTAAAATTAAATTTAAAAGATGCCTTTTTTTGTCAGATAATTTAAAATAATATTCATAATAATGTATCATCTTTTTCGTATATACGATAGTTGCACGCATTGTTCAGCGCCGCTCGGGAGAATAACCCGGGGAACGTGTAAGCAGTCGCGAGGGACAATTTAACATCGGACAAATTATAATAAGTAATTTATATGTAGCAAGTATTTAATTTAATTGATTGGTTAAATAACATGAAATATAACTGTAAAAAAACTTAATAAATAATATTATTAATATACTCACTAATAATGCAGTTCTGCGGAGGCCATCCAAATTTTTTCATGTTTGTAAAGTATTACACAAAAAAGTGATTCTCAACCTAGGAGTCACGTTTATTATTAAAGGGGATAGCAATCTGTCCAAAAATAAGACCTACATTCAAAATATTAGATTATTAAAATTTACATGAATGAAGTGTTACAAAATTTAATGTTATTAGGTAATAACAACAGGAAAAGATAAAATTATAGCTCAATAATTAAGCCTTAATTTTTTTTAAATTATAAATGTTAAATTAATGGAAATATTGTATTTTATTTTATGTATATTTTATTTAATAGTATAGTAAAGAGGTCGCAAGGCTCTTTACTGAATTTTTTGAGCATTTTTCTATTTGCGACATAAAAATGATTTACACTGTTCAATGTTTTGTCAGATGAATCGGATTTGTAACTATAATTTCATTTTTTCCATATACAATCAGCTGTTATTGTCATGCTAATGATAGAAAATTCATTGCGTTTATTTATAATTAAATTAATTATTTCTAAAAAATATTATGTCATTGTAGTAAGTAAGGAAAGAAATAGAACATTATAATATAATACTAAACACATATTTAAGAGAAAAAAATTTACACTTCACAAGGTTTTTATCACGTTACTGTACCGTGGCCTGTTAGTAAATCAAAAGATTTGTGGCCAAAATAAAATAAAAATAATTCAATACACAAAGAAAAATAATTCAATACATGAAGAGAGAACTACACAGTACTATTTAAAAAAAATGTAACGCAGCTTTGTAGTATCAGCGTTAAAAAAAGTTATTTAAACGTAACAAAAAAGGAATCATTTCTGATTTGTTGGCATATCGTAAGAGAAATTCATTAGCCACTCTAGTTAGGTATAAATACGGTCAACGCGGAGTTATCGAAAAAAAAGTTAACGCTGTGATTATGCCCCACCCCTTGCTATCGTATGACCTTTTCAGGGTGAGCGTCTATCAGTTAGTAACATCGGTAACTGTTGAAAACACATGTCTAAAAATTAATGCATTTTTTGTTTTATTGTGTATCTCGTAGTTAAGCCAGTTAGAATAGAAAACCTTACCCTGCTTTTAAGTTGTGAAACGTAACGGAGAAAAGTTGGATAAATTGAAAGACAGAGAAAAATAATGCTTTACCGCGTTACAGATTTGATATGGTTTCATAATGTTTACTATGGGTTATTTCATAAATAAAGTACGAAAACCTTTTTATTAGTAAAATAAACTAGAGAAATAAATTGGGGAAAATTCAATACCTTCTTATAAAGGAATTTGAAATTATTGTTTTATCCGTGTTATAGTTTACCATTTATAGACTAGAATTTAATTTGAGATAAATATTTTTAATAGTTTTATAGTTCAGACTTTAATTTCGTTGTATCTATCCATCGACCTATAAAGAGAGTTTCCTCGAAAGATCAGCAAAATTTTATTACGATTAGGAGAAGTACTCAAATGTTTGGTAACGTAATTAACTCTATAATCAGGAGAGTGGGTTGTGTTAACTATAAGATGGTTAATATTTTGAATACAAATATTTAAGGCTAAGCAAACATTAAGTGAAATAATTTTTCAACGATTATTAAGTGAATAAAATTTAATTGAAATATTTTTTCGGTCTAATGTTTTACAAACTATTTGTCATGTGATGAGTCATTTCCGCAACTACAATATTACTGAGTACATTAGTAATGTAATTTATTATGTTTTTAAGAATCATTTACCAAATAAATTAAATTATGTATTTAGGTACGTAATGGCGTGGGTTCAGTATATTGTTTCAAGTAATCGAAATGGCGTTATTATTACGTTGATTCTCAACTGTTTCATAAATTCTGTAAAAGATAATCTATATGTAGTTGTTGCGTACGGTTAGCGTGAGCTTGTGTGCGTGCGTAACCGCTCGCCAAATCGTCATTCCGGGTAAGAACGGAACTTCTCGGGCAAGTATTCGGTGTTAGAAAAAGGACGTGTTTCACGTTTTATCTTAACGACAATTAATCCCTTTATAGCCAAAGAATAGCGCCTTTCTTTGTCTAACATTTATTCCTAGGCAATTTGTAATAACAGCCAACGATTTATTCCGTACTACATTAACAAATATATTTTAAACGAATATCTTTTTTCGCAATTCTAATATATATTTAGATATTACAATAAATTTTGGATCTTTCCTAAATTACGTTTAATAATATTCATAAAATTTCTCATTACTTTTAAACATTGCATACGAATGATAGACATACATACAAACATTTATTTATAATTTTAGTAAATAAAATTTTTTTTTATTTTACTTTGTCGTTTATACCTATTAAATTTAAATTACAAGAACAGACCATAAAAATTATATAAAGGAAATTTAAAAAGACAATACTTTATTATTCTGCGTTTTGTAAATAATTCAAAAACTTATATTTTTTGTCAGTATTGGGTAACATAGAAAGGATTGTTTTATGAAACTGTATGCGAACACTCACCAATTCACTTCACGAAAATCGAACTCTAATCTTTTGGAGTGGTAATAACATTACGTAGCAAAATTCCACTTTCACTTAATTTTTTTATGGAGCCATTCTGTAGCCTATACATTTATCAACCTCTATCCATGATATCGAACTAAATCAAGATATCAGATTAGCAAAAATTTTCAATTTTTATTAACGAAATTAAATTCTAAGAAATCGTAATGTTTACATATAAAATAATATGTATTTTTACATCTAACACAAGAAAATGAACGTGTACTTATATGGTTATAATTTATAAAATTTAAATAAATGACTGAAAATTTAGTAGTAAAGTTTGAATAAAAACAAATTTTAATTAAATATAACAACAAAGAGTTCTAGTTTCCAATGGAAACTAATTTTTAAAACTAGTTTTGGTTTCTTGTCGATCAAAATTATTTTAGATATAGTAACTTATCAAGTATACCAATTAATGGTTAACGTCGGAAAATATAAAACAAATCGAAGTTATTTGGATGTAGCTCAAAAAATTTAAAAAAATGGTAATTGATAAAAATGATAATGAAAGTAAACTCAACGATAAAGATAAAATATAACGGGTAATAATAAAGGCAAAATATTTTCTTTATCCCAAAAAACATTCTTATTCTTAAAATCTCTAAAATGTCTTAATTGCTCTTTACTAATTAATGGACCGATGAATTAGGGTTTCTCGGTATATTTAATAATATATTTTAAAATATATTTAACTTATTACACGAAAAACAATACATATTTAATAAATAATTGACGTTTTAACAATTAAGGTGTTTTCTTTGTATTAAGGTGTTTTGTTAAATAATATAAACGAATATTAGTACATTTCTCAACAATGGTTTTCATTAAATCGATTACATGATTGCTTGAGGTAAAATTTCTATATTGATTAAACACAATACAGACAAATATATCTGTATATATGAACAATTTATAGCTTTTATTGTAACGTTTGCCTTGTTGAATTTGAAACTATCGGGTTTATCATCGATTACTCGTAGATAAATTTTCATTAATTTTTCTGTTACCTTGTCAATTACATCGATTCGATATTAAACCGTTCTTATTTTTCAGTTCAGAAAATTTACGTTGGGAAATTTTCTAATTAATAATCAAAGCACCCACACATGTGTCACTTTGTGCATAAAAGTTTTTACTCCTATTTAGAGTACATAAAAGTGTTTACTCCTGTTTAGAGTACAAGAAAGTTTTACTCCTGTTTAGAGACCACCGCAAAAACTTTCTTGAGAATCTTGTGATAGAAGATGAGAGTTTCATTCTATATAAAAAAATACACGTCGTGCTCTACGACTGTCATATAGAGTAGAGCCGCCAGTACAGCCGAAAATCGAACATTATTCTTGGTAGGTTATATTATGTCATGACTATGTGTGCCGGAGGGACTCAAAAGGAATGATATATTTTGAATTGCTCCCATAAGACAGCTCGATCACAGCTAAAACCAACGTTCATTAGCTTAAGAAATTAGCTATAATAATACAAGAAACATATCAGAGACGTACCACCTTTTGCATGCTGACGTTAGGTCCCATATATTAAAAAATACCCCACCATAAATTAATATAGCCACGCTGGGAGACGTTGCCCTATCTTTCGTATTAATTGGGCATTGCTTCTTCTAAATTGCATGTACTTCTGCATTTAAAGAAATATCTAAACAAGAAAATTTTTCCACAGGCGCACTCAAGTACTTTCGCCAGTTTGCGCCTGGTAACATCCGAGTTCCATTGCAATTTGTCAAGCAGGTCATTGTAATTCATTACGTTTTTTTCTATTCCCACACTTACTTAAAAGTGCATCATATGCTTAACAAAGTATGAAGTAGTTAAAGTGCTTCAATTCTGAGAGAGTAAACAAATAAGCATGAGTTACCATAGATTTAATCATCGTGTTCAAAATGGCTCTAAAGAATAAAAATGAAATGAAGTGTCTTCAATAAATTTCACCATTCTGCGCAACCTACAAATCTAAGAAACATATTACATCATTGATGATTTTATTTAAATGGAAAAAAATTACTAAACACCTTTTTTCATACACATAATCATTTTATCTAAAATACCAATCATGGAAACATCTAAGTTATAAAAAAATCTCCGTCGAGAAAACACCCTTTCCATATTTTTATTTGATTTTTTTACTTAAATTATTAAGCGTAAAAAGTAGCTAGGATTGACCAAATTTCTATATTTCAATTAGTTAATTATACACTATGCAAGTTATGATCCTAAAAATTATTTCGAATCTTAACCGAAAATTATAATAAAATAATGTAATAATTATATAATAATAATAATTTGCATATTTAATTCAACTTGTCTAATTAAGAAGCAATTTCCCAGCATATAGATGAATCAACGGGCAAGCATTTCAATTTCATTCGATTCCATTTTTAATTTCGTTTTTGGAAATATGTTTTATTTTTCAAAATGGAGGCAAAATATTAATTATACATAAACTTTGATTAAAGTCAATTAAATTCTAAACAACAAAAATTCTGGTAATAAATATATTTTAATATTTTGTTATTTACTTTTGGGTAGACAAGGACCCGTGATGAGTTGCACGTACAATTGATTAGTTCCTTGCTGGTATCAACATTATTATCTTTTATGAGAAATCCTTTTTCTAGAATGCGGCTATAATTGTACATAAGTAAATATTTATGAAAATAATTATATTATATGTGTCCAATTTTGGTTTAGTTACATTAATTCTAGTGTAATACTAGAGTAAGTTATTAATTAATTATTTAATTAATACTACAGTAAGTTACAGTAATTCTAGTGTAGAGTTACAGTAATTCTAGTGTACAATATATTTATTAAATCAATGTATCTCACAATGTGAACCAAAATACATTCGAATTCAATTATCCCTTAACCTAGTTTTATGTAGAAAATTGTAAAATTGTACTATGATTTATTGTCATATGATAAATTCAAATTACGTTACGATCAGAATAACTAATATTACTCTTAAAATGACTTCGTACATGAATATTTTTGAAAAGTTTTATGTTCGATGATAGAAATTTTCCTATCAAGTGTGGTGTATAGCAAACCACTTTTTGTGGACCAGTTCAATTATTACATTTCACGTAGTAAAAAAGTTCTATTACTGATGCCTAAAAATAGTCCAAAGTGTCACTAGCAATGAAAATCGGCTACAAATCGGACCATTTGAAATAAAGTTAATATTCCAGTTAAGACATAAGTTATCTTTATTAAGACCAAACGTGCTACACACACACACGCACACGCACACACACACACACACAGACACGCTCGCATGCACGCACGCACGCACGCACGCACGCACATATATATCTATAAATATATATATATATATATATATATATATATACATATATGTAAGTGTGTGTTTATTTTAACTCTATATTAATCAATTAATTTATAGTACTACATTTTAATCTATGATCTTAAATTATCAGTTTTTGCATCTCTAGTCGTTTATTATTAATTTACGCCAAAAAATATCAGCGTATACTAATGTAAACAAAATTACTTCATAAATAACTATTGAAAAAATTAAAAGTGCAATCTAAGTAACCGGTATCTTCAATGTTACATATTTGTAGTTGAAAAGCTTATGAAATAACTGGAATTCATAGGAAATGTTTAAATTTTAAAACCCTAACAGTTAGCTCGTCCAAATCAAATACATATTATTACCAATTTATATCACGCAAGCGAAGCCAAGACCATACACTAGTCATCATTCAGAGTTAATTCATAGTAAAATAAAAGCACGCGATACCATTCGTTTAAAATTATTTCCGAATCACTTTGAATGTAGGTTCGTTAGTACATAACGAGTATACATAATGGAACAAATGAAGAATCATTTACTGCGACACATAAATATTTAATAATTATTTCAAGATTCTTTTTCCTGGCGTAGAACATTGTTACATTACGAATACTTCAATAAGATTCGTTCGTAGAATGAATTAAATTTAGGTGCATAACAACTTAACATGAGTAAAATAATCTTATTTCTTTAAGGAAATATGGCACGTATTTAATTAATTAAATTTTACTTTATTTCTCAAAAAGTTACAAAATCGACACTTTTCCTTAAAAATTAACTTTCTTTTAAATTAATTTTTTTCTTTTTTTTATTTAATTTCAACCTAGTGAATACGGAGCGAACTGTGCATTATTTATATTTGATTTAATATATAATTACTCGGTTTATGAATTTTTAATTAAACTTTATCTCTATGTCATCATTTTATGTCATTTAAAGCAAAACCAGCACAGATACCGAGTAATTTTATTTAGAGGGATTGAAGTTTATACAGATTTTTTATCTACTAATTTTCTCTCTTTCGTGACAATTTGTTGACGATTACAATTAATAGATACGAGATGATCTCGCTCCAATGTACTCATTTCGTTTATAAATAAAATTATGAAAGTAGATTTGCACAAATTTTCCTAGAATTGTTGCCACGTATTAACCATCAAGAGTTTGTTGAAAAATAATTGCTGGTTCGAAGTTTCCAATCAGGGTGGGTCAGGCACAGTCCGTGCTATTAAGTATCGTAAACTATAATTAACCAGACAGCAGGTTTCAAGGGGATAATGTCAAGAAAAAGATCGTAAAGAATGGTTTAAAAGAAAACTAAATTTAATGGATCTTGGCCTTGAAAATGGGTAAGAAAATACTTGTCCTGTAGTAAGTAACAATTGACTGACATGTCTCTTATACACAACCGAGTGATTTTTTAAGTACCAAAAACTATTATATTTAGAGACAAAAGGTATAATATATTAATCTCAGTATATGCATAACTTAATAGATCGACTGAGACGTTAAAGGAAAACAAACAAAAAAATAAACTCACTCATGCATTTATAATATCAGTTTGGAAGATAATACACGACAATTTTGCATTATTGACATCATACACTAATGAATTAATGTTTTCATACGAGATTGATTAAAAATATATCACGATTTTAGCTGACGTTTTTCACCATTTTATTTTGTTTTATTATGACTTTAATATCTAATCTACACATATAATAGAACTGTCGAATTAGTAATTCTAATGACTAAAAAATTACCGTTCTTAACACTGTTCAAAAATAACTGTTTAAACCGTTTTTTCAAAAGTCCATTTACAAAATTTGATTTTTGAGATAATTTAATTAAAGTATCAGGAATGGATTGAAAAAATTACGGCTTGGTATCTTGCAGGCGGACAGTAATGAAATAAATTCTCTTTCTTTCCCATTCTTTAGCTTACCTCAATATGTAGCCCATCAAATATGACTTCTAATGTATTACAACATTTTCCCAAATCCAAACCATTATTGTCACAGATATAAATTTAGTAACATTTAAAATACGTGTTATTAAATTCATGTACATACCCGTTTAAATTTTTTTCATCATAGATATCGATGTGAATATTTAATTTCGAGTGCCCATCGTACATGTCAAAGTAAAAACGCTTCCAAAGAAAAAAATACCTTGGTATATCAAAGGAATTCCAAATTTAACGACAAGGATTTCGGCTATCCCTTGAGAGAGCTTCGTACAAAGATTGGCAGCAAAAATCATAGGTTAATATAAATTGCGAAAATTTAATAATTTCGCTAAACTATTTTTGTAATATTAAATTATTTATATCTTAATAACATTTTAGTCCAAAACTTAATACCTATATGCTTTTAGTTTACAAACTAACTAGAATTCAAAACATTTTATTCGAACACAAGAGGACCACAAAAGGTAAATCATTAAATCATAATTTACGTCCAAGTATCATTACTATTGGCTAAATCTATTACGTGTACTTTTCCCTTCAATTATTCACATCGATAGACTTAGTCAAAATACGTGACAACATTTGTCTGATCATGAAATAAATACATAATAAGAATTAAGCACGGTATAACATATTACAGTTACTTTACACATTGTTAAAAATAATACAAATACGAATTATTTCTCTCATTCTATTCTATGGATAACGAATTATAATTTTGTTATTTCTGACAGTCTGGCGTAACTTACTTTTTATAGTTCATTACACAAAAGTTAAAATAACGCTGCTTAACTAATTTAGTAGTTTACCTATACGATGTTTGATTTTATTATTATCACTTATGAATTGAATAAAAAGGATCATAATACGTGAATATTTTATTTTTTTATATAATTATAGATGCATATTTCAAATAGGAAAATGAATCTTACATAATGGGAATTAATGATAAGAGTAGTAAAAATAAATAATTCCAATATTTTCCGTTTCCGTTAGTTTTAAATTATTTACGAAATTAAGTGACGTACAATAAATTTATCTTTAAAGCATGTTTGTACGGAGAAATCAAATATGCAAGTAAACATATCCTTCGAACGATATTTTAATTTCAGGCATATTTTTTATTAGATTTAAATATAATAAAAAATCAGTATTTACTTTGCAATAAATTCCACTAGATATTTAACCGCCACTAATTAAAGCCCCTTTGACTCATCAGCTCCTAATTAATTGAGTCAATACAATTTTTTTTAATATTCAATTTGAAATTTTACAGGTATTAATACATTACAAAGAGTATAATTTAAGCAACGAAAACATTAAATAACCCTGATGAATCAATCAGCGTGCCTTCTTTGTAAATCGAATTAACCAGTTTTGCTAATATAATAATTTTGACGCACATTTATCTACTTAGAAAACTTTGTAAATTTCAATTTTTTCTTAAATTTTATCGTTCTTTACTATTGACAGTATGCTATATATCATACAGATTTTATCGAAAGTTTAGTGTTATTTTCCATGTATTTAACTATATGTACAAATTTGCCTTGATTTTTTTAAATTGTCGTATATTTTATCGTTTCATCGCCATTTTTTGCCGCAACTCTCGAGATGCAAAATGAAGAATCATTACGATAATATTTATATAAAACACATTTGAGCACAAGTATATTAAATTAATTTTTATAATTAATTTAAATTACAATGCTGTTCATAAAAAAGACAAAAACATTGATGAGCTTCTGGCAAGAGAATGTAACTAAGACAAAGAAAATATTGTTATAATAAGTTCCTCAAATCGAACGACCGAGAAATAAATTTAAAAATACTGACATGACCTTTTAAGAAATAGAAGCAAGATAAACTACTAAGGATTAAAATGGGAAGGATTTTTCAGATAACAAATAAAAACAAATCCGAAATCTATCCGACGTACAAGTAATAATAAGTTGCTGGTGTCAGGATTTATTAATGTAATAGAATCAGAAAACAAGGACTGAGTAGGTTTTTAGAAAGTAGGATGAGACACAAAGAAAACAAATAATTGAATCTGGTTTGGAGATAAGTTTGGCTCTTTAAATTTAAAATATTTTAAAAGAATAGTTGTACAAACAAATGGGTCTATTCAAATTATGAATTCGTTCTTAGAATTTGCGTAGTTTAAAAAGTGTTCTTGGAACTCCATAAATCAATACCAAAAAATAGAACTATGTTAATTTCATCTAGTCCGTCTCTCTATCCATAGTTTCCCGCATCATATTTTTTTAATATAAGAAAAATATAGTCGCATTTTTTCGTTTCATTTATCACTTAGGTATCATTTACAAGGATATATTTTCAACATAACGCAGACATAGAGGAAGTATCTGAGCTCGTAGAGCAACACTTGACGATAATGAACTTAGTATCTGTCTCTCAAACGGCCCTGGTAAAAGCGGCCAATGAGTCCGAGAGGCCATCCGCCATGGAGGATGACCAGCTATGTTAGGGATGTCTTATACCGCCAATAGAATTGCTAAGAGAAAGTTAAAACAGATTAAATTTGGCATTAAAACAGAAATATAATTTGGAATTTGAAGGAATTCTAATTTTTTAAGGCAATCTTCGAAAAGACCCGCGATAGACAGCTCATATATCGACAGTTAAGCAGAGAAAATAAGAATACTAAATAGAAGCAGGCTTTATTTTCAACAGTTTTACTGTGGAACATGGATGTGTGTGTACATAGAATATCACGGGCATAACGTCTTCTGCTAATATTTTATATCGAATATAATACAATGTACTTATATATATACATTATGCATGAATAAAAGTAATTTTGGATGTGAATATTGTAAAAAATCGATTAAACACTTTTCCCCCTCAGAAGAGGTACAAAAAACGCTTTGAATCATTTAATAAAAATTACCAAGAAAAACAACCCGAAGTGTTATTGATCAACGCCTTATAGTTTATATATTATGTATATTTTTATTACTTTTCCAATTGCATACTAACTCGCCTATAAGACCATGAATTTTATTTCTATTATGTCAGGTGAGCATTTAAGCTCAAGTGACATTTAAAAACAAAAAATCAAATAAAGCTTCCAAGGAAGAAATCTAATAAATATAAAACCTACACATACTCGTATGAGTTCTAAAAAAACACGGAGAGGTTGTTATTAGATTTACCCTTGTAAATGTAAAGTCATTGTGACATGAATATTTTCCACATATTAGCTAAATGAAATACGTTTTAAGGGGACTGAATATATGAAGTTTGAAAGAAAAATTTACTTAAATAACATAACTTAAAATAATTTGTCACAGGTATGTTAAAAATTCACTACTATTCACGACTACTCAAATATTATAGTTGTTTTATTGGAATAATAATATTATCACAAACGCTGCAATAGTCAGTGAATAAATAAGATTTTATTCCAATTCTTTGTCCTTAAACACGTCAAGAAACAAATAAGATTTTATTCCAATCCTTTGTCCCTAAACATGTCAAGAAACAAATAATAATTTTTTCCAATCCTTTCTCCTTAAACATGTTATCTAAACTTTTCGTTTTTTCTCACTTTATTGAACATTGTTTACATATATTTTATGGACTTATTACTAAAAAGATTTGTAGAAAGAACTATATTCGGACGTGGAAATTATATACCCAAATACTTGGGTTTTTTACACTTATGTTTCTTTAATAATTTTATTTGGACATTTGTAAAAGTTAAGTAAATTTATTTTATGAAGAATATTTATACAAAATGCCAAATTATAACTTTTATCTGAAATGTTTTAGGAAAAACTTTCTGAATAAAAGTTCTGTTTCTCTTTAAGAGTAATAATATGCTCAGTGTTATTTAAATTTTCAATTTTATAAAGAACTTACTAGCTACACCTAAATATCATAAAACACAAAGCTATAGGATTATATATTTTAATGAGAAATGGAGACTTCTTAATTGTAGCAAATTTTTTTTTAGAACTATCTCTCAATTTAACAGATTATTTTATATTTAAATTTAAGGACAAGAATCTAAAGTTATAAAAAATATACACCAAGATTATTTTAGAAATTTCTAGGGGAAAATTGCCACTCTTTACTACTTTCTTTTTAAATTAAACAAATATATGAATATTTTTTCACATCTGCTTGCGTGGCATTTTTTATCGCAATACGAAAACAGACCACATACAATTACACCATAATATCATACAATGACAAACAACGTGTTTAAGTGAAATGATAATATAGACATAAAAATTTACTAGAACCTCTTAAATGGAGAATTTCAGACATTATTTACATATACCTAACACGTAATCTATATCTAATAATAAATTAGTCCCTTAATTTACATAAAGTAATTAATTTCTATGTCTCAAACACGTCTGTCTTCATGTCGTACAAGTCGAGGTTCTAATAGTTTACGTCTGATTTAAGACTAGATGTTTTCAATTAAGTTACGACAGGAGGAAGCGACGAGTAGATATCGCTGCGGTTGGCTCAAACAAAGACAGATCGCTCGTAAATTAATTTACACTAACTCTGCTGCCTTCAATATTGTGTGGAAGATGTCGCTATCCTACAGAGAAGACAATGAAAAAGTATTAAGTTGAAATCGCCGAGAGATAAAATGAATTTAAGCTTGAGATAAAAGTTTCTAGATATATTTATAAGTCAAAACAATACTTTGTTAATCGGATTCATTTGAAAATTTATCCCTGAAAGAGTTATTTTATTTTGCTTTCATTTGCTTTTCCACTTTACTTATAAGCGCCTGTATATTTTTCTACATTTTCACACACTACTAAATTCTTGACCACATAAATATCTTTTATATTGGTAAAAAACCTCCAGCGAGGATTGGAAAATATTTGCTTCTCCGTTGCATGAAAATATTTCTCAGTGATTGAAATATTTTCCTGGAATTCCCTTATGTATAAATCAGTACCCAGGATTTAAAAACTATTATCTTTAAATCGTTAATGTAAGTCATCGGGCTTATGTGTAAATAAAGGCAGATCTTCATTTGCAAATTTTTATGCTCTCGACAAAATTTTATTCACTCTTTCAACATGTTTTAAAATTTCTTCACAACGTGTCTTACCCACAGTGACGTTTTTAAAGCTTCCTTTTATCTAAATTTCACAAAAAATTTACTTATAAAGGTCATCGTTTTTAAATGGGTTTTTACTGCCATTGAAGTGGATAATGAATTTTGAATTCCTTGTCTGTTAAGAAATTTCCACTTCTGAAATTATATTAATCCATAGCAGATACCTTAACAATATAGATAAGCAAATTACTCGTATACCTACGTGCATTTGAAGTAGACATGCGTATGGACCTTTATAAAATTAACAAATAGAATAGGTATCTACGGACCTCTGTTTTAAATTTTCCAATGGATACCCTTGATTTCTTAAATTAAAGGCATTTTTGAGGAAAACTGTTTTTCGAAAAATACAAATATAGGAGAAGAGAAATAAAAAGCAGAAAATTTTGACCTACATAAAGGTATTACACGTTTAGAAATTTTAAAAATAAAAAAACTGAACTCATATTGTAATCATTCTGAAGATGTAACTGCCATTGAAAGTAGCATTGGGATACATATTGAGATTAATGTTTCCCATTGTGTTTCCCACTGTCGTTTGTGTTTCCCATTTAGATATCATTTAATTTACTTGAATTATTAAAAATGTTAGTGCAATTTACTGAAATAGGTAATTGTTACATATTCGTTATAAGGATATAAAATAAATTTTTAGCATGAATTTTCTGAGATATTATCCGTATTCATCTGTCTACCTTAATAAACATCAACTGAATATAAGATTAAATACAAAGAACCAACAAGGGAAACAAAGTAATACTTGTGAAGCTAACAAAACTTTTAAATGATTTTTAATGCATATTAATATAGTAATCCTGAATAGTTTATTTATACTTTAACATAGGCAATTGAAATCTTTCTTTTGGTTTCTATTCTAGGGCTCATTTTTTCCATGTTTAATTGAAATATTATATTTCTAGTCTATTATTGGGTGTAATATTGTTTTTTTATATATTTTAATTACCATATATTTTAAATCCATATATTTTAATTACCTAGCCAATAATTTTCCTTGAAGATATTCTGAATACTATTGTTCGAACACATCTTTTTTAACCACTCGGTTGGGCAAAATGATAAACGAAAATATCTACTTTTTCTGCTCTATCTTTTTTCTCTTTATTCTTATTTCTTTTTCAAACTTACGAATTTATTTCGAAGAGTCCAATCGTAATATTGCCGAAACGAAACATTAATTGATTCACTTTGGTTTCCATCAGTCCATTCTTCCATCCGTTATTCCATCGTTCGTCATTCATTCATTCCGTCATTCCATCGTTTCTTCTTTCTTGGCCTTTTTACTTTAAAACTATTTGACGTAAAAATGATAAATTAGCATAAAGATAGGAGATGGCAGCACAATTATAGATGTAAAGTACACAAAAATAAATTTTGGTTCTGGGATTAATTCCGTGACGTAAGTAAAGAAATTTAAAGAACTTTTCAAGGTTAATATGTAAGTTGTCAAATGAAAACATAAAAAACTTCAACAATATACATAACGTAAATCTTCAACAATATACTAGAAAATTCAATAATATATATAATATGCTTTTTGTATGAAATTGTGTAAACATTTTTCGCGAATACTACTTAAAAATTGCTGTCCTTCACCCTTATCATCAAAAAGTTAAACTAAGAAGCAACTTTAAGCAATAAGCTTCGTAATCTGGGCTTATCAACGGAAATTAATTTCTGCTGCATTTTTATTTTCCCTGCTACTGATCTTAGAAAAAAAAATTAAAAATAAGTTAAAAAACTTTATAATAGAAATTTCAAATCAATTTTCTTAAAAAAAACATGGACACTTTTTATGTTATAAAATTTTTTCCTTCTTTAAGTTTCCCTTTCATTTAGAAATTTATAATACGAGTATATAAGACCGTACGCATCACGCCAATAGCGTACATGAATCTTATGTTCATGAGCCTTTACTTTAATTTCAGTAAGTGACCTTTTACAAGTAATACGATCGACCTAAATTTTCATTTTAATGACTAATAAATTGATCTTGATTCGTGTCTTTTAAATTTTCTTCTTCTGACTGAAGAGAAACCTTAAGCCGTAACCTTATAATACTATTAATTATTAGTGAACATGTTAAGGTTTGAACTGATATTTAATAACATCGTTATTAGAATCATTATATTTTAAATTAAATATTGACTCTCGAAAATCTCATGTTTTATTAAAATAAACATTAAATTATTTCAGCAGATTACTATATAATTTAAAACGTATATTCACTGACTCAAATATTTACCTTATGAAAACCAGTACAGACAGTGAAAACCAGGCAGTTCATTTTCTTAATTTATTAGGACGTCATTTGCATTTACTTTTTATATTGTGAAAACTTTTGTTTTTCACGTTTAATCGATGTTTGCGGAATATTTAACTCCGAAATTATTTGCAATGCCTTCACTCGCTTCTTTTCTAATTTTTGACGTTCGTTTTAATGTTTCACGCCCATTCTGATTTCAACCCAAATTTAAAATTAAAAAATGTAGTGACGTTTGATTGGAACCTTTAAAATCATGTCTTTGTATTAGCGTTTCATTTGAAATTTTAAAATGATTTTCTTTAACTTACGCTAAGAATTTTCAGTGATACACACAACTAGAAAACTCTACTTTATGCCCGTTTCGACACGAGCTTGACTCTTTATCTTAGTATACTCGGGCCAGATGCAGCCGATGGATGGTCGGTCCATGGCATGGGTGGTATTCCACTTGGTTGGGTGTACTCCACTCTGTCCTGCACGACAAGAGGCGCGATGAAGTCATGGTCTCTCCTCGATATGTATCCAAAAAACTTGAGGATGCGAGTTTTTATTAATGTGGATAACCACTGTCTGATGGCGAATTTTTGAAGTATGGAAACATTTGTCCAGAATTCGGTCCACGATACTACCAGCATTTTCCTCCGGCACCACATCTCTATTCTCTTCCTCTCGATTTCCCAAAAAATCCAAATCTCTGTAGCATACAAAAATAAAAGAAAGACAAGGGTACTTGCGAGCGTGGTTTTAGTCGATTTGGTTATATTTCGATTCCTTCATATTTTCTTCAATCAATTCATTGCGGTTTTTGCCATTACCATGCGTTGTTTTACCTCGTCTATGCATCCGCCACTATCCGAGATTAATGCTTCAAGGTGTATGTAGGATTGGACAACTTCTCAGTTCGCAATCCATGTCACTAGTTTCAAACAATGTGGTGTCATCTGAATAACGTAAGTTTATTATCCTGTAGCCATCAATCACTACACCGTCTGTCCAATCTTCGAGAGTAATGCGCATAATTCCCTACGTATAGACGTTGAATAGTAGTGGTGATATTATGCACCCTTTATGGACGCCTGTACGTGGATGAAAGTTTCTAGACATCCGGTCGTACTAATGTACATAAGGGCTCACAACACACTCCATTTCACAGATTCGAATGCTTTGGAGAAGTCAACAAAACAAATTTACGTCGGTTTAGTGAACTCATTAGCCTTTTCGATAATCTGCCAAACAATAACCTGCAGCTCACGTGTCCATTCCTTTTCAAAGTCAGGCATCAGCTCGGGCGTAATCTCTTTGAATAAGTAAGCCTTTTGCATATTGTTTGAAAAAAGGAGTAAGAATTTGCTAGAATGCATATCATAGCGATAAGACGGTAGCTGCTATATTTCTTTGTCGAGCCCTTCTTATGTAATGAAGTGAAGACTGTATATATTCTACCATAAGTAATGCAGATTATTCATTACATAACTTACCGCATTCTAATGGAAAAATATCGGGTGGGCTGTCAGGGATGCAACCACAGTGGAGTAGGTGAAATGCCTTGAGCGTACTTGTGAGTTTCCGTTATGTTCTTTGCGTCAACCGGAATATTAATTACTTGTGCCACAATTCCGTATTGTCCTGCATATCGCAACCGCCGTATCTGCATGTACGATAACCTTAGGGAAATAAACCTCTTCTCAATCGGCTCTAGCCCTGTGCACGCGTAATCTGCTCTAATTGCGGCCTTGCACTGTTACTGTCGGATGTAGTCTGGCTCCTTTTTGTGGATGTTGAAGAGGTAGTCTTGTTCTCTGCCACCATTTCAGCCACAGTTATATCAAATTGTCATGCTCGAGTCCGCTTTATGCCGCTTGAACTCGCCGCACTCGTAGATGGATGTGGTTCCTGCGTTTGGCTCAATCTAACACATTCTTCGTGGAGACAAACACGTTCTGCCAAAATCAAGGCGGGTCTCCGAGGGCTAGAATCTTTCTCTCTTGCTACCCAAGCTCTTGCACGCCAGTTTTGTATGCTACATACAGCACGCGTTGACGCCATAGTAGAGCAGTCGTCAAATTTCTACAAAAAATACACTTTTTTTTTAAATTCTACCACTCTTAATGATCACAATTACGAATTTTATATATCATACCTATTATAAAGCCGTGAGATCTGTCACAACGCGACTACTCCCGCTCGCATCGATCAATGCATTGTTGAGTAATCACTTATTAAACACAGCGCGCGATAGTAAATTTAGTACCGAATAAGTTGTGCTACATGCGACTCCAGTGCAATTTATACCAGCGCTATATACCTTACCGAGTAACAACTTCTAAAAAATAATTCCGGTAGGTGCTATACTTCCAAAGTTGCCATAACAAATTTGCCATAACAAATCTTGCCATAACAAATTTCGTTACATATGGTTTTTGTAAGTGACCCCACTCTAACGGAAATTACCCACGCATGCACATAAGAACAAACTCTAAAACAAATACACTTCTAGCGTGCTTATAAGTAGCAGTTATTTTTTATCACTGTTTAACTAAAAATATTTTTGTATATGTATATATATTTATATACATATGTATGCATATATATATATATATATATATATATATACATATATATATATATATATATATATATATATATATATATATATATATATATATATGTATATATATATATTCGCAATTAAAAAAAAAATAAAAAATGTAATGATCGCAAGAGTTGGAAGCAATAATTCAAACATAACGATGTTTAAATACTTAATACTACATGCTAATCGATTTGACATTCCTCGATATGCACAATACATTGTAAATATTAATCAATTTAAACTAATATACCATACATTCCTTGACGTGTATTGTACACTATGAATGACATTCAAATTTATAAGAAACGACTTATTAATCAGCTACGTTAGATGCTCAAAACGAGTCACAAATAACTTTATTCAATACGTAATATTACTTTTACTGCAAATTGCTTTAATTTTTTGTGATCTTAAGAATTACATGAAACTTATGCACATCACCGCCGTCGCATTTCCATATTAAATGTATAATATGTGATAAATAATTTCGATTTGGTGTTATTTGTATTTCATGGAAGAAAAACATGGTGAAATTTTAAAAAAATACCAATTTAAAATATAAAACTTTTGTCAAGGAATAAAAATATTGTTGAGTTCTTTTTAAATTTTAACTTTATCCTAGTTCCATATAAAAAAATCCTTTAAACTTGAGGGTTGTTTTTATTTCAAAATCTTTTTAAGTTAGCTTAATTATCCAAAGACAACTTGCTCCATCTTCTAATATCCCACCTTTCTAATCTTTGCTAATATCCCACCTGAAGATGGTGTAATACAACGAAACCTAGGTCGTGGTAAAGAAATTAAAGAAAGTAGAAATAATACTACATCACGTAGTTTCATTTAATTGTGGGATTAAGTATATTGAACAAGCGACAAATTCATTATCATTTGTTCATATTTACGTATACCTGTTCATTTATGTAAAATTTAGACCTTTTAATTCATAAATAAGTTAAAAGATTGTTAATTTTTCAGCACTACTAAATAATATTAAAGGAAACTTTAATGAAAATTTTAATTTTACACATAATATAGGCCATGTGTAATTATGATTAGCATAGAAAAAAGGGTAAAGTATCTATCAGTTAAAACATTAACAAACCTAAGGCTGTGTATTTCGTATATTTATTTACTAAGGCTTTCGAAGTACTGCGAGAATCCGTATTTAATTATTTTTCGGACCAATTATTATCCTCCTTCAATTTTAAACAACCCTTCTTCTTTGTTTGCCAAATTTACTTAATTGCTTCAAATACATTTGAATTGTTCCTAAAATGACTCATTTATGGGAAGGCCAAATTTGTATGTTTCACATTGAATTACAAGCCAGCAAATTCGGAAGGAAATGCGGCGATAATTAATCTATGTCGCCTGCCTGCGTCCTGCGCCACCAACTGGATGCTTTTTGTGTAAATGTTTATATATTAGCGTCATTAAAGGACGAATTGATGCTAGTTGCGTTTTAAGACGTATTAATTTCATACTCATGTTAGAGCTTTAGTGACATCTTTAAAATTACTTTGTATCTCCAATTTCTGCTAATTAGTACTAATTAATTTGGAGCTTTAATACGCCACGTATAAGAAAATGTAATGAAAGATAGCATATGAACCACAAATTATAAAACAACATTTTAGCATATAGAATCATACTTCTCTACTTCTTAACTCTTAGTTAAACTATATTATATACTATCAACGGTACAATCGAAACTAACGGGGCAAATAAAATATTTTATATTAGCATAAGCTTTGTTTAAAGCTCCACAGTGGCGCGTCGGGGATGACACGTACAATGTTTTTAAAAAATTGTTTTTTACACTTCTACATTTATACTTACTTCTACATTTTTACACTTCTTCTCTTTACTCTGATCTGACTCCTATTAAAAACTTCATACCAGGCGCTATATCTAAGAAAAAATGTAAGTTTGTGAGTTCGGGTGTGGGAGGTAATCTCCGAAACTATTCGTCTGATTTCAAAAATTATTTCACCAATATTTAAAAAGACCTTCAGAATGCACATAGGTTACATATTATCATGTTAGAAATGAATTTTCATGTATTACAAAAAAGTTAAATTTTGTAAATTTTAGTGTAGGGGGTAATCTCCGAAACTCCTTATCTGATTTCAGAAATTCTTTCATCAGTATTTAGAAAGGACCTTCAGGACAGTTAAAGGTTCTATATTATTTGAAATCGGATTAGTAATTTTGAAGATTACCTCCTACAACCAAACTTACAAACTGTTACTCTTTTTTTGACACTCTGAACTTCTGATTTTATTCCTAATTAAACTTCGTACCAGGCGCTGTACATGAAAATCGAAATAATGAGGATAGGTATATAACTAACAATAAACACCGAGTTATGAAATGAGAATCAATTTTAAATCAAGACTTGAAAACTACGAAAGTGAATAGTGGAAATTAGTAAACAGTGAATTTTTAATATGAAGTAAAGTGTGTAGCGCTTTATAATAAATTGTACGATCGTGTTTACTGTAAATATTAGTGTAATTTGTAAATAAATATTTATTATGCACCAGTTTTTATTACTTCGTATAAATCTGTTCCGTCGAGTTAAGATGATCACAGCGTAACTGCGTACCGAGTAAAATCCTTTATCCTTTTAATATTTTTTAGTTACTTAAATGCTTTCTTTTGGATGCCTCAAAGAAAATCAAACCTTTCTTAGTATAACAGAAGTGAAAAAAGAATCAGACTAATTCGAACTCATGAATCTGTAGGTGATTAAGACGCCAGATTGAGGAAACTATGGAAAGTTAGGCCACTACCCGCGCTATTGAAATTTATGCTCAGGGAATGACGGCCTCTCGAGTTCAAAAGAGTAAAGAAGAACGCGAGGCACATTTGTCCGCGAACCGCAAACGCCACGCACTGTCATAAGAAACTGAAACTTTTACCGAGAGAACATCTTGCTTAAGCTCACAGATTGCTCGGGCAACAAAACATTGTTCTTAATAAAATTACATTTTTTTATTTATTTCGTTGCTCTTTTATTTCTAAATTAATGCCATTCATTATAATTGTAATCTTCATATTTCGAGCAGTTTGCTATGTGAAATAAAATTGGAAAAAGAGAATAAGGGTCACTGTTGCACATACCTAAATAGTACAATAAAATTAACTATTCAAACGTCATTATTAATTTAAACTAGTTGAGGATAATTTCATAAAGATCAATTTTTAAAAGGATTTTAGAAGTTTGAGCTAATATATTTTTAATACAAATCATGCTATCTTATTGGCGAGTATTCATGAATTACTTTACAAAACAGCACCCCTAAAAATTATTTTCCATCTTGAGAGAGTTTATTACTCTCTAAATACACATATCTCTTCATATCTTGTGTCCCCTTGATGAAGGTGTTTCATCACGCTGATCGTTCCTGTATGTTATATATCGCTTCACTCCAAGTTTTACCTGTGCTCCTCGAATCTGTTAGCACATTTCGCCACACATTTCGCTGATTTGGATGGTCATATATTATTTTCACTTGAAGATTCCAATCTAAACTTTTTTTAGTAATACAAACGAATTCTATTCAGAGCATGTGCCTAATCTAGTTTCATTTGCGACGTTTTATTTGGTGCTCAATTGGAACTACCTTACATCTTTCTAGCAACTTTTAATCTATTCGAGCCAAGATATTTGAAGAAAGCAAAGGCTGGTAACGATTTACGTAAACTCGAAGCCATCGCACCCTAATAATGCCGACGTCACTAAATTGCTTTGAATTAACCAGCATATGTAAATTAACTAAGTATTTAATAAATAAATTTAGGTAAATCATTTACCTACTCGAAGATGTTTTGACACTATAGGATTTTTTCCTCCCAAAAAGGACAATTGATAAATTTGTATCATTCCGCAGCTACTATTCATAAGTATATACACCTATTATCAAATAAGTATATATTTTTGAATGATTGACGGTAATTTTTAAAAACTGGTAAACAAGAACATGTTTAAAGATTGGACGGAAGTCATTAACGCTCGAGTTGCCACACCTATGTAATATATCTAAGGCTAAAAGCTATCTAGGCTAAAAGCGTAAACAAGTAAGTTGATTACTCGGAAATAAGAGGTGTGGTTTATTTTCACGCCACCCTATATTAAAAGCATATAATTTATTAATTACTTCCACACTCCCAATGTAAAAGGGTTTCTAGCCAAAAATTTAAGGTAAAAATGTATTTCTGAAGTTACGAAAAGAAACTTAAACAACGTTTTTGTCGTTATAAAAAACCAAATTTCCAGAAAAATTTACAAACTGTAATAGTCTAGTGGTTTTAACATGAAACACGGTTGTGATTTTACTGATTAATCTCTTATAGACTGTTTGGGTAAACCTGTAGTTGTCGACTGTTTTAGTTTAGCGGTTGAGAGTTTTTCAAATTCGAGAAGTCCGGCGAGGGAACGTATCGACTATGCTAATTACACAACTTTTGGCGAAGTAACAGAATTCCAGAATGAGATTTCATCATTATAGTTATATATTTTATAATATTCAAACACAATTTTTTACCTTACTTTCAGATCGACGGGCTTATTTGTCCATTGACTGGTATATTTTAAGAAAATTTAGGCACTCACGTCATTCCTAGACATTATCCGTTTTATTTATTTTTTTTTATTTACGCCGTCGAACTACGAACCGCATTGAACCCCTAAGAAATGAACCATATACTCTTTGAACAGAAAAGTTATTCCTCTCCTAACTTTACTCGCGCCCTTTGGTTTTATTCCGTTTCCTTAATGATTCGTGCTTTTTCTCCCCATTAATTACGTTTAAGCTATTTATGTTTAACATTATAAGTACAGATTTAATTTTTTTTCTTTTTTTAAAGACTTTGTAGCCAGTTGTGCAGTAACTACAATACAATCTCTGCCGTCTATCTCCAAACTGATTCTCTAATTTACCAAGCCAGTTAACTGGATAAGATTGTTTAAAACAATAAGTGTACATAGGTACATGTATCTTACAATAAAGAAGCTATAACCTTCCTACAGCGGATGGAGGCCATTTATACTTGGGCTGTAAACACAACAAACTTGTTCGAAAGTTCCATATATTTTAATATTTTTCAGTGTTCAACAAATTAACAGAGATAACTGTATAAATTAAAATAAATAGCTGTATAAATACGTTTTTGGGTCATCTGGCAAATTTAAAATAGCATTTTCTGGAATAAAGCGATAAATGAAACTATTAAGTATATTTAAATGCTACCAATTTGCAGTTTCAAATTTATGTTTTTTTTTTCAATAACAGTTAGGAGATTATAATTAATGCAAAGTGTGTTCAGGGAAGATATTTCATATTTTGGCTGAGTGTGATATCGTTCCTGGATATTAAATGAATTATTACTCACTCTAAATTAAATAAACGTCGTATAATAAAAGCATTGTAAAGTGAGTTTTACATCTGGCAATAAAATGCGAGTTTTCTCTTTCCTCCAAGATAATAAAATGATGAAGCTGGCGACATATTCAAAACACCATTAAACGGTGACACTGTTTGTATTTTTTATCGCAATTTTTTGTCTCATTGAATATTTTGTATATTCTCCATTGTAGTACACAAGCAGATATGACGAAGCTTGAGAGTAATCAAGATCCCCGCTACTGCTGAAAATATATGCTATTAATATTGATATCATATTTAAAATGATTTTTTTTTCTTTTATTTTAAAACTTTAATATCAGTTTTACGATAATTATAACTTTATGTAGTATATATCGCATGTTGACTGTTTTAAAAAACAAAAATTACAAAATTATTTAACTATATTTTTAATATACCATTCTGACGATAATAAAATAACTTCGTAAGATTCGCTCCTATAAAAAGAGCTTTTAACATGCAGAAGCCAACATAAAACTTCCTGCTTAGTTCAAAAAGTTCTCTCTCGAAACAAACATGAGTGGAAATTCTTAACTTAGGCTTTGTAAACTTATACCGTAGCTTAAATTGTACACATACGTTCAACGTGGTTCTGGTTGCTGCGCAATAATACATGAGAGAGCAATCCCCGGGCTTAGCGGGTATCATCTGTACGCATGAAATTAACTGACTTTTGTTTGTGTTCATTGTCAATTGACTACGCAAAATTCAGTAAAGCGGTTTTGCCAACATCTGTCCCTTTCGTTAATAATATTAAAAAAAACTGATTCATATTCTACACATTATTTTTCGTTATATACACAAAAGAGTTTTAGTCTTACATAATGACTGTTATTAAATTTCAAGGAACTTTCTGAAACTTAATAAGAGTCATCATCGAAAGTTGTTACTTTAAAAATTGGGGTTAATTTATATTACAAATAAGCACAAACTACCGTAAACACCAAAACGATTACTAAGAAATTTAGAAGTAAGCAGCGTCCAAAATCTCTGCAGTTGCATTCTTAATATTGTATCGATTAAGAAAAAATAAACGACATCACAAAAAGCATTAGAAATATAATTGAGAGATATCAAGGTGAATGCTGTACTGTGTAATATGAAAAATAAGATAAGCTCCTAAATGCCTCCTGCTCCGTTTATAAGACCCGACGATATAAAATGAAACCGATCGGCTTAAATATGATTTATATCATTTCCAATATAAGAATATATGATCTCTTACTAAATATAAATATTATTTTTTTACTGCCAGCTCATTTTAATTCAGTTATTAATTGTATAAATATAAAAAAGTATCTTTATACGGTCAATAGTAGCAGCCTTTAAAATGCCAAAAGATAAACCTGAGTGTTCTTGTAATTTTTTAGAAATATCTTAAATACGAATATGAAATGAAAGCTGTAATATAATCATAAAATTCTAGGTACACTCGAAAGAATTTTTAAATTTTCTGTTTATAAACTTCGCTGCAATTTATTAACATTCATAGCTATTAAAAGCGCAGTATAAAGTAATATATTTTTTTCAGTGTATATATTTAGGAGTCTCTTCTATATCCAGTTTGAAAGTTTTCATTGTTTTAATTGCACGTAAAGTAAGTAAATTGTAGTTTATCAATTTTCAGGAATCAATTAAAGTAACTATGTATTTAATTAATTCCAGGTTTCAATAGGAATACTTAAAAACAACATTTATTTACTCTGATGAATGTTTGTGCCATTGAACAATAGTTCTAACAATATGCTGTGCATTATTTCAATATTATAACAAAAAATATTTCTAAATGCGTCGCCATAAAAAATTATTCCCCGGTCATTAAGCTCCTGAAGTCATAAGAAAATATTTCATATCAACGCGTAAAATACAAAAATATAAAAGGAAAACTTCGACAGATAAACGGTTTAATTATGGCTTGTTTTGTGCATTATGTAAAATATCGACAAACCACAATTTTATGAGGTCACATTTCTTCAAAATGTCTACAAAATTCTAAACTTCACTCCTAGAAGTTTATCTCACTGCTGCGACATAATCGGAAAAAAAAATTATGGATCTCTGTTTTCCAAATGCGTTGGGTTAAACCTGCAGAATGTTACATTTTATTATATTTAGCTGTCATCTAAGCTTGAGTTTTATATATCTCGCGCTCATAGCATGATAAACATTATTTTGTTATTGCTAACATATATGTGGATCAAAGTTTATAATAAAATTGATACAATTGAAATTCATTCAAACTTGTACAAATTATTCTACAAGAAGAAAATCATTCAAAATAATTAAAAAAGCAAAATAGAAACAAATCTTGTCTGTCGTTATTCTATTATTTCTTATTTTTATCCAATATTTTCATACAGGACATACATTTTATCGAAACAGTCTTTCAAATCCTTTTCATTTGATACCGGTCGTAATGAATTTTAACGAAACATATCATCCATTCAATAATAGCATCTCGGTGGTCACCATGTTCAATACTTTATAGGTTATTTGACTCAAACGATTAAGACGAATCAAAGGATATATCATTCATCAAAATTATATCACCACTTTAGGAAATAAACCATATGTTCCACACACACGAGAAACCTTACAGCCCACATTTACAAATAAACATAAAAATTGTGAAATTAAATTAATTACCTTTCCTTTTGGCTACGCGTAGTTAGGTAAAAAGTCAAGCTCCGTCTTTGATTACATTTTTATTAGCCATCGATTACCTTCATAAATATTTATACGATCAAATGGTACATTCATCAATATATATTTGCTATTTTTATTTAGTAAATTCAAGATTCACATTAGGTTAACACGATTTTATGGTATTTTTATGACCAAGTTGAGTAAAGTTATTAGATTAAATGAAATAATTACAAATTGGTAGAAAAAAAATATTCATTAACATTATTATTATTGTAGTATGAATAGAAATTACCCTAGGTGTGTTTCGCACACACTTTGTATAAACCTAGAATAAAACGCTTAACGATGTATTATATTTCTATTCGAGCATTTACCAACGTTAATTTTATATTATTTGTAGATTAGTACATATGTACTTCACAGGCGTTAAACTATAGTAAATATTTCAAAGAATATAACATTTAGAATCATCGTTTATGTCAAGTAAACTTTAAGTTGACGTCTAATGATATTGTTTTTCCCTAATTTTAATTTTACCTTTTCTGAAAACGAAGAATATGTATATTTTGTGGATATTTTAATACCTCATAAACTATCTTAGATAATGTTCTGAAAAAATAACTTTAAAATCTTTTTACAACTTGGTCTTTTAGTTGGTATCCAAAACAATACATATAAAAATACAGCACTTTTTCACCCCTGTAAAACTTTGAGTGGTAACTGAGATACGTGTAAACTGGTATGCTTTGGCCGAATTTCAAGTTTCTACATCAAGCATTTTCTCAGAAACGAATGGACGGACAAAAGAGATCTTATAAATATTCCCTTATTTCCTTTTGAGGTGCAAAATCCTAAAAATCATAGAAAAATATATATGAAAGCTATCCTATCGTATGTATAAATTAAATGTATGAAGATATGAACTAATATATATGAAGACTGTTGGTGAAATATGCGAGGTGGATCCATTACCCCTGTAGTGGTTTATTAATGATGGTAATATTTTGGTTATTTGCTTTATAAATATTTTCTCAACAACAATCAACGACTTACTCCAAATGTATTCTTGTCATATAAATCTTAGTTTTAATAGAAAAAATTAATTATTGTTATTGGCTGCGCGTACCGCAGTCCGCGTCCTCTTTCTCGTACATTTAATTCCCTCATTTTAGTGTTGTAAATAGATGAAACCTGCTTTCCTAAAAACTCAGCGCTTACTAAATAATCATAACAATAGCTAAATAAATCCGAAGGTAATAGTAAATTGAAGAAAAATTATTAAGCTAATTGTAAATATTGCCTTTGCAAAGTACATTTCAATTTGTGGGAATATTGTGTAAATTAATAATTAATTTTTAATAAAACCGTTTGAATTCCCTTGAGAAAACGATAAAAACTGAACAAAATAGAGCGATTTCACTCAACACTTTCTGAATAGTTTGCAAACAAGTGTACTTCAAAATGTTTCAAATAATCTGTAAATTCACATGCGTAATAATATTATGTTAAAATATTCAATATAGTCATGATTAACAAAATAAGCTGATGTAGCATAGCTCTAAAACTAGTGGACGGTCTTTAAACCTTGCTATTTAATACCTTAGAATTTTCGTCCATATCTTGAATATAAATTATCCATATTATTTCTCGAATTTACTAGTACTTGCAACTTTAATAAACAGATTACAACTTAAATAGTTCAGAGTGACATCTATTTCCTTTATAAACCACCGTCATAAATGTTCACTTTAATATTTTATCGCTAGAGAGCGGTGTAAAATCTATTATTAATATTTTTTTATTTAGTAACGTATTTATATTTAAGTAATATTAACTTACACTCCATCTACAAGTCTCCAGGGCATACTCTTGCCTAAAACAGCACAAGTTTTCACGCGCGAAAAACGAGTGAACTGGTTAACATTAAATATATTTTCATATCACTACCGCGAGGAACGCCGTTTTGTTTTAAGTAATAATTTTTTCACTTCTATTTTACAACTGAATAATTATCAGTTGGAGAATATTTTTGTAAAAATAAAAATTACATTATCTATACTTAAGTCAATATGAACAAGATCCCGATGTTGTTATAGCCTTCATATTTTAACCTTTGTTTTTTAATTGACTTATAAGAAAGCTTCGGAAGGAGAGCTTCACGTTTAGCTTTAGATCAAATCTTTGAAATAGCTTCCCATTGTCACAAACATATAAATTCCCAAAATGTAAATATCTATGGATTGTTCGATGTACATATACATACATATTCAATAAACACTACAGATATCTACTGCAAAGGTTTTTAGGCTTTCAGAATAGTTATTTGTGAATAATTTATAGCTATACTTGCATATCAAATAAATGCTCATTTAGTCATTCAAAAATTCATAGCTTTTTCGCTGAAGGTAATGAACACCATAAAAAGTTTACATGTAATTCATATTTTGAACGTAATACTCCTTTTCAGCCACAATTTATATAATTAAATATATTTAACAGAAAATTTTAAAAACATGTGGATATGAACAGGTCCCAAATATCCTTTTAGTGAAATAATTTATATTTTAGTGCAAATTTGCAAACAAAAATAAATATACATAAAATATACAATTGTTATGTTTATGTAGTAAATGTGAACAAATCAGATAATGAGACAAAGTTTATATATTATTTTTCAACTTTGCTGACATTGCATGAGTTATTAATAACTTCCATCATGAGTCGACAAACTATTGTAAAAAACAGAGAAATAGGAGAAAAATAGACTAACGGATGATATAAGATTAGCAATCAGTTATGAGAAAGCTGAGCAGCGAAGAGCGCCAATGGGGAAAATGCGGGAGGGAGTCTGTATGCCAACCATCGCCATTTTATTTTCATGGACATATAAAAAATAAAAAAATTGTTTGTTACAATATCACCTTTTTACTTTTAGTTCTTGATGAACTACGATAAACTCTTACATGAAAATTGAGGTTGGATAAGATTACTGCAAAAAGACCAAATTCCTTTTTTAAAAAGTTAGACACTAAAATGTGATGAGATTGGAGCAGCGAATTCCTTGTAAAACTTTACTATGGGTTTGTATATATAAGTGAGTTAGAGGTTTGCCTCTAGATTTATTAAATATTATATCTACCTATCGCAACTTTGAATTCTGCCTCCTTGAGTAGTTTCCAGATAGCCATCACTTTAACAAACCAAAGTTATGTAAAGTTTCTAATGGTTTTATAGTTCTTACCATATGGCCAATATTAAAAGTTATTGCAACCAAGTTGTGTGGGGTAATAGATATAATATCCAATGAATATAGTTGCTCGATTTCGGGATTTCGATATGACTTCACACACACACACACACACACAAACACACACGCACGCACGTACACGCACACACACACACACACACACACACACACATATATATATATATATATATTTATATATTATGTATATATATGAATGTATAAGTGGGATATATACGAAATTTGTGGACACTCAAGAAGCCACTTTGTTTATTGGATAGAACTTTTTAGTAATTTTTTCGGATAAGAATAGGGCCAAATTTAAAAAGTTAAAAAGTCGTAGAAAGTCCAAATATGAAATCGTAGAAATTTACTGCGTAATAATTGTTATCTTTGTTGCTAACCAATAATTTTCATATTTGCTAGCAGTTCTTATTAATAATGTAAACATTAGATATGCGCCTTTAAAGTTCCTAGATATGGGACTGAGTTACCACACTGATAATTTTTGATGTCAAATATAGTATTAAAGATAAAAATTGTGAATTTGGAATACATATTAATCTCGTATTTTTCTCTTTATTTTAAGTATATACAGAGACAACTTTAATTACACTTCCAACATTTGGTGTAGCTGAAGTTCTAGAAAATAGCTGCGAAACGCTTTGGATCCTATTCACTCATACCAAAAAAGCTTTTTTCCAAATATAATTTTGTTTAGTTTACTGGTAAATAGGATAATTAAGTAACCTTAATAGTTCTTTCCGGATTTTAAAAACAGATAATTCATAGTTTGACAGAATAAAAATAATACCTTCAGTTAAGCATATCCCGTATAAATTAAACTTAATAAATAAAAGGCGATTTGTGTAAATATAGTATTAAATATTAATCTCACTTTTGTTTGGCTGTTCAAAAATAGTTTTTTTAATTTATTTACTTTTTCTATATATAGTTCAATTTAACGTGAATTTAGTAACGTGCGCAATGAGTATGATTACCTTGCAGAACTTACGCATTAAAACAAATGTATTTATCCGTATGTTTATAAATATTTCATGGGATTTTGACTGTAAAAAAACACACTATAAAAGCAGGTGAATAAATCAAAGAGCAAGTCTTAAAAAGTAAGATCCATATAATCTTTTCGTAGTAAAATCCCATAAGGAACTTTAATAGTCCTTATGAAATTTGAACCGTTTTCCCATTTGAATCATCTATTGAAAAACTTGCTTTTATGGTTAACAACGACGAGAACCCTTATACGTGCTTAAATAATTTAATTTCATGTTTTCAAGTTCAAATAAAAGCAAGTTAATTCATTAATTGAATTTAGAAAAAATATGAGTTTTAAGCCTACATAAAGGTCACTAGAAAATAGACTTTGCTTTTGTTTTAACTTTCAGTTTCTTGGAATTAACCCGGAAAATATGATATACATTAGATGATATACATAAGATAGATTCGAGGGTTTTTCATTTACAAGAAAATGTACGTACACACACACACACACAGCGCGCGCACGCATGCACGAATGCACGCACGCACGCACACGCACACACACGCACCCACACCCGCACGCACGCATACATGCATGAACCCAGGCCTGCACGCATGCGCGCACGCACACACGTAGGCACGAATGAAATCACACACACACGCGCACGGTCGCACGCTCGCGTGCACGCCCGCAAGCACGCACGTACGCCCACACGAACGCACGTACGCATGAACTCACGCACGTACGTACGCATACACAGACACACACACACGTGAAGATGTATATATATATATATATATATATATATATATATATATATACATTCATACTACTTACGCATAAAAATTTAAAGAAGAGCGTGAGAAAAAAAAAAAAGAGAAATATCGACCACATATTTTTTAAGTAAATTACATCATTGTGGGTTGTATATAAAACCACGGTCGTTACAACCAAATTTTGATTAAGATTTTATAAATTGTGGGGCAAATTTGTAAATTGTCATAATTAGAGAAGTGGTACTCGCATAAAAGTTCTCGAAGGTAAGGTACAAGTCAACGATTAGAGGTCGCTAGCTCTAAGTAACAAGTCAATTGTAAATCCATAGCCCAACCCAGCTCTTCCAATATTTCACAAGTGACCAAATACACATGCCGCCAAACCTTGTCGTGTAGAAAACGCATCTTTAAAATGTTTGTTTTTTGTCTTTTTTTTTCTTTCTACGAAAAATTTGTGAAGCTGGTGGATTTGTGAAGCACGCGTAGGTGATAATATTCCTCATTTAGAAGTTTTTAATATATCACGCACATCTCACTAGAAGCATCGAAGAGTCTTTTATCTATGCACTTTTATTTTAGACTGAGTTATCAGCTCTTCTTCGCGGGATAACCAGCAATCGGTTGGACATATTTGTATACGGATTTCTCTTCTTCTGCTCTAAAATTCAGGTTTCTTTCCAGTCTAAAAATGGTTCAGAAATTACTTTTATTTATGCCGAAAGAGCGTGGGGTGACTAATCGATAGGTAAAGAACCCAATTGAAATAATTCCCTTATTGAGGTATCAACCTTACCAAAGCTCGTTTTTTCATGAGCACGATCCAGCGTTTGCACCGCTGACAGTCAAGTTCAATTGCAATTTGCCAAGAAGTAATTGTAATTATTTAATTATTATCTATTCCAACACTTCCAAAAAATTAATCACGTATTTAACAATCCCAAAAAGAAGTTAAAAGGTTTTGAAAATTGCACTCCTAAGAGAGTAAGCAAATTTAAATGCGTCACCAGAGATTTAATCATCATGCTCATAAAAGCTCGAAAGAATAAAAAGGAAACTACGCATCTTCTATAAATTTTACAAGTCCACCCAACCTACAAATTTCGGAAACATATGACTTAATTGATTGTTTTTTTAAAATGGTAAAAATAGTAAAATACCTTTTTTTCGTAAAATATCAGAAACATCTAAGTCATAAAGTACATTTCCTGTCGAGAATACGCCGAGAAAATGTCGAGATTTTGCATGTTTTTTTTTTCATTTCCTTACTTATTATTCCCATGCGTACAAAGTAGGAAGCAGTAATGAGTTTTCTATATTTCAATTAGTTAATGGTACACTATGAAAATACACAATGGTAGGGTTGAAACAAAATTTCTCTATTTTGGAAAGTAACTAAATTTTATAAAAATAGTTTAACAAGAGTATTTTTGCATATTTAATCCTACTTTTTCAATTAAAAAGCAATTTGTTCAGCGAACAGATGAATCAGCGGGCAGTAATCTGAATTACACTCGTTTCGTTTTTAATGTAATATTTTTTTAAGCTTGCGCCAAATGTAAGTTATATATCAACTTTAATTAAAACAATTTAAATTCTGGACAACAAAACCACCATTAGTAAATGTAATCGAATATTTTATTTGACATTTTTTCGCAGAGAGGAAGACTTGCTGAGTTGTACCTGTAATTAATTCATTGCTGGTAGCGATATTTTATCTTTTATGTGAACCCCTTCCTTCTTTTTCCTGAATACGGCTATAATTTATTAAAAGCAACAAATTATTAACGTATTCAACTTTAATGTTTATTGCATTAAATATATTTTATTGCGAGAGTGATAACAACGTCAGTTTAATTACAATAATTTTATTATAAAAATTAATATTGTTGTTTTTAATAAAATTATACATCCACAATTAAATTAAACTACGTGATGTAGTATTATTTCTACTTTCTTTAATTTCTTTACCACGACCTAGGTTTCGTTGTATTACAACATCTTCAGGTGGGATATTAGCAAAGATGCCATCTTTGCTAATATCCCACCTGAAGATGTTGTAATACAACGAAACCTAGGTCGTGGTAAAGAAATTAAAGAAAGTAGAAATAATACTACATCACGTAGTTTCATTTAATTGTGAATAATGAATTTCTACAAAATTAACGCCAAATATATTCAAAATTATACATATTTATTAAATCATTATGTCTCACAATATAAGCCAAAATATATTTGAATCCCACTATCCTTTAACTTCGTATTGTGTAGAAAACAATAAAATGGAAAAACAATTTACTGCCGAATAATAAATTAATACCAACCCAATCACAAAAAATCAGATAAAAAGTAATCAAATTGAGTTCCGATCGGTTTAACTATGAAAATAAATCTCGGAAGATGAATTTGTATATGATTTGTCTTTGAAAAATGTTATGATCGATAATTGAAAATTTTCTTTCAGGTGCTGTTATAGCAAACATGTTTAGGGACTAGTTTAATTGTTATTGTTCGCACAGGAAAAAATTCAAATACTGGTGCGCAGAAATATTCGGGACCGTTACAATCAATGAAAATCAAATACGAATCGGATTATTTCAAAATAGATTAATATTCGAGTTAAGTTATTTTTATTCAGGTCAAACGTACTATTTGAGAACCAAACATTTTTACTCAATAAGTAAATTGGGCGAGTGGAGCCATTAAACGTGTGTTTTATTTAATAATAAACAGTGAATTAGATTTACAGAATTATTTCATACCGAAAAATTTCCAACATTTTTAAGTATTTTTAACATATGTTTATTCATTGATTTATAATGTTAAATTTTAATTTGTGTAGGTCTTTGCTTAGAAAGTTTCAAAATATCAAATCAATTTTCTCAGTTATTGCCTGTCTAGTTATTTAGTAATTATTTAAGCAATAATTATCAAACGTGTCTTATTAAAATTTGTACTATTTATTAGGGTGAAACTAATATACATAACGTTATATACCTAAGTACCTATTATAATATTGTATTAACGGTATTCTGTACAATGTATTTTTAAACAGTAGTTGAAAATTAACAGTTCTACGTAATTAACTTTGATATTTAGTATTACATATTTGTAGTTTATAAGCTTTTGAAATAACTGGAATTTACTTAAAAAGATAAAATTTTAAAAACATTAAACAGTTAACTCGACCGAATTATGTATAAATTTAAATCACGCAAGCGAAGCCAAGAGGGAGACACTAATTACAATTAAAAAAACGACATTTTGTCATTCGATTTATTAACAGTACAATAAAAGCACCGATCTCAAACGACTAAAAATAACTGCAGATTTATCTTAAATTTACACTTTTTGGCAAACAATGAGTTTACGTAATGGATTAAATAAAAGTATCTCTCTTTTTGCTCATTTACTCTCCAATATTTTCCAATTATTTCAAGCTTCTTTTTAGTGGTATAGGATGTTATTAATTTGTATGATACTTAAATAGTATTTGCTCGTAAAATTAATTTAGGTACAATGGTATATAAAATAAATGAAGTGTTCTAATTTATGCAATAAAATATATATTGCCCGGCACGTCCTTTATTATTTGGATTTCAATTTATTTCTCAAAATTATACAATCGATGGATTCTCTTGAAAATTTATCTTAATTAAAGCCGCTTATGGATATATTCACGAATGTAATAAATTCCTAATTAACACAGAGGACTAACACAAGACTGTCCGTAAGACTAACTGTGCATATTATTCATATTTGATTTTGGTCAGTAATTAATCGGTTTATGAATTTTTAATGAAACCTTATTTCTGTGTGGAAACCGAAAAGATTTCAACACAGAAATAAGGTTTCATTAAAAATTCATAAACCGATTAAATTTTCTGAAGGAGGTTGGAGTTTATACAGTTTAGTTTTCTTCTATGTTTTCTTCTTAAAAATATCTTTGGTGAATATATTTAATAAAAAAATGAGATTATATTATCTTCTACGTTATACTCATTTTACTTGTAATTATTATTTGCACCTGCTAAAATTATTAAAGTAGATTAATCATTATCTACATGGGATAACTAATAAATATTCTTAGAAAATCCTACATATAATTCTTCGAGAACTTATTAACAAATGACAGCTGGTTCGAAGTTTGCAATCAGAGTCGGCAGTTCTATTAAATATCGGATGCTATAATAGCCAGATTTTATATGTTTCAAGGGCGATAGTATCAAGGGAAAGATCGTTCAAGGATACTCTACAGGAAAATCGCTTCGTCATTGCATTGAATTTTTAAGAACGCATCCGTAATACATATATGAAAATCTTTATGTATATCCTCTATTAAAATTCTTTATATAAAACCAGAACCTGAACAAGTTATGTAACGCAGTTATTTTCATAAAAACTATGCTGAAATTAAATACAATTTTTGTTTTGATTGTTTCAATAAGAATTTCACAACGGCCCACGTAAATAAAAGCACGGAAAAAGCTAGTGTAACATAAATATGCATATGGCTCATTTGTTGCTGCCAGAGCAAGATCTTACAGTCAACCGTATCCACGGAATGCAAAAAATTAATTTTGAAGTAAAAAGCAAAATATTGTGTCATTGTTAATTTGATAATAATTGTCTTCATTTAAAAATAAAAAAAAAGAAAATTTAAAAAGAACAAACAAAACAGTCAATAATCGAAAAGAGATAAATTTTGACATATGAGAGAGAAAGGAAAAAGGATCCTCAGGAAAGAAACTGGGATATGTAAGGAAGAAAAACTGGTGAAGTCAGAACAGGTATGATTATTTCAATTGACTTTTAAAAGCGCATATCTACAGCGAATTAAAGGGGATATGGTGTTCCGTAACGAGATAATATAAGCATGATTATCCTGCTTCATATCGCAGCAATAATAATATTTCTTAAATAACGCCTACATAATTTCAATATATCGACACTAGAGAAACGCATTTTTCTAAGTTTTATTATTTTTTCATATAAAAAGTCTACACTTATGCATTTTCCATTTATGAGAAAACGTTCCAAGATTACTTTGTCCGTCTTTCTTATTTTTCAATACGAAAACTATAAAAGCGACGGATAATTGTAATTTGAAACTCCAATACGAGTAGCACTATGAAAATATAATAAGGCGGTCGTTTTACTGAGCTCGGGGTGATAGTAATTTCTAGCAATTTTCTGCATATCTTGCTAGATATTAAAACGTATTTTTTTCAATTACCCAGAGCATAAAAAATACCTGTAATGCTTTCCATTAGGTAATGACCATGTTTTCAATTGAGTGAAACATTTTAATTTTTAATACTGATGAATACATCTCTAAGGACCTTTCCAAGAAATATGGAGAGTAAATAAATATATAACAATATTAGTAAATGATATTTCGACATTTTTATGTTACGAGTCTTATACAAATTTTAATATTATGGAATCATATAATGGTCGAATGTATTAAAAAAAAAACATTTATATGCTATGGGTAGCTAGATGTTTTGTTTGTTCCCTAGACACCCTTTTCAGGCTACTTAAGTTAGTTATTTTATTCTGTAATCATGTTAAATTCGTAGATAAAAATAAATTTGTTTTTTTTTTTAAATTGGTATGTGCGTATTTATTGCACGATATTTAACATTGTTTGCTCTTGTTTTTTAGGAATGTGTGTAATACAGACTTAACCAATCAATGATAAGAGTGGTAATCTCAGATTTTATTAAAAAATTATTCAACAAAAGATGCATGCTTGTTGAGACATTTGAACGAAAGTATCAGACTTAATGAGAATAGTATTGACTGGATTTCACATAAGACCGCATTACATTTTATTACTACAGACTTACGGGACTCGGCTACGTATTTTCGGATTCCATAGTGAACCCGCTACCCTCATAATTTTGTCAAGTCTCTACGTTCGTCCGTAGTCCGGACTTCGTAGTTTTAGACATATGCGTATGAAATGTTTTATAAGGAGATTTCATTTAAATCGCAGAAGATTTTTTTAACCTGTTTGGGGAATGGGGAAGTTTTTCATTCAACCCAACGAAAGAGGGTATCTTTCGATGTGTATTCTAAAAGTGAACTTTAGGTTTCACGTACCATTTTTGAATTAGAAACTTCAGTCGTGAAATAGTGAGCTTCAATCAGACCTGTATGAAAAAAAGCTTGAAAGTGATGCAGTATGTGTCCCCTCTAATTTTTTTACCACTTTTCGTTTTTAAAATTTTTAAAAATTGTACACATTTTTTAATTAAATAATTGAAATAAAATTATTTCAGGATCCCTATTAGTGCCTCTTCCATCATGTGCTTGGCTAAATTTATGTGATTTTTTTTTGTTGGGATTTATTACTAAATGTAAGGACTAAACGTAAACCGCACGTAAGTGGTGTGTACTAAACGTACACACCACTTACGTGCGGAGAAATGTCCTTAAATAGATATTTCGGTTTAAGGAATCATAATATTTCTTTATATATATTTTTAATAATTTAAATGGATTTTTTTTTAATTTCGGAAACGATATCATTTTTTTTATAAAATATAATGGGAATCTACTATAAGTAACATTCTTGAAAAAACATAAGCAGTAAGTAAGGAACCTACTTATATTAGAAATAAATTATTTTCATTACCTATATATACCATATTATGTGAATATAAATATGATATGTATAGTGGGCTGAAGGTTAAGGGTACATCATCCTTTTACACTCCCAGTTTATGAGATAGCGTTGCTTAGTATCATTTCAATATCCAGCTTTGTTTACGAATAAAGGATCACATCACTGATGTGTTGTTTTGCTCTTCTTTCAATTGTTTCATGTGTTTATTACTTATTAAATTGGCACTTGGACAATATTTTGGTGTCTAGCTCTAGGCGAGCCAAATACTCGTTATGCAAATATATAAGTTATATTTTTTTAAGTACACAACTTTTATATTCATGGGACTTTGATGTTTATGTTACTGTTGACATAAATTATATTAATGTTCTCAATATAAGTATGATAAATTCATATAATAAGTACTATTTTATAATAAGTGCTAGTTTTTTAAAAATTATCATTCTAAATAAGTTTTTTTATGGAAACTTAAAACAAAATTATTCTTCGACACTATTTTATTACTAGACTATTCACTAGTGACAAATTAACATCAACAGAAACTAACCACAATTAAGACATCACTGAGTTTGCCTCAATTAAACAGAAATAGTCTACCTTTAAATTACTTTTTATTAACTTTGATGTATTTAATATATATATGAAAAATTATTCCTATTCTACAGAGGAGATACTGAACAAATATTAAGTTGAAATCGACAAGCGTCACAGTGAATTTAAGCCCGTGATAAAAGTTTCTGGAAGTACTTTTAATTCAAAACAATGCTTCGTTAACCGGATTTGTTTAACAAATCATTTGTAAGAAAGTTATTTTCTTTTGCTTTCTTTTGATTTTCAATATTCTTTATGCGCACCCATATATTTTCCCAAATTTTCACACAATGGCTTATTCTTGATCACTTAAACATATTTTATGTTAGACAATTTTCCCCGACTGAGACTCGGAAAGTTTTTGCTTCTCCTTTACATAAAAATGTTTCCTCAATCATAGAAATATTTTCCCTTATATATTAGTTAGATATCTAGGAATCAAGGACAATTATTTGGAATATATTGAAGCTAGTAATCTCGTAGTTTTGTAAGTAAAGGTGTATTTTGATTGGCACATTTTTATATTCTCAATTTAATTTTGTTTACTCTTTATGCATGTTTTCAAATGTCTTCAAAATGTATTTTATCCACAATGCATTTTTTGAAAATGTCTTATTACAAAAGTTAAGGAATTTATATGCAGATCTATATAAAATATAGCTTTGTGTTGAAGCACCAAACACATACCTGCACAAGATCTAATATGAGCAGGTATCTACGACTCTCGGTTTTAAATTTTCCGAGGACATACTTGAATAATTAAAATAAAAGTTTTTCTGAGAAAAACTGATTTTCGAGAAATACAAATATTGTAAACTTGTAAAATATAAATATTGTAAACTAAAAATGTTAAACTACTTAAAGACAAATGTCTTATAAGTAAGGCATAGAAAATAGAAAAATAAAAGACTGATCAAAAATTGTAGTCATTCTAAATATGTAACAGCCATGGAAAATAGTAATAGGATGTAGATTAAAACTTACCTTTATTTAAATATTCAATTGTTTGTTAAAATAATTTGTATGTATTAATGTTGTATAATCCGTTATCAAAAAATCTTTGTATAGACTGGTATTAAATGAAATAAACTTTAAAATATTAATTTCCATCATACGATAGTAAATAAAAATTAAACATAACATTATAATAAAAATATTGTATCTAGTCACCACTTAACTTCAAACTAAGATTTGACATAAAACTACCAGATAAAAAATCCTTCATAACATGTACTTGAGGAGTAATAGAGACTTTTAATGATTATTATCAACCGTATAAGTGTTAATAACTTCGTTAATGAGACTGGGAGTCCAAGAAACAACAAGATATTATACAGTAATCGAATGTTCTCATCCATTTTTAAAGCGTTATTTTGAAAAAAATTAATAACATTTCACAAGGCAATTTCAAAATATATTATGTTGTTTTATTAAATTGATGGCCTAATTCTGAAGGTGACAATCATTTTCCTTTTTATATATATATATATATATATATATATATATATATATATATATATATATATTTATATGTATATGTATATGCGCATGTGTGTATATGTGTGTGTGTCAGATTAAATAGTTCAATCTTAAATGCACTTATAATATTTCTTTGTACACAAATAACGACAGCACTTTTAAATAATAAAAAGAACTAATTAAATGGCACGAGCAACATCCAAATACAAAGACAATAAATAAATCACACCATTTAAAATTAACATGCGAATCTTGAATATTCAACACGAAATCACCATAGTAGCGACAATTATAAGAAACTGATCCGTTTACGGGATGCTCTTGGCTTTATTAGGTCTTTTAGCTCCGATCTACTAGTGACTTGGCATATCCGATATAATTTTTATTGCTTGCAATCTCCTGCTAAATTCTGAAACTTTCCAAACTGTCTTTTATGTATTTGCTATTTAGAAGTTATTTACTTTTATTTTAATTAATAAGTATTTTTGGTATAGTTTATTGAAATGCGTAATTATCATATTTTTGATATACGGTTATAAAATAAAATCTTAGTTTAGATTTTTTGAAGATATCATTATCTATATTCTTTAGCCTGGCTTAATAAATTATGAACTGAATTTTGTGAAGGAAAAAAAAGAAGACTAAATATAAAGAACTAACAAAGGAAGCAAAGCAATACTTATAAAATTCGCAAAACTTTTTAGATAATTTTATTTCATATTAAAGTATTAGTTTTAAATGATTTATTTATACTTTAACGTAGGCAATTGTGACTAATACAGTTTATCTTTGTTTTTGGTTTCATTTCTGGTCTTATTTTTTCCACAATTAATTCCAATCTTCCATTCTTGGCTGTAAACTCTTCAAGTATTGTTTTCATGCGTTTTCAATACCTTTGGAGATATTCTGAATATTGTTATTTGAACACCTTTTTTCACCCAGTCAGTTGGACAAAACTGGAATGATTTCCTTAATATATATAATCCTTATTATATCTTTCTTATAATATTGAATTTTTTCAACTCCATCTACTTTCCTTTTTATTCTTATTTCTGTTTTATGAATTACGAATTTAATTTTTAGTTTTCTATGGAAAAATTGTCAAAACTAATGGATACACTCTAATATCCGTCAGTCCCTTCTATTGTAGGCTTTTTCTCTGCAACTATTCTACGTTAAAATTGGAATTCAGCATAAAGATAGAATATGGCAGCACAATTACAGACATGAAATATGCAAAGTTCAATTGTGTTTCAAAGTTTAATGTCTTGGGGTAAGACGGAAAATAAAAAAAAATCTATGAAGATATTAACCTTGAAAGATTTTTTTCATGATATCAATTATATATAAAATGAAAACTTATTGAAGCAAGAATTCAATAATACTTACGATGTGTTTTTTTGTGAATTTGTTTAAACTTTTTTCAGGACTAATGTTTCAAATTTCTTTTGTTTAAAGGATTTGCTTACAATCGCTGTTCCTCACTCTTTTCAAAACATTCAGTCCGAAAAATCTAAATAAAAACATGAAAATTGAAAATTACGTATAGATTACACCAAAATTTTTATGATTGGGAAATCATAGCCCTATTCATTTTATTAACCATTTAATGATCTTCTTCTTTATATGCACTGAGCTACTAGTATTAGAAAAAAGTTTCTCAACAAAAAGTAATTCTTATAATGTAAGGAACAAGCTTTATCTGCATGTTTTTGAAAATTTTTGATTTTTCTCAGTTGAAACGCTCCTCACTCACAACCGCATGTTTGCCATGTTATACGGTATTAGTGCGGTTGGCGACGGGTAGCTCAACATAAAATTGTTTTAAGAGCATATCAGAGTGCATTGCTACTAATATTGAAATGAGGGCTAATACCACGAAACGTTAATTGTGCAAGTATATCTTGCACTTGACTGACTTTTTTTAAATTTCATTTTCAGTTTTATACAAAAATGTTCTTTTCATTTGATACCACCGAAATTTATTGGCTAGGATATTTTACATAAGTATAAATTAGGACATTTTACATTAGTAATATGTAAACTCTTATTGATCATCCCCACTAACTTTCTGTAATGACATAAATAATTTTTATTAAGAAATGATTAAAAACATTCTGTAATAAAATGAGAACAATTATAAATTGTAATTGAACAATTGTTTCCTACATTTCATAAAAAAATGACGGCCACGTGTAAAACATCTTCACTGGTGTTGGGTGGTAATTTGGATGAAAATAAAGCAAAAACAGAAAAGTATATATTTTGTCATATTCGTTAAAACAAACTGAATTTTCACAAAAATATTAAGTAATACTTGAGAAACAACCTTTTCTGATGAGCTCTGGGTATGTGTCAAAAATTACTGACGCAGTACGATAAGTTCCTTTTAACAATGCTAGCATGAGCGCAAACTTTTCAATTCGGGAGTGATCGATAAGTGATCGATATTCGGGAGTTTCTGCAAGAGTATCTCATAAAATTTAATTGTTATTAATGTGAAACGTCTAACGGCGTGTTTGGATGGGAATTAAAACGTTCTGATAGCACGCTGCGTCTAGGCATTCGACCATCTTCGTGTCTTGTCTGCTCTTTCTACTTAATTCGGTCAGCTACGCGTCTCGTCTGCCATTCGATCAGCTTCGCGTCTTATCGACGCGTCAACTTAACGCTTCCATTTCTACAATACTGGACACCCGCTGCTTTACCTGTATCAGTGTATCAATATTGTTTCTTATTTATTAATGTTTACAAATTTACTAGTGTATATCGCTGTATCGCATTTAATTTTCTTAAAACGTTAAAAGCATTTACTAATTTAAAATATGAATTACAGTGATAGTAACCGTGACTATAAAAAAAATATTAGAGGTCTCATATTAGCCAGGCGATTTTTTAGTGATATATCATATTTTATTCGATCCTTCATTACTTATCTTTTCTTATTTCTGCACATGACTAAAAAATAAATATAAACTATTGAAAAAGTTGGAAATTTGCAAATATTACACTATTACCCAATATTAATAAAACCTTTAATGGAACAGTTTTGAAATAAATGCAAACTCCAATGCCTTTCAAATATGCGAAAATACATCTCTAAACCTTCAAATTTGCAGAAATTTTCTCACAATCCGGTTTTATTTACACAACGGTCAAATTCTACTTCTGCCTATCCAGGATTATGGAGCTACAGTACATTTGAATTTAATCGAAAGACTTTTCAATAAATGAAACTATTTCTATTATATAGTTAGAAACTTTTTCTTTTATAAAGTCCTTACTAATCTTTCTCTGTCTTTTATAGCCCATTCCATTTGCAATACCTGTCAGCTCATGACCTTAAACTAATCTTAAAAACATATAGATGTTCCCAACACCTCAATACAAAACTGCGATCTAAGGGAATTATTTGCTCTATATATTATATGTAATAAAATGAATTTAAATATACAAAGGACGCCATCGGTGGCTGCCTCTAAACGTTACATGAAATCATATTACAATATGTACTGCAGATCCTTTCACATCTCATAATTATCTTCGTAAAGAGTGGTTTTCTTTCTATATATTTTATTTTATATTTCTAACTCCTATTCGCACTTTCATTTATATGTAAATATTTTTTGTTTTTTTATTTATTACGGGTAATTTATGGATATCAAAAACCTAACATCTACTTCTCTACTAAGTCTACAATGTGCTTACTTAACTATTTAATTTTCAATAGAGTTTAATAAATGAACTAATTATTATAGTGTGGCAAACTAATGAAAACTGTATTAAGCATTGTTTAGGTGTATTTCACATTACCCAACTCAATGAAATCGACGAACGCCCTTAACAACTGATTTCTTTCTTCCATTCAATAAAATAAAATGTACGTATTTGCATTTACATGCTTTTCCAAAAAAATTAAACTCTATTTTATTTCTTCTCTTTCTGCTTAATTTTTGGACCATATTCGAGTAGATATTTTTAAATTAAAGGCCATAATAAAAGTAAAATAATAGTTTCTCAAATCTTGTACCCTCTTAAAATACTTTCGCCTTTCACTTGTGAAAGACATATTGTGTGTATTTTCGAAATATTAGACTTTAAGAAGATTATTTTTACAAAATTATTGTTAGTCATGTTTATACCAACAATCGTCGAAGTTCTATCCTAGCACTATCCTGTCCAGCGTATATAACAATAGAATTTCATGTAGTTATATATAATATCCTAATTATTTTTTTTAATCAAGGGCATAAAATTTATTTAAAAAAAATTAGTGGGAAATCCACTTTAGAAAATTACAACGTTAAGATGAAAAGTGAATGGTTTAATAATACCACAATTCCATTTTTGCGAGTTTAAACTTAAAAAAGAGTTTAAACTGAAAAAAAATTATCTCTCAAACTCACACATAGTTAATATGCAAACATGATAATAATCGCAGAAACCATAAAATCTTAACTCACACTCGGGGTGTGTAGAAAAGATATTCTTACCACCATTCAAAATATAAGATACCACCAAAAGTTATCTCAAAATCATTGCTAAAATTATGACAATTTTCTCTTAATTTATTTTGATTTCCGCCATGAAATATTCCTCTTTTTTTCTACTTTATATGTAATTACTTCATGTGATGAAAGGTTATGTGAACAAGTTTCATTTCTAGTTTAATCATAGATTAATCCTTATATGAAATACATTGTAATATTAAGCAATAATATGTCCGAAATATACACGTGTTAGTAATTGATTTTCAAACAATCAGTAAATAGTTTTGCTTCTTTGATATTCTTGATATATGCTAAATAATGAGAGTTGTTGTTGATACACACAAAAAACTCAGATACATATCGAGGAGAGACTATGACTCCGTCGCGCCTCTTGTCGGGCAGGACAGAGTGAAGGACACCGGACCAAGTGGAAGATCACCCATACGATGGACCGGCCAAATTAAATCTGCTGTGGGATACTCCTTGGCCGAGTGTATTAGAGGGACGCCAAACAGGAAAGGATGGCAGGAACCGTGAGGTGAATGACATCTACCCACATAACGGCCACAACCACTATATTAAGAGCATACTGACCATGAATGTGTGCATGCGTGCGTGCTAGTCAGAAATTATCCTTTGCTTCTAGATATATAGGCTTCTAGGTAGTATAGGGGAAAAAATACGATAACATAAAAATTGTCACATTTTGCTTTTTTTCTAATAAAATTGATTTGAAATTTGAATTACGAAGTTGATTGCGTTTTTTATTTATTATTTTTTTCTATGGTAGTAAGAAAAGAAAATTAAAACATAACAGAAATTAATCGCCGTTGGTAAGCACAGGATACGAAACTTACTGCTTAAAGCGCTTACTGTAAATGTGTTACAAGGCGCATCAAATAGATGTCTACATATAAATATATATATATATATATATATATATATATATATATATATATATATATATATAGAGTGAACACTGCATATATTCTATTGCAAGTAATGCAGAAAATAGATCATGTTACTTACCACAGACGAATGCAAAAAAAAAACAAATAACGTCGAATAAAATATTAAAATTTTAGTGTAACTCCAATTACGTAAAACAAAATAAGCTGTATATTATCAGAGTAATACGAACTGCTTTTACTACCTCGAACGACATATATTCATCGAAGATCGGAAGAAGTTTACATTGATATTGAATCATAATATTCTATGTTTACCAAATATTTATTAAAATGTACCTTCTTAATATAACACGGACGCTGTATCTTAAATAGCTCTGTGACGTCCATTTGTATTAACGTCACATGTTGGCCTCTCGAAAAAATAATACAATCGTAAAACAGGGCGCTGTGATAGCAAAATCTTTCTACATGTGCTACGTCTAATCATAACTTATATGACTATGCGTCATCGCTGTGTTGGGTTGATCAAAAAGTAGATGGCCTTAGACGGTGCGACGCATCACAAGAGCCTTATGGCTGGCTGAAAGAAAGTGCTATTGTAGCAATAAGCCCGCCATTTGAATCAATTAGATAAATAAATAAAAATACGTACGTTATTTTTTATGATCTAATACTTCATTTTGTTTTATGAAAAATAAAAGTAAACTATTTAGTTGAATACTGTTGCATACCACCATCGCTAAAGTGCGCTATTTATGTCTGCGATATAGTTGTGTGTGTATTTTGGAACAGAGAAATATGTCAGCTAACATTATGTTACGTTTATATTTTTTTGAATAATATTTCTGTATTACAGTCTTAAATTAAATGACATGGGAAATCTTTATCTCTTGGTTGGATACTGGCTTTAAATATAAACAGATATCGCCGTTGCATATAACTTTTATTGTAAATGCCTGTGATGAACATGATCTATGAAACAGTTAAAAAAATTATGTTCTTTATTTTAAATCCTTATACTTCATTTCTATCAATTCATATTATTACACTCATGTTGAGTGAATGTGGATTAGAAGTAAACATCAAATTATAAATGCACAAACTCTCACGCATGCACACAAGAACGAAGCCTAAAATAAATACACTTCCAACGTGTGAATACGCAGCAGTATCACACATCATTTTTATATCACTATTTAACTAAATATTTTTTTGCAGTACTTAAGTAAAATTTATTAATAAATTTATATCCCTTTGATTATTATCACATTTCCACTTTGAATAATAATTGACTTATATTAGAATATAATTGCAAATGAATTATCACAAATTTTTATGTCATAATGTAGCTATGTCCGGTTTTATAACGAATTTATCTAGATATACTGTGTCCAAGAGGAACACATAATTTAGAATATGAATTAATTTACGATGTATTCAGTCGCTTAAAGCTAATATTTTTTAATTAATTGTCGACGGTAACCTAATCCTATTATTTTCTCTCTTTCTGCAATAATATGGTAACATAAATTATTCAACTAAATTGAAATTACCTGAAAATAAATAAGAAAAACAATTTTAACATAAATTTTTGTGGAATATTTATTGTTATAGTTTTCCAACAATTATTTTCAATAGCAGTTTAAAAAAAACTTCGTGACTTCTGCAAAAAATATAGAATATGACTAGTTAGGATTAGCATAGAAAAGAGGTGAAGTTTCTGTCAAAGTTTTAATTATGGTGTTGTGTATTGTGTACTTTTTTGACTAAGGGGAGCTGAGAGAATCCATATTTAATTATTATTCCGACCAATTTTTATCTTCCTTCCATTTTAAACATCCCTTTTCCTTTGTTTGCAAAATTTGCTTAATAACTTCATCTACATTTTACTTTTTCCTCACTTTAGTCAGAAGATTTTATAGAAAGGCCGAATGTGTACGTTGAATTACAAGCCAGCAAATGTGGAAGGAAATGCGGCGATAATTATTCCTCAAGACGTCCTGCACCGTCAAGCTTGATGCTTTTTAAATAATTGTTTAAAAGCTCGCGACGTTTTAAATTAATGCTATCTTCGTTATAAGAAGTATAAATTTCATATTCTTGTCGAAGCTTTTATGATATCTTTATATACATTTACAACTTTGATAACAATCGCCGACATCATATATCGCCATTCACAATCGACGACCAAACAACATTGACGAGTTCGCGAAATATAATCTTACCGAAAATAATCACTCGATAATTATTACAATTATTTACAATATAGAATTTTACGTCGCCAATACTCGAGGCAATAAACGATAGGTAAACGAATAGAATTACATTTAAATGTCAGGCACTAAGAGGACAGAATCACAGATCGACAAGAGAGCTTAGGAGATAGATGGGATCAGTAGGGGTAACTGGAGGGAACGAGGCGAGGTGCGGGCGCGGGACGGGCCAACTGCGGATGAAACGCACCTAGAGCCGCCTCATCGTACTAGAAGGACGCCCGTCACCTCCCACCCGGATCGCTGGTAGCCGCCAAGCTCCACAAGCCGCGGTTGATGCTCGTGGATTTTACGCCCAATACGCTGCGGCATTCAGTGCTGAATGCACTTGGCCTAGCAACAGCGTATATGGCGGGATTGCCGGTGGCGCTACTACACCTAGCGCACCGGTTAGAGCTAGTGAAGCTTGAGGTAACCAACACGCAGCAAAGAGACATGCCACAGCTACTAGGACATTGCCCACATGACGTCGTGAGCGCTATGTTGAAGTGGACGATTGCGGCCCGAGCAAGCTAGGTTGCCCTTGTAATTAAGTGCGCTCCTTTTCTTCAACGCCAAAATCAGCTACTATAATTACGTGCATAGCATATATGGGCATCAAGGGTAGCGCGCTCAGTCTCAGTCAGGCGAACTCTCCATGGGTAGCGCGAGCAGTCAGCGATAAGGCGGTAAGTCGCGCGCCCACAGCTAGGTGGCAGACGAATACAATGAGGACGGGCGCACAGAAGACGATGAGTGCATGTGCGGCAGCAAGCTTAGGACGACGTGTGCAGGGAGCGTGTGCGGCCGCCAGCGCGACGAGTGCAGCAGCGCTCCACACAAGTGCGACAGCAAGAGCGGGTCGCCACAGAGCGCGCCGAGCACTCGCGGCCTGTGAACGGTCACGTAGCGGTCTATAGCCAGCGTCATCAGATATTGTGTGCTCGCCGTTATATATATACTCTTATTATTCTATTTATTTATTTCTTCAATAAATATTTCGTAAAATGTAATAAAGTAATAGTTTATAGTATTAATTTGTTTCGCTACCGCAGTCAGGACATTTACATGCTCGTTTAACTAAGTAAAAGAAAAACAATACAAGAATAATTCAATTGATGATTTTTAGAGTTCGTATCTCAAACACAAAAAACCCTTGGAAAATCACTCACGTATCTGCCTGTCATTCTATTCATATGTTACAACTGATTTTCTCAGAAACCATGCGATGTGGAAACTTGAAATTAATAATAACATAGCATAGTAATCAATCTAACCCAAATATTTTCCACCAGCTAACTTTTAAACCTATTATTAAAACAAAAGTATTTAATAGGGAGTAAATAAAGTCATAAATATTTTTTTTTAATTTTAGATATCATATGAGATGTGATTTGAAATAGTTTGACGGGGAATAGAAAAATAGTTTTGCGCCATTTTAAATTGCATATTTAAAAATAAATACTAAAAATATGCAAAAAAGGTTAATTACTCTCCCGCTCCTCCCTCCATTCCCGACACTCCTATAACAGAAGTTTTGAAAAAACAAAATTGATAATATCTGATTTAAGATTACAGAAAACACCACAAAGATTATTCTGGTTCTTATATTTTTTTGTGGGCAACATCAAAATATAAATATGTTTTTAAAAATTTATATTTGTTAGTGGCTTAATAAGAATACTATGAACTCTTGAATATTTATAAAATTACCTAATATGTAGGAAAACTTCGCTGTGTGACATATACTTGCACCCAACAGGTTTTTTTACTACTTTCAAAAATTATTCAAAAGAATGGCACAAGTTAAAATAATCGACGATGAGTGCATGTGCGGCACGTGACCCATCTTTGCCATCTGCTGATGAGTCCGCTACGTGACCGTACATAAGTATTAAAGGTTTGACACATTCATTTTAAATAAAATCTGTTTTCACCATGCTTGATATTTGAAATAGAAAATGTACAAGAAAACGAATAAATGAAACATAAACGAAGGAATTTCTTAACTGAAAACGCCCAACTTTGAAAAATACGATTGCGACTATATTTTAATTAATTCAGTAAGTTTGCATGGAAATTGTCACTTTTTGGGATTAAATTTACATAAGGACTGATTCGTAAATTTAAAAGCATCTACATTTCTTTTTTCTCTTTTGTTTTCATATTCATAAGTTTATATCCGACTAAGTTAATAATATTTTAGGAGTCGCTGATAAGTACATACTTGTTGAATTATTTAGCATAAAATGCAACTCATTAATGCATTTTAATTCATGACATACTTAGCTGCATTTTTTTAAAACTTTTAACTTATATTATTCAGTTATACCTCGCATCTCATCGAGGCATAACTGCTTTTAGTGTATTTTATAGTACTGTTTGATAATATTGATTCACTAGTAGACTAAAAACGTTATGTTTTACAGCATTGAAGTAATTTTAATTAACATTTTTATTTGCTTCCAAATTTTACCCTATTTTCCATAAATCCGACTCTTACAGTATGTTACACTTGTTATGACTGTACACATTTCGTGACAAAAGGCGATGCAAGTCACACAATGATAAAATCGTCATCCGGTAGTCGCTCGGGCTACCGGATAATTACCGGAATTTATCAATGTGTGACTTTTTATTGTTGACTACTTTACCTTAACTAATACTCAGCTCCAGATAAAAGAACACGTGATACGGTACGTGCGACGTTCGGGCAGCTCGCGCAGCCGCGATTGGTGCGCTGGCGTCACACACGAGTAAATCGGCGGCACATGCACTCAGCAGATGTGGGCTGCGCAGACGCGCCGCCCCACCTGAAGCCAGAGCTGCTACCAGAGACACGTTTCCGAGCACCCCTGCTAACACGATAAAGGCGCAGATTACGAGCAGTGCCACTTCTAGCGGTGCCCTAACACCTTCCTCTGCCCGCATGTTGCGCCCACTCTACTCCATGCTCTGCAAGTGATATTGAATTTTGTTACATAAAAGAGAAAATAATTTTCTTTAGGGCCAAAAATGGCGCATTACTTATTTATACGGCCAGGATGTATAGCAAACTGTTGGCCATCCTTTATTATCCTATACAGTCCGCATACTCTTTTGTACACTGTAATCAATATTTTATGTTTGGACTAATATTTCATATTAATCCCTTGTTCTTCATTTAAAGCCCCAGGTATGTGTGACTTAAATATATTTTGCTACAAGTTTTTGAAAGCAATTTGGAACTCATAGATTTATTATGAAAGTATCACATGTAAAATTTGTGCCAAATTTCTTAACCGGTGATAAAGTATTTGCCCCAGCTTTCTTCTTCATGTATGAGAAAAAAATTATATTAATAGGTAAAGAAAAAATTTGTTTGTAGTACGTTGATCTCGAGTTTAGTAGTAATTCATGCTCTATTTCTTATGCACTTGTTCTATCCTTTCGTTATGCTTTACACTCACCTTGATGGACGCTAAGTTGCCAGTGATGCGGTTTCGATTTTTTTAAATGAAACTTATTTTGCTGCATTATATACATAGCAAACTATTATTAAAGTAAGCCCAGCTAGTTTCAATCTGTATTATTGTTTTATTACCTAAAATAAAAAAAAATCACTACTATGGTGGAAATCAAAGAAGAATGTATGAAAGAAGGGAGCGTATAATTATAAAACTTAGAGAAGAAAAATAGATAAACCTTCGTTTCGATTATATAAAATTAAGATGTATAAATCGTTTAAGGAAATACTTAAAATTTTAATGCGTAAACCTTCTAGATCACATAAGCTCCTTATAAATTTTATAAGGCCTAAGAGTGAGATATCTACCATGAGTCAGTTCCCACTGCTAGAAATCTATCTTTGATTGCGTTATATAAATATATTTTGAGATAGTCAGTGTAAAGATAATGAAATACATAAATAACATGACATATTATTTTCTTTTCAGTAATGTGGGAAGAGAAGAGCGAGCGAAGGTAAAAACGGATGAGGAGAGAGGGGTGTAAATCAAATTTTCATTGTTTTATTCTCATTTTTAGGGTTCCATTTTAAAACAAACAACCCTTATAATTTCGTTATGTCCGTCCGCCCATCCGTTTGTTACAGCATTACAGTTTTCAGAGCTTTAGATTAGTATGCATAAATAACATCTTGCAAAAAAAATAATTTAGGTATAGTTGAATAAGTATAAAACAAAATTGAAGTTTCATTCACCATTTAATTTTTTAAACTTCATTTGCGGAATACTAAGTTATTCTATTAGACATTTTGCTCGAAATAATTCCTTTAAATATCTCTTTCAAATGTTACCACGTATTTGTTCTTGCAAAGTATTTATATTCATACTTCATTACTTTACTGCAATATTCTTACATCGTCTATAATAAAGAATAATTTATTATTCGGAATACTTTAGAAAAGATACTGGCAAAAATTAATATTGTTGAGCCCAAGTGTCACAGTAAAAAAATTATAATATAAATTACACTTTTAAATAATGACAACAAAAAAAATAGCCTCTTGAAAGTTTTATTGGAATGATCAGTCAGGCAATAAAGTACAGGGAAGGAAACTTATGCTTTTACTACCTCTAACACACATAATAATCATTTAGCTCCACATTTTACTATGCACTACTGCAGTGTACAAGCAAAATCACCGTCTGCGGTTTTGTGATTATCTTAATAAACCAAAGCTACTTCCAATTAAATATTACTACCTACATACAAGTATGTATGCACAAATTTAACGAATTCTTTCAATTATTTTCCTCTACTTTAGTACTAATACACACATTTCGTCTTAAAGAATGTTCGTTTAATTTATATAAAAATGACATTTTACAGACGAGTAGTTTGAAATTTACAATTTTGATACATACATGAAGCTATATTAATACTACTCTTACGCACTAATAGATAATCAACTGAGATAGTATATTTTTCTCTATTAACAGTTTAGTTTAAATGTACTGAAATATGTAGTTCAATTGATTTTTCATAACCAAATGTTAAAAGAATAACGAGATTGACAAAATTTATGGAATAGAACTATCTTACATAATGTGATAAGACACAGTAAATTTCGTAATTTGCTGACTCTCCTTCCTAATGTGTAATAGAAAAATTATGGTAATGTTAATCTAAATTCAACGTAAATTGTTCTGAAAAAATTATGTTGTATAGTACATATATATATATATATATATATATATATATATATATATATATATATATATATATATATATATATAAAGTATAACGTGCAATGCAGACGAGCTTCATATATAGGTCGTTTTTGGGACGTATGCGTTACAGTTTAAATATTATATACTCTATTTTCTTCTATTACTGTTATAGTTCTAGAAAAAACTTCAGGACTCAATGAAATATATCGATAAATATATCGACAATAAATAATAATAAGTAAATAATAAAAAGTATCTCTGTAATTTTTTTCATTGGCGTATATTATAACTATAAAAAATACGATAATAAATTTATGCGAAGAGTAAATAACGAGATAACATCAATCGATAAAAACGGTAGAGTTTTTCTTCGAAGGAATTTTCAATTCAATGAAACATATTTATGGAATAAATTTTTTAAATGGAGGTTAGATATTATTGAAAATACTGCACAAATGCTACTCATAGATATTTTAATACGTAAATATTTTATACAATTAAAATAATATCAAGACAGAACCAAAAAACTATGCACTTGCAGAAATTCTCCCAGTTATATTAGCCCTTGACTTCGCGCCTTTTTGTTTTTTCACAAAAATTAACATAATTAGAAGAGTATCAATAACAAGAAACATTTTAGCCAGTCAGTATCATCGTTAATATTAACATTTCATGAAACATATAAATTATTGTATTTTTCGATATAAGGGAATATGATATTTCAGATTTCTAATGTAGGTTATAATTTGTGGATTAAAATTACTCTTATGCATCGCACAGTTGTAATTTTCGTGAATTCAAAAACAGGTACAAAAATTTGGAATTTTTTTGAAATATTGATTTTCCTATTTTTTCATTCAGATCTACTTACAAGGAGTTCAAGGAGTCAGTAATTAATTACAAATATATTTTTTAACTATTATTTAAATTCACGGGAATCGCAATCATGTGTAGACATAACTGATTTAAAATAATTTTTAATACTATCTAAAACTTTCTATTCAGCGGACGCCTTATTTTCACATTCGCACATTTCTTTATTTTATGAAATACGAGTATTCTTTTGACACGTTCAAACGACTTTAAAAGAGGGTTCAAATATTAGTTCAACGTTATATTGTATATTGTAGAAATATTTTATGTTGAGTGTGACTAGATCGGATTTATAACTTTGTTACAGAAAAAATAAAGCATTGAAATAAAAACACAAAATAATTGAGATCATTATCGTCTCAAAAAGTTTCTAAAAATAGATGTTATAAATTATTGCAATTGTTATTGTGTATTTATCTGCTTTCAAATTGTCACTTCTTTTTCAATTTCTTCAGTTTCATTTTCAAATTATGTATTTACATATGAACCGAGTACTAAGACGAGTACTTAAATTGAGTAAGATGTAGAAATGTGATCTAAATAATAGCGGTCCAACTAAAGGAATGAATTTTTCACCGCACAACATGCCCTATTGTACACAAAAATACGACATCCAATACAGAGAGTGCGATAAGCAAAAATTGAGACAGACAGAGACAGAAACCGATGTGCGAAACAGAGACTATAAATGAGAGCGCCCATTCTTTTCCGTCGATCGCCGAAGGAAGGAACGCACTGGAGCTACGTGCTAGCGTGAGCCGCATTAGATTATGGCGCGTCATGCAGCCGATCGCATCGACTGGTGACGACGTGTTGCTTAGACCGGCGCTCGGTTATAGCCATCGATTAGTACATTCCGACGTCATTCTTCACGTCTTCCGACTTTTATTCTATTATCTAATTATCTCCGATTGGTAAGTCAGTGCAGCTACACATCTTGATCCAAATAATTCATATGAAATCGTATTATAAAAATCAAGAAAGAGAATAATATCATATAGGTAGTTATAATATTAAATATCCTTAGTTTAACGAAAATTCTAAATAAAACACACAGAGCATTTTAATTTACATTTCTTACAAAATTTCGGTTTAAAATTGTTATTTTAAAATATAATTAGAACTTTCCATCAAACAGCTTTATACTTAAACTAATACGAACCACATAAGTTGCAGATAAAAATGGCGGATTTAGTTGAGTATTTATATTGTCTTTCGTTAAAAAAATTTATCGTGTCAATAAGTTAATGGCGTATTGTATACCTGTAATGATTCATATTATTTCTGCTTTTAATTTGAACTTACCTATGTCAGTGATTAAATTTGCAAGATTTACACTTTAACAAGATAAGTTGTGGAAACATGTATTTTAATCTTCGTATTATTTTTACAAAATTTTTTTTAATAAGTTATTTTTACTACGCTTACTTTACGATAATAAAATGAAAGTGTTATTACATATAATGAAAGATATTTTATATGAAAAAGAGTTATTAGAGTATTTTCAGGATTTATTTCATTTAAATATAACGAATACAAATATATATGTATATATATATATATATATATATATATATATATATATATATATATATATATATATATATATATACATATATACTTATGTTAAAACTAATTTATTTCATCCATTACTAACATTATAGCGCTGCTGAAATACTAACCACTAGTTGTAGTCTAGTGACGGAAATAATTATAAAAGCGTATAATTTCATCTAGATTTAAAAAATATATCCCATATTTTCTAGGTTTTCTATAGTTTATAAAGTAAAATATGACACTAATTATCAAATGATTATCTACCCTTATGTCACAAAATCAATCTCCATTAGAACTACATACTGAAAAATTGAACCTCTTAAATGTATTATTACGGGATGTTAAGTTCATTCGAAGATTATCGTTTGCGATAATAATATTAAATTCATTGTTATTCATTCTCTTTTCTCAAATGTTTTCGTAGACCTAATTTTTTATCTATTTATGTAACTATTTTGCCATAAAATCAGATCCATATTTGGCAGAAATCTGATTTGTAAGCAAGGACAAAAATAAGAATGTGAGATTAATGGCTGGCATGCAAATGCCCTAAGCGTTGACCCCTCTATGTTATAAGATTATATTATTGCGTCTGAAACAATGTAGAGGATAAATAGAAGGAAGCGTTGAAAGTCGGTAGCAAAATTAGCAGAATACTTATTTTCCAGAATGACAATACAGAATATATTTAAAACAAAAAATTCTCATGTCAGCTTTAAGGCAAATTAATTAAATTCTCTTGCGTTTATGACATCTTGTTAAGATTTCCTAATCAGCGGAAACGGAGATCAAATAGCTTTTCTGTGTGAGATTCTTTTCACGTTTATTTCATGATTTTATATAATTGATATATGATTATCTGGATATTATTTAGGTAGTGCTAGGAACTTCTTTGAAACTCCGTTATATTCTAAATGAACTCCATGATAAATAGAAAAATATGTACAGGGAATATATCACTGTATATCTTTTCCTATTACAGTAAAATGGATAAAGCTTCATGATATGTCTGATTCAATGGATGTTTAGAAAAATTCAAGACCCGATATACCTATATAATTTAAACTAATTTTATACAATACGATAAAATAATATCATCGTATTTTCATTTATACCTTTGTGCTATTCATTTCGTATATATTAAACCGTTCAACATTTATAAAATTTGTTTTATGTCTTTAGGAAAATTAAGTCAAATTTGTTTTCAGTACTTTTTAAGATTATTTTTTAGTTAAATCGTTTTATCTAAAGTTGGCGGTGTATTTTTTTAAATGAAACTGTCGTGTTTTCCTTAGTGTTAATTTAAGTTCACCTTATCTACTGAGGATGAAGTTCCAGAGCTTTAAGTATTGATTAAGGTTAGTTTGATATTAGGTTTTTAGATTAATTGCTTTTAGACAGAGAAATGTGATGTTGTGTTATATACAATAAACATTTTAACGGCAGGCAAAAATATTAACTAGAAAAATTTTTAGATTATTGTGTAAAATATTATAAATAAAAATAATACTCGAAATAATCACAGAGATATTTGTATGATTGAAATTTCAATTCAATCTTAAAGAATGTAATTTCAATCTTAAAGAATGTAATGAAAAAGTGACACCTATCCTAAAATTTTCATATAAATTCAATATAACTTTATTACGGGTTACAAGAAACAAATAATTTCTACAAATAAGATTTTGTTAATAAATTTTCTTATAAATATAAATAGCAGTGAACATTTCCTTTTAAAATAGTCAATAAAATTAGAACCAATTCAAGATGATAAATTCTTTCGCTAGAACAAGATTGATTTTACTTATTCTGTGATGAACTCAATACAAACAATTGTCAGTCAAGCTTTTTCTCAAAATTCCTAAGTAGCTATTTTCAGTGCTTCGGTGTGTTGATGATAATTTTCCAAACCAACGATGATTTACAAACTATGTTTTTGCAAGTATTATCTAAACTCATCTCTGATTGTCATCACGCTGCTCCAAGAAATAAGTGTCGAGTCTCCTTGAAAGTAAGTATTTAGTATATGCACAAAATTCCAAATAATTAAGACAAAGGTAGCGTCTCAAGTGACACATTTAACTCACATTTAACATTCAAATTAATATATTTATTTTATAAAAATATATCAATACAATTAATATATCCGAAACTAAATTAATACTTCTCTTCATTTTTGTCCATTCCTCTCAATCCATCTGAAAAATAATTATTCCAAAACGTTCTTCCATTATATTCAATTAATGAATTATCTACCAATTTCTAATATCAATGTTTTTTTCTATTATTTATAAAACGTTTTGCAAAGTATCAATTGGTGATACAGGAGCAAAAACTAATTATGTGATTAATAACATGTTTCGTCTCAATAGGTAAATTTAAGCAAATGGTAAATTATCAATATATTTAATGAAGTGTTCACTTCAGACCATATTCCTGCTAACCAGAAGAGAATTACAATGGATCAATAATATTGCGTCCACAGAAAAATTCATAATGGATTATTATACAACAGAATATAGGCATTAAATGGAAGAAATAAACACTATAGAAATGAGACTTGCGTAGAAGAATCGAAAATAAGTTAAATAATATAGCTAATATCGCTAATAGCTAACTTATCACTGTGTGCCTTATGAGATTCACATATATCTTGGGTTTTATCTTTCTAAAAGGATTCTATATGAAATATTTATCTTGCTTATATATCGGTCCACTACAGATTTTGCCGATGCTTCTCTGTTCCTCATGCACAACAAATCCACCGTCCGGTCTGATTCGAACGGGCACGTTTCCTTTTCTCTTCTCGAAGGACGAGCTCGTTTCTGAGCGTATGACCAATCCACTTCTATTAACGACGTTTTATTTGGTACTCTATCGAAACTTCTTTGCATTGCCCCAGCAAGTCTTAATTTGGTATCTTCTCCAGCCAGAATATTCGATGCAAATATATAAGCATTTAACGAAGACTTCGAGTCACCGCTTTCGGTTTTTGTACATATTTTTAGGTCTTTAAATATGTATAAAATGTAGTATTAATTGAAAGTAAATCATATAATGGAAGAAATCGATTACCTTCTTAGGTGTAAATGAAATCAAAAAATTCAACAAAAAATATTTATAATGCCAATTGTATACGAACTAGCTCGATATTATATTAGTACAGTTATTTTTTTTTCAATTTTTACTTCCTTTAATTTTTGAAGAAGTCCCGACACATAGGGTTTTCTCTGCACAAATAACATCATAATAATCGTTTTTATCATTCAGCAGCCATCATTCGTAATAAACCATCCTGATAATAAACAGGTATATATATTTGTAATTATTGCTACTGATTTGTATGGGCCGCTAAACTAGAACATGTATAAATATTAAACGGAAGTTATTAACGCTCGAGTCGTCGTACCAATGCAACATATTTGCCAAAAAGCACAAACAAGCAAGTTGATTACTTTAAAATCTGAGGTATGGTTTAATTCTACACATACTTTATTAATTACACTTAATCTATTAAGTACTTCCCACCCTTGCGATGTGGAAAATTTCGTAGCCAAAAATAAAGTTGAAAAATATTTTTCTCATATTACGCTAAAAGGAAGAATAGTGTTGATATCATTGAAAAAAAAACCATATGGTAATCTAGTTATTATATTATAAAATATGGCTTTAGTATCAGTTATCATTCCATATAAAGACGATGCAGATAAATTTGCAGTTTTCCACTCTATTAATTCCGCGGTTGAGAGTTTTTCGAATAGGAGAAGCCTGGTGAGAAAACACATCGACTAAGCTAATTACGCGTACTTTAAGCGAAGTAAGAGAATTTCAGAATGAGACTCATAGACTAGATCCATTTTCATAAAATTTCCGCACGCTCGTCTTTTTTAAATATTATACCCCCAACTCTTTTTTTTCACCGAAATATCATTGATATACGCTTTCAATTAAGAAAAATTATACATTCACTTCACTCGTGCTTTTACCACTTCGGTGTTATCCCGTTTCCTTAAAGGTTCATGCTTTTATTTTCGACATATTAATTTAAGCTACTCATTCCTTTACATTGTAAGAATAGCCGTAACTTTTTATATTCATTTTAGAGTTTTTGAGCCAGTTGTGTAACAAAGATAATGTAATCTCTGCAATCCGTTGCAGAACTGATTCTCTAATCCACTTAACTAGTTAAACGAAATTTTTTGGGAGAGTAATTATATCGTATGTATAAATATATAAAGGTATATATATATATACATATACATATATATATATATACATATATGTATATATATATGTATATATATATATATATATATATATATATATATATATATATTTATATATATTTTAAATATGATATTTAATAAATTACAAGGGAATACCGTATAAATAGAATAGAAGTAATACGGGTTACAATTTCAGACAATCGTTAAGTTTTAACACCACCCGGTAAATTTTAAAGAGTATTTTCTTGAGATAAATGAGTTCAAAAATAAAACTGTTAAATATTTCTAACGTGCATGATTAACAATTTATATTTAACATTTTATACAGGACATTATAATTAATATAACAATAAGTTAAAGGAATATGTTTCCTATATTGACTGAATGCGATACCGTTCCTGGATATTAAAAGAATTATTACTCACCTAAACAAAATAAACGCCAGATAATAGAGGCACCGTAAAGAGATATTTCAGGACTCGGCAATAAACTGCGGGTTATCTTTTGCTCTAAGATAATAAAGTAATGCGGCTGGCAGCACAAACAAAGCGCCATTAAAAGTTGACTTTATTTCTATTTGTCACCGCGGTGTTTCGTTTTACTGAATATTTCTGTCATCATATTTTCCATCGTGCACAAGTAGGTATGACGAAGCTCAATAGCTCTGGGAGCAAGCATGATCTCGGTTACTGCTGAAAATATTCACTTAAATCAAAATTCGTCAAATGTTCTATTCAGCCACTTGCTACAGTCCTCCCATCTGACCTAATGAATCGAAGCTGAATATCTTGCAATTAATTATTTATTAATAAGATTATAGCTTAACAATTCACAAGTTGAAGGATCTTACATAAAATTAATAGTTTTTAATTAAACAAATTGAATATATTTTGGTCAAAAAAATTTTTCTTTACTTTTGCTTTTATTTCAAGAATTCGCTAATTATGGGTATAATGTTATTGATTATTTGTATATATATATATATTTATGTATATATGTGTGTATATATATATATATATACATATATAAATATATATATATATATATATATATATATATATATATCATTAAAGGTGTAGGAAAATATAAAATAAAATAAATAATTTTTACTTCCACTATTCGAAATAATAAAATCCATTTAAATTTATTGATAGTCAAAGTGACCATTTAAAAAAGCAAAAGGACCATTTAACTGTTTAATACATCATTGACTAATATAGTTACTACAATAAAGTAACTTCATTGCGATTTACTTCATTGAAAAGGGTTTACAACGATTCTTAAATTTATGCTTACTTCGAAAAAAATCAATTTCGAAACAAACATCAGTTGAAATATTTAACTTAGATTTTATAACTTTTTTACACATTTGTTTGACGTTGTTCTCCTTGCGGTAATAATAATACACGAGAAAGCAACTGCCGAGTTTAGCGAGTATCATTTGCACGTATGAAGTTTTCTGACTTTTGTTTGTTTTCTTTGCCAACTACTTTATCAAAATTCACCAAAATGATTGGTCGATGTCAGATTTATTAGTTAATATTACATAAAATATTTTATTGATGTTATGCACATTATATTTTGTGTTTTAGATATAAATATCTATTAAGTTGTTTAGATATAAATATCTGTTAACAAAATTTTAAAACTGAAAGGTTTATTTACTTAAAAATTATAGCAAAAAGTTAAATTTTAGTAAACCAAGCATAAGATATCACTAATATCATAAGGATTATTAAGACATTACTATAAAAACTTACAAGGAAAACACAAAAAAATTACAACACCACAATTGAGCAACAACGATTACAACACCACAAAAAGCAATCAAAAACAAATTGAGGAAAGTCAAGGTGAATTCGATAGAGGAATACTGTACAATATGAAAGAAATATAAACTGGTAAATGCCTCCTGATCTGATTATAAAACCCCAGGGAAGATATAAAATGAAACCATTCGAATTAAATATTCGTTATCTATGTCGTTAGTTAATAAGTTTGCAATACAATTTCGTCCAATAAAAATAAATTAAAGTCAGCCATACTGAAGATAATATTGCTGAAAAACCTACAAAGATATTACCTTTACATATTAATGAAAAAACTATTACCTGAGACTAAATTAATTTTTTTCAACTTGCCTTTAAACTTGAGCTTTTACAATTATCTAACTTTTCCTGAAATTGAGAGCTTGATTATATTTATTTAGATCGCCAAACTAGTTACCACAATAAAATATAGGAATAAATACGCCGACTTTTAACTGTATAGTAATAGAGTACACGATTTTTCATCTTGGAATATAATTTTTATCGACGTTTATATTTCGAATAAAATTATAAAATTTGTACAAATTACACCCGTTAACAATGAAAAATCTTAAGACAATATTTCACGAGAGAAATTCGAAAGAATTTTTTTACCTGTTATAATTAAATAATTTTTTTCCCAAATTGTAGGTATTTCTGAATATGTCTTCTAAAACATTTTTATTGATAATGAAGGGTATCAATATGGGATAACGATAGGTTGTTTCATTCGATTATTTCTATTATTATCAAATATTTCCATGTATGGCGTAACATTTTGAATTACGCTTTCGAATTTATTCATTTGATACTTGTTAGGATGAACTTTAATAAAAAAATTGGCCATTAGCGAACAGCGCCCCTTGACCTCCATATATATTTTTATAGCCTATTTTACTCAAGCCAAATAATCAGTCGATACATTATTTTGAAAATAAAATTACTAGTTTAGGAACTATGATGAACAATGTGATCCAAATATTTGAACCACCACTTTGTCCATATTCAATCAAATATGCAAAACTAATTCATGTCACTCCCTTTGGCTTTAGGGTAGTCGTGTAAAAAGACAAGTTCCATCAAATGTTACTAGTGTCTGTTCGAAGCTTCAGCTTCGGCCGCAAAAAGCACCTTCGGCCCCACTTCACTGTCGACTTTGGCGACAACAAATTAAATGTTAAATACAAAGACAGAGCAAAAGCACAATTTAATAAGTTTATAGTGTGCCCCTTTACAGTATATATATATATATATATATACACATATGTATATATATACATATGTGTATATATACATATGTGTATATATATATGTATAAATATATACACATATGTATATATATATATATATATGTATATATATATATATATATATATATATATATATATATATATATATGTATGTGTGTATATGTATAAAATTGTTACGTTATGATAAACAAAGAGATATTTGAATGATTGAAATTTCAGTGCTACTCAAGGAACCTTAAGAAATGTAATGAAAATAATTATACCTGTCTAAAAATTGTAAGCCCGTTGCAATATTAATTTATCACGAGTTAGAAGAAACCAATAATTTCCGTAATTAAAAACTTTCAGTAACAGCAGTAAACATTTTTTTAAAAATTATGGCCTACTTATGATAACTAAAATTTGTTTCGTTGGAAAAATATTAAACTTAGTTATCTCGCAATGAACCAAATATAAAGAAATGTTAGTGATAAATTTTGTGAAAACTGCGAAGTAGCCAAATGCGGTATTTAATTAGTAAAAATGCTGGAAAATCCCAAATCATAGTGAGGAATTTTCCGAATCAATGTTGATTTAAAACTTATGCGTCTGCAGATATTTTCTGAACTCATGTCTAATTTTCATCACCCTGCTCGAATGAAGAAATATATAATCTCCTTGAACATAGGTATTTAATACCAAGATTCCAAATAAGTGATTATATAATAAGAGATAATAAGAGTTAAAGATTTTAAATAATATATTCAATGAATGATAAATATATTAATAGAATTCGAATGTCTCTTGCTTGAAATAAAAACAGACGCTTTCTCCATTTATTTCAATTCCTCTCTAATATTTGAAACAGATTTATACTAAAAATTGTATGTTGTTCTATTATATTATATTAATGAATTGCATACTTTTTTATTATATCAGAGTTTATTCTTTTATTTATAAAACATTCATTAATGTTTCTTCTCATTAAGTAAATTTGAGACAACTAGTAAGTTATTAATATAACTGCAGATATTTAAAGAAATGTTCACTTCAGAACCATTTTCGGCTGATAAAAAAAGAATCGCAATGTGTCCATAATATCGTTTCCAGTGCAAAATGCGTCATAGATTATTATACAATAGAATGTGGTCATTAAATGGAAGAAGTAAATGAAAAACAACAGTTCAACAACAACAGTATTTCTCCCACGTAATTCTCCCACGTAATATAAAGAGGTAATTATAATAATGTAGAAAGGAGGCGAACGTGATAAAAACAAAAAACAAGTTACTAACGCTTAAAATCGACAAATTTATCACTATATGCCTCATGAGTATCATATATACCTTACGTTTTCTCTCTCTACTGGATTTTAAATGAAATAGATACTACTTATTTTTCAGTAGTTTCGTTAACTTTTTCATTAATTTCATTGTCCTTTTTATTACTAAATTAATAGCGGTCATTACGGTTCTGATCCTTCTAATTCGAATAGATTTGTGATGTGATATGAAATCCCATAATCTACCGTGATGAAAAGGATTGCAACTAATCGGTAGTTATTTAATAAATACTGGTACCAAAGTCTAGGCCATTTCCCAGTACTAGAAATTATGTGTTATATACAGCGTAAAACAGCCACAACCCACAATCAGATTTCTTTCAAGAAACGGGTGATCTCACCCGTTTTGAAAAAAATATATTTAGTTTTGAATAACGGGGTATTGTGGGTTACAGTGTTTTATTATGGTACTTACGTCGTTGATGTCGTTGATGATCTGAATTACTTGAAGAGAGTTTTACCAAAATTCGCTTCTCGAATTATTTTAGAGATCTGCTGAAATATGCTGAGTTTTCACGAAATCCCACTAAAACAGGATACTTGTAAATTATTTTGAATCTCTCGTGCATTTATTATTCAACAACCTCTAAATACATATCTCTTCATATATTATGTCCCCTTGATGGGACAAGGAGCATCCACGTGCTTCGTTACGCTGATCTGTCATGTACGTCATATCTAATATATTCTAATCATTGCGATGCCGTCGGTTTCCGCAAGTAGGGTCCACTACCGGATCTGATTCGAACGGCCGCGTTTCCTTTTCTCTGGCGTGTCCCTATCAAAATCCTGTTTGGAAATAACGATTAGTTCCCTTCTGAGCGTATGGACCAACCGACTTTTTTGAAACATTTTATTTAGTGCTGTATCGAAACTTCCTTGCATTACTCCAGAAGATCTTCGTTCGATATTGTCTCGAGCCACGATATTCGAAGCATATGTCTAAGCGTTTAACAAAGATTTCAAGTCACTGCTTGTGGTCATATATTTAGATCTTTAAACATGTATATAGAGTAGTATTAATTGAAATGAATTATAATTTTTTACTGTTCTTTTCTCAATGCAAATAACACAATAATATTTTTTGTCATTCAGCAGGTATATATAAATATATATATATATATATATATATATATATATATATATATATATATATATATAAATATTTATATATATTTATATATATATATATATATATATATATATATACATATACACACACATATATATGTATATTTTAATTAATCATACGAATTTTTACAGATCACTAAAGTGGAATATGCATAAATATTAAACGGAAGTCGTTAACACTAGAGTCGCCGCACCTATGGAACATATCCGCCGCAAGCAAGTAAGTTAATTACTTGGAAATCAGAGATGCGGTTTACTTTCACTCCTAATTTATTAACTACTTCCCACCCTCCCGATGTGAAAGGTTTTCTAGCCAAAATTAAGGTAAAAATTGTTTTTCTCAAATTGCAGTAAAATTAATATAATTTTAATGTGGTGATAAAAAATAATTAAAAACGATATGGCAATCTAGGTATTTTAACATATAATATGGTTTTGATTTCAATTATTACTCTCTGTAAAGACGCTTTGGATAAATTTGTAGTTTTCACTGTTTTAGTTCAGTAATCCCAGTGAGGAATTTTCATACCTCATTGGGTGAGGTAGGGAAATTCCGAAAAAGATTTTATCATGTTAGTAATATATTTTACCTTCTACTAACATACAATATACGTTCTACTTATATACATAAACTATTTTTTTACCTCGTTGTCAGATCCAAGGACTTATCTGCTCACAAACTAGGTCCATTTTCATAAAATTTACGCACGCTTGTCATTCCTAAATATTGTACATCCTTCTCCTTTTTTTTGTTTTCACCATAAAATTATGGAACTCATTGCATCATAGCAGAAATATCATTGACATACACTTTCAAGTAAGAAAAATTACAACTCTTTTATTCTTCTTTTTCTTCGCATTATAAGCACAGCCTTTAGTTTTTTTTGTTATTTTAGAGCTTTCAAGCCAGTTCGCCAGAGAGCTTTCGAACAATCTCTGCAATCCATCTGAGAACTGATTCTCTAATCCACTTAACACACACACATATATATATATATATATATATGAGTGTGTGTGTGTGTGTATATATATATATATACATATACACTTAAAAATATAAGTATATTTATACACATTTTATATTACAAGTATTATAACCTTCCTCCAAAATCTTGAGTTCATTTGTACTTTAGCAGTATGCCTAATAAATTTATATGAAAGTTCCATATATTTTTAAAATTATAAAGATAGCGTAGAATAAATTACAAGAGAATACCATACAAATCGAAAATAATACTGCTTTCCGTTTCAGACAATCTTAAAATTGTAACACCATCCGGAAAATTTGAAACGCTATTTTCTTGATATACATGAACTCATAATTAAACAATTAAATATGTTTTAATATAAATGATCAATAATTTCAAATTGACATTTTATACTAATAACAATTCAGACATTATAATTAATATAACAATAAGTTAAGGTAATATATTTTCTATTTTGACTGAATGCGATACCGTTCCTGGATATTAAAAGAATTATTACTCACTCTAAAGCAAATGAACACTAGGTAATAAATGCATCAAATCTCAGCAATAAATAGCGGATTTTCTTTTGCTCCACGGTACTAAAGTAATATGACTGGCAGTACATTTAAAACCCCATTAAACGTGAACATCATTTCTATTTATCACCGCGATGTTTCGTTTTACTGAATATTTTTGTCATCATATACTCCATCGTACACAAAAAGTATGACGGAACTCAATAGCATTGAGAGTAATCAGGATTTTCGTTACTGTTGAAAATGTTCATTTAAATCAAAATGCGTAAAATTTTCCATTCGGCCATTTGCCAGAGTCCACACAACTGGGCTAATAAATCGAAACGAAGCTGAATTTAAAAAAAAATGTAAGTTCAAAGATCCTAGGAAAAGTCAAATGTTTCGAAAGGTATCAAAATAAAAAGTTACATAAACAAATTGAATCTATATGTTCAAATGTATTATTGAAAAATATAAACAATTTGAGTAAAGCTTTAAAGTAGAAATGCGAATATTCAATCAAATATTTTAAATATTTTTACTTATTATTAGTAATATGAAGTTTAACACAAACCGCATAAAACATCACAATCATCTGGCAAATATTTTGAGTTAGAAAGAAAAATAAACATGACATAGTTGTCAGTAAATGTTTTGTAAATTCATTGTGTCGTTTAAGCAAAAAAAATTACAATACGACAGAAGAATACTGCAGAGTAAAAGAAGACGATGATGAGTTATCGATATAATAATTTAATAATAATTTTTTTCTAAATATAAATGTAAAATATTTTCACTGATAATGAAAGGTATCAGTATTTTATTCTATTATTGCCATTATTATCAAATATTTTCATGTAAGCCATTCATTTTTGAAATAACGATAATTGGATAAAAAGACAAGCTCCGTCAAAGATTACTACTGTTTGACCGAAGGTTCAGCTTCGAATTCGGCTTCGGCCACCTTCCGCCCCAAAAAACATCTTCGGCCCAATTTTGAGCTTTGGCGAAGATTTGTCCGAGGCCGAAAATGGAATCCAGCTGAGCGACTAATGTAAATAAACGAAATATTCAGTATGATGCGCTCAAAGATAGAGCAGAGGCGCAATTTTGGCGAATAATTACAAGTATATGCCCGTTTACATTTTTTTTAGAATGTTTACGGTACAAAATGAAAGACCAACACTAAACGTATAGTGAGACCGTAATTATTACAGTATTTTTTTTATTATGTTATTAGACTATAATTAGTGGTAATACTTGTTAGATCATAATAGTATTCGTTCTCTATTACGAAATGAAATCGGCAGAGCAGATCCACGTATGTGTGTAAGTTTGCGTTGCAATTGTAATAAAAAAATTATTTAAACCGAAGCGTTAAAACACTTCAAATATTCAATTTTCCCTTTTGGTAATTAGGATAACTAGTACATTTCAAAATGTTAATTTATAAAAGCAGTTTTTAACTTTTTGTAACGAAGAGGGTGTTTGAAATAAATAATTTTATTTCATTTTCAATATTTGGTGTTCTGATTTGTTCGCTCATTCCTTTTATACGAATATTATTTATAAATAATTAAAAATATAAAAAACAAAGATGATTTCAGATACACATATCGACACAATCCCATTTGGGAATATTTTATAAAAAATGACTCGAAATCTACTTACAAATCGTGCAGTCAATCTTGTCTCTTGGTAGTTCGGTTTCAAAAACAGACAACAGCAAATACGGAAACTTTTTATAAAAAAATTTCACAATACCTAAGTAAATACGGAGTTAATGAAAAAGTAGAGCAAAATTATTAAGCAAAATTGAATAGCGGCAGATATATGACTAGATGAATTACCAAAATGAATTTCTTATAATACAAGATAAAAAAAACAAATATTGAACAGAAAGATCAATAATTTATAATGACATCTGTTTACTTTATAAAAGTCATCCTAAGTGTGTAGTTTTGTAATTCTTTGCTAGATGGCAATGTACATTTTATTATTAATAAATATATTTTCGTTTAATAATCTGTGTATATTTTGCACACGATAAACATATTTATATATTAGTCAGACACCAGGCCATCCTCCTAGATTCACAATAGAGGAAGAAAATGTGAAGGCCTAGAAATATTTAATACAGCACAATTTTTCTCGAGGGACGAACGAAGAAATCAAACGAACGAAAAAAAAGAAATGTGACGATTTTTTATCGTATAGTTTTTATTTCTAGTTTACAATTGAATAAATATCATACACAAAACATTTTTATTAGAATAAAGATTAAATTAATTATCACCCATAGACATAGTAAACAAGATCGCAATGTTACAATTAACCTCATGTTTACATTGTTTTTTTACTCTTATCTCTTCTTCACTTCTAGCTCTAGTTCAAAATATCCATTAGAGCGTTCCGTTGTTACAAATCTGGAAATAATCAAACATGTTAATAGCCACATCTAATTTAAAGTACATACGTTCTCCAAAATATGTATTGTTACGGCTTTTATGATTTGATGATATTTAGTAAGAAATAATATACTAATCATTATATTCGTGTCTGCATCTGAAATGAATACTCCTTCAGAGATTTTTGATTTAAGTCTTTTTCGCTAAGGGTATCTTGAGAGCAAGATATTTCAATGAAAATTCTGCTTTGAATTTTTATTTTTATTACAATTCTCTGTATCGACCTAAATGTTTACCATTTAAAAATTTTATGGGAATTTAAGAAGGGTTGTTAATTTTACTAGTACTTAAAAATTATTTTTACTTACATAATTTAACATGAAGTAATATATGTTTTAGTAAAAATTAGTAAACAGAAATAAATATACGTGAAATATAATATTATTGCATTGGTATTACAAATATAAATAAAGATATAAGTAAAAGTTCTTTTTAAGCAAACAGCAGTTTTCCTATTACTTCTTATACTTTTAAAACATAACTTATTATATATTAGCTGTGCACCACGACTTCACTCGCGTCAAATTCGTAATAAGAAAAAAATGTTTTCTCTCATATATTGCCGTTGGTAAAATACCTTACCTTACCAAATTTCATTAAAATTCCCCCAGTAAATTCTGTATCATTGACGCACAAATTAACGTAAAGACAGGTAGTGAAAAAATTCCAAAAAAAAGGTTTTTCGGCTTTTGTTATCATTCTATACCCTAAATCAATCACTCTTTTAAAATATTTTCTATGTACAGAATTTACTCCTTTACAATTTTATTATATGTATAGATTTTAAATATGGTTTAAGGAAAACTTTGTACCCATATGCAAAAAATTTATCATAAAATGTAAAAAAGAAATAATTTATTAAATGCATACGTCGATTAGTTGTATTTAGACAAAATAAAAAGCTATATGTGTATAGATGGAGTGAAAACAATTTATGGATGTCAGGTCATTTATGTAGAAATAATTTAATTTATTCTTGGATTTAAAATAAATTCTCTTCTACTACTTCTCAATTTTGAATCTTTGACGCTAAAGTAACAAGGCCGAAACATTTATATGAAAATTCCCTCTGACTATATTTTTTAATCTAATGACAGCCTTAATGGTTGAATTAGTTTAAAAGGAAGTGAGACGAAGAATTTCACCAAAACTTTATGCAACTATTATAGTTTTAGTGGTTACTTTAAAAGGAGTCTCGTAGTAATAAATAATAATTCAACACATTTTTCAATTTAAAACCTAGTTAAGTATAAAGTTGTGAAATTTTTTTTCCATTTAATTAATATTTTTCCGTTTTATTTCAATTTGTTACGAAATTAGTAACGCATGTTTGAATAAGACTACTTGTAAGAATTAAGGCATTCAAATAAGTCTACCCATTGAAAACCAACTGTGAAAATATGTCAGTATATTGGGGTTCAAATCTTAAAATGTAACGTCTCTGAAGCTAGTATTAAATTTCTAAACCTAACATTGAATTCCCAATTTATCTCACTGTAAGGTACTGCAAGGAACTTTAATGACCGTTCATTAGAATCGGTTAATTGGAATCAGAATCGGTTAATCGGTTTGGAATCGGTTATCCACATGAATCATCAATTAAAATTCTTGCTGTTATATTTGACCATAATAAAAACCGTTAGGCCAAGTTAAAAAAATAGTATTTTTAAAGTTATAATCAAAGATACAAACGATTTAGTAACTGAATATAAGGAAAATATGAACATTTAGTAAACAGAAATTTCTGCAAGTTTTATTTCCCCATAAAAGTTTGCAAAGTGAGATGGAAACATTTTTTAATAAAGGTTGTTAACAAGTGACTGGCGACGGATGTGGTTCGAAAGATGCTCTGCGGGTTTTTGTTTTACTTGAAGTCAATAATTCGGAGAAATTTCGAATTGGCTGAAATGATTGAACGATTTTTGTCATAAATTTAATCATCGTTGAAGAGAAAAAAAGAAAGAAATATAAGCTTTTCTACAACATCTGAGGTAGCGAGGAAATTTCTCACAAAATTAAACTCATTGAAGGTCAAGAAAACTCATTGTTAGCGATGTTCACTCTGTTAATAAACCGAACAATGAAAGCTATCCTTACGTTTCATATTGAGGAATTCTTGAACTTATACAAGTGTATGTATTACTCCTAGTCTTTGTTAAATTTATTTATATGAAACTAGATGCGATACCCGGCGTTGCCCGGGTCAAAATATATTGCACGCTCAATGGTTTAAAAATCAGTTTCTCATCTCATGTATACAGACGTTTTTTTCATTAAACGTACGATATATATATGTAATATATATGAAATTATTTAATTACTTTATGATTGAATTGAAATACAGGTTAGAATTAAAAATACTTATTTCAATAAAAAATTTATGTTTTATAACATATATTAAGATTTACACTTTTTACAGATATTACCATTAATATTTTTCTCACAATACATGCCTAAATATATAATAGACTTACGTTTTTTATAGACAGTTATGTTTTATTCATTTTTACTCACAACACTTGTTTATCACGATTTTATGATCTGGGTTGTAAATTAACAAATTTTGAGGTGATTCAACTCGCGAACATATGTTTGAACACGTGTATAAAGCATGTTTCCTTTAAGTGAATACCGCAATATTGGAATGTTTGACTCTGTGCTTTGTTGATTGTCATGTCGTAAGCTAACTTTACTGGGAATTGTTTTTGTAATGAATTGATTTGATATTAAAGGATATTTGGAAGAGTTGATATTAAAGGTATTCGTGGTATAAATACCGTCTGCCCTTTTCCTTTACCAGTTATTATATTGGCTTCAATGATGAGATTTTGTAATTTATTGATGCAGTCTTGTACCATTACACAGTTTTGGTGAATTTGAATTTTTTTCAACTTTCAATTTGAGGCAATGGCGTTCCTGAAACATTTAGTGAATTCAAAAACTCTGTAGGGAAGTTGACATTCTCATCTTCATCTATCATGGCATCTATCGAAATATAAGTTTTCTCTTTGCCCAGAATCATCTCTTGGACAGTCGTGTTTATATCAGTGACAATGTCATTTTTCTTCGCTAGATTAACTTGCTCGCATAACCATTCTGACTTGATATAATTTTCGATGATATTCGGATATATTTCGGTTACGAGTTGTTCAGGTGTTTCAACAATGTTACACAATTCATTTGTCAGTACGATTTTGCCAGAATTTGCATCTATAGAAAAGGTGCCTTCTCCTATTTTGTAAAAGCCTTTCAGAAAATTTTTGGGCTTTTTCGTCTCTTGAAATTTGTGCTCTTATAATTGTTATTAATTTAATTGTTATTTCGTGTTGCCATATGACTGACTTTTTTAAGCAATTATTAATCTCATCCGCTGGTGTTGATTTTGGAATGACAAGCAGGGCTTGACGAAAATCGCTTGACAATATTATCAATACACGTCCATTAATATCGTGTTATTTCGAGGGTTCTGAAATATTCTATGGGCCATTGTAATTTCTTCCTATATGTCATTGTGTTTCATCCTAACTTACATTGTTTCAAAATTCATCCACGTGCTAATTGTTTTGTAATGTCACAGACTGGAAATTGATGATCAGCTATATTTAACGGTAATTCTAATGCAGAATGTGCTGTTCGCCGCCATCCATAAGTGTATCTGCTATTTCCGATGATGGTAAAGTGAGTACTACATCCTTCTTTACAAGAACTTCAGCAAGAATCAAATTAATAATAAATTTCTTCCCGGTACCACCAGGTGTATCCAGAAATATTATGCCTTCTTGTTGTTTTGTATTATAATCCATTATCATATCATATGCCTGTTTTTTATTCTGATTTAATAAGAATTTGTCTCTTTTAATATGGCTCTGCAATTCATCGATGTTAAAAATTGTTTTCTTTAATAATTAACTGTTCATAATATCAAATTCACTTCATTGAGGTGGTTGAACACCCAGTAGCATTAATGGTTGATTGGATATCTTCCAGCAAAAAATTACCTCATCAAAATTGATTTCTAAGTCCGCGTTTTGTCACCGTAGTTCAACCAGGATACCGTCGCTCATACTTTCTCGATATTTTAGCCATGGTCGAGTTGAATTTGATGAATTACATGTAGTTAATATAACTGCGTACCGCTTTCGTTCATAGCTAATTCCCAGTGATTATCGTTTTCTGATTGACCTATTCATTGACATGCCTCTGGATATATTTCACAAATATAATTATAGGCAGTTTTTAAGTCTTCAAAACATGTTGGACCACAAACATAGTGAAGCAATTGACGCAAATAGAAACATTCAGCATTTTTTGGTTGCACCGTAGAGACTCACCCTATCACGTTACTTTTAAATACTCCGTCATGTCCTTGCACTGGCTTTCCTTGTTTTAGTTGTTAATTTTTTTATTTGATGCATCCCATGTATAGTAGCTTGATACTTCTTAGTAAACCATAGTCGTTGCAAAGGAATCTTCTTGACATAGCTCAAAAAAAATATTAAAGTGCTGGTGGTTTATTTAGTAAAGAACACGCGTCGTCTATTGTCTAAGTGGACAGATAAATGAACAACTGCTGGATCCTAATCATGTATCGGCAAACTTAAAATTTGCCAAATTTCATCATTGGTATTAACATAACCACCCATTTAATACTGAACTATCTCATTGCACTCATTTTCTTTATTCACAGTAAAGACAGCCATATTGCTACCCTTTTTGGTATACATGCATACGTATTTGATGTATTTAATAGAACTACATTATTCGACATTGATATAGGTTTTGAATATTTTATACAGAAATGGATTATATGGAACTACCCATTAATTATGTATTCATCGTCATTGCCTCGTATTTTAATTTTTGTCGTAAATACGTCTTGTTCTGATGATCGACGTCTATACTTTGAATATCCAACTTCGCCTGTTATTGTCTCGTTTAGCAATAGGTTTGGATAATGTTTCGTAAATTTTTTATCTTTCATGCATGGAGAATTTCTATTTGATTCGCCACAAGGACCATGAATTATATTTTTCATTATTATATCGTAAAGTTTGGGATCTTTTTCTAGATTTGGAAATTTAGCTTTGATGATATCGTCTATTTGATCAGGTTGAATTTTTATTCCAAACCAAATTAAGGTGTGATGATGCGGCAGTCCTCGTTTCTGCCATTAAATTAAATATATCCAGTACTATGACATCAACAAATTTGATTTGTTTTTGACGAAAAACTCGGGCAATGATATCATGTCAATCAAAAGTCGCCTTTCTTTTTTGAGTCTTCTTTGATATCCAGTCAAGAAGAGTTACATGTAAATGTTATAAATAAATCTGGTCGACCGTGTTTTTTAACATAGGTAATTGCGTCCTAACCATATTTATGCATATGACGTGGACTTTCAATAAATGTAGTTTGCAGAATGATCAATTTTCCCACCTTATCGACGTTTCCATCATTCGTTGCATCTCTTAAATGGATATATTCTTCTGAACGCAGCTTCTGTTGATTATGGCGAATAAATTGCTATCTTTTCGTCCCAATTTTAGCATACATATAAACTATGAATTGCTGGAATAATTGTCGACAATTAAGAAACTGATTATATTCACCATCTTTAATCATAATTCGATAAGCATAGAATTGCATCTCTGATACTTTTTTGTTAGTTTCGATAACTTTAGCTGGATTGACTTATTGGATATTGAAGTGATAACCGTCTTCACCTTGTCAAATATTAGCGGATACTGTAGCGAATTGTAACTGCAATATGTTTCAGAAATTCATCGCAATATATTGTTTCGAACGTTTAGTAATGATATTATGATGACTGTATTCGTTATCAACAATTACTACGGCAACTTCATGTAATTGTGGTGCATAAAATGTTCGCTCATGCTCACCGATTGGTCTTTTATCAGCCCGAATGATGATGTCATAATTATGTGCTACCATTCTTTCTAAAGAAGTCTTGAACATGTTGATTAATTGATTATGATTATGGAGTAAACGTTGTAACTCTTGAACAATTTTTCGTGGTAGCCCCTAAATATGAGTACAAGGCTGATCTGTTTAAATTTCTTCATTACTAACAAAATATGCTTCAAGAAATTTCGGTTCCTCATTTGGTAACGGCATTAGTGAACCTATTCGGTAATAAATTTTCCCTTGAACCATAAAAACTGGACTAAAATTGTCTTCATAGCATAGTGATGAAGCCTCGTACGAAGTCATTTGAAAGCAAGAATTGCAACGACGCATATTGTGCAGAAAATATTTTGGTTCCGACTATATAAGCAAATAGTTCTGGTGGTGGTACTTGTTATGATGGTAATTTGACTTTACCACTCAAACAACATATATTTTCAGTTACTCCTTTAAATTTTGGCATTACAATACTTGCATACTTCGCTCATTTTTCCGATAACGATGTTCGGATGTTCATCGTACTTTTTCATAGGATCATGACTGCCTGTAACTCTAAATTGTAGTTATTACGTTTTTGACGTAGATACCTGCTTTATTTATTTTGTTCATGAACTATTTGATGTTGATTAACTGATTGAAGATTTCTAATTGATCGTACTCTAACTTGCGTGTCTTCGTTAAAAGTTTTAAGTGCAAACAGCACTTTGTTCCTCACTTTAATTTTCTGTTAATCGTTGCACTCTTCTGTTCTTTGTTCTTCTAATTGTTGTTTGTTGCAAATTTTTGTTCTTTGTTTTACTGTTTCGTTTTTACGTGCTATATTTCTTCTTTGTGAATCTACACGAAATTGTTTGAACACTTTCTTTCTTTTAGGCATCTTACTTAAATTATATATTATTATGAAAAAAGGAACATTCATTCTTGACTTGTAGAAAAATTTCTTGTTGCTCTTCTCTCGGCCGCTGCTGAAAAAACACTGTGACAGAAACACGCCGAGCTCATACTTTTATACCATCGACGATCGAAATTTCTTGTTCCCCAATAATTTCAGAATCCAAAATATTCGGACGTATTCGATGCTAAACTATTGATAATTACTTGAATTCACTGATGGAATATATTCACCCTTAACTTTTAGAAAAATTTCTCGTTGATCTTTTCTTGACGGCTGCTGAGAAAACACTGTGATGGAAACACGCTGAGCTCAAACTTATGTACCATCAACGATCAAAATTTCTGATTCCAAAATATTAAGTTATATTCGATAGTGAACTGTTGAGAATGACTTGAATTCACTGATAGAATATTCACTCTTGTCTTTTAGAAAGATTTCCCGTTGATCTTCTCTTGATCGCTGCTGAGAAAACATTGTGACGGAAACACGCTGAGCTCCAACTTATATAACATCAACGATGGAAATTTCTGGTTCCTGAATAATTTCTTATTCCAGAATATTCTTACGTATTCGATACTAAACTGTTAATAATCATTTGAATTCGCCTACAGAATCTTCATTCTTGAAGTTTAAAAGACATCTCGTTGGTCTCCTCTTGTCCGCTACTGAGAAAAAACTGTGACGGAAACACGCTAAGCTCCAACATATGTACCATCGACGATCGAAATTTCTGGTTCCATTCTGAAATCAGAATTACTCTAGAATCAATTTTGATTGGATTCAAACGTTTTCCAAATAATTTACGACATGCGAAAACATTTTAGAACTTTCCAGAAAATTGTCAAATTTGTTTGAACATTCCAAAGGATTTTACAACTGTCAAATTCGATTTAAGTGACTCACAACATTTAAGCGTAATTTAGAACTTTTCAGAACGTTTCTGAATTTTTAGAACATTGCAGAACATTTTACAATGATCATATTAAATTTATAGCGATTCATAACATTTAATGGTAATTTAGAACTTTTCAGAACGTTTTCAAATTTTTGAGAACATTCCAGAACATTTTAGAACGTTCAAATTTCAAGTGATTCACAATATTTGAAGTAATTGGGAACACTTTCATAACGTTTTCTATTTTTTAGAATATTGCAGAACATTTTAGAATGATCAAAATCAATTTTAAGTGATTCACAACATTTTAAACTAATTTAGAACTTTTCAGAACGTTTTCAACATTTTTACTTTGCATCATTTGGGATTTATTATTCTAAATTATTATGGAACATTAAAGAATATTAGAACATTCTACACCATAGCGGACCATCGTATAACGTTTTAGAAATACGAGATTTTCTTAAGTCTTTCTGAAATATGCTGGAACATTCAAGATCGTTCTCGAACATGTTAGAAAAGGATGGAAATATTTTAAGAATGCAATGTGTTAGAAAAGGATGGAAATATTTTATTACATTTGGGCATTGGCGTTCTTTCTATTTTGTTGCTAAAATTGTTTAGGACTTCGACATCACTCATTTCATTATATTGTAGCCTAAAAAAAATATTCATATTTCAACTAATATTTTAAAGCATCCCTTTTTCGGCTTTTCCAATATCGCTTATATTCCATATTTCAACTCAATAAGGCGAAATAAAAAAAGAACAGATATTAGTTTAAAACAACAAACCCATCCCAAATTTAAATATAGAATTATGTCCATACTAATGGCAGGCAATAAAGACAAAATACCAAAATGAAGAAATAAGTTTTTGTATACAACGAAACCCTATGTAACTGATTAACCGAAACAATGGCTTTAATTCTAATATGATACGTAGTTAAGGAATAAAAGAAATATAAACTTTTCTTTAAAAACAGCCATAAAGTGGGGATTATCGCAAAATAAATCTTATTGATTGACATATCGAAAGCAACATTTGAGGAAACGAAAAATAAAAATAATACATAAAGAGGACAGAATATAATTAAGGAGAAACAAACTGAAAAACATTGTGTGTGTACTTATGAATGCGTGTTAGAAATTATGCTTTTTTGGCGTAATACAAGGAAAACTTTATTTAACAAGCAAATAACTAATGGAAATAAAATAATAAAAAGACTGGAGCATGAATATTAATACGCTTGGTAAAATCTAAATTCCGTCGTCGCCGTGGTGTTTTGGGTTGATCACAAGTCATACGGCCTTTCGGACCCGGGTTCGATTCCGAGCGTTCGTCTAACGGGGCTGGACTGGTGTTATGGTTGGCTGTAAGAGATTGATCTCATAGAATAAGTGTCTATTAGATACATTAAAGTAGATAAAGAAATAATTAAATAATTACTTTATTTCATAAATTTTTAGATAAATTCAACCAAATAATTACATTTTAAAAATTAAGATTTAAAAGTTCTTTGAAATATCAGTTGTCCGCCATTTTATTTTTTATCTCCTAGACCATTTACAAATTATTGCACTTCAACTTTTATTATTTAAAATTTAAATGAACATTGAGCATTAATTTAAACACGTGTATACAATTGATGATAAAATTTACTAAAGCAATCTAAGTAATGTTTAATTAATAATAAAAAGAACTGCAAATGCTGAAAATTTGTTTTATTTTGTTAATTTTCAGTATTTAATAATTTATAATAAAAATATTCCAGACCATTTCCGGATTCAAAATGGTCTGCCAGATAATTGGCTTACAATAGAAAGCCGGCAGAAAAATAAAATTGTGGACTACTTCTCCGTCAAGTAAATTATCTAATATATGTTTCGTGAGCAATTGCATGGCGTCGATTTTTTATAGCAATGTGCCAACTTCATCCTGATTTTTAAAATTTTACTCTCAAAATGTTTCCATAACGCGCGTAAATAACTTCAATAATAATAAATATTCAATGAAAAATATGAAAATATTTAACTTGAGGATACTACCATAGCCACATTCAGTTTCTTTCAACGATTACTTCTCTACATCAATTTATTATTTAAAAAACTTGTTAAGTACGAGTGGAAATAATACTATGAGGGTGCTGTGCGCATTTATGAATACAAATCTTTGAAAGTCCGTGCTATTTCTATTAAACTATTTACAAATATTGGTAATTTTCATCATGTAAATAAATTATACATATTTTTGAGAGAAAAACCATGGTGAATTTCTCTTAAACTGTGGTATTTGAAATAATTAATATAGTTTTCCAGTAAGCTTTATCTAAATGGTTTATTTCTTATTTTAGAATTTTTGCAGATAGGATGGAAGAACACAGCTTTGGTTCACAATTTTAATAATATCTACAATTATTTTACAAAAAATCTAAAAATAATTTTGGATTCTTTCTAACTTGCTGGTCAAATAGATACTTCAGACGATTTATAAAATTAAAAAAATCAATTGCTTCATTTTCCCCGCCAATAACGTCTATATAAATATTTTCAAGTATTAATTCTTGAAATATATGCAGGTTAATGCAATAAATGCTAAATTTCACGTTTCTACCTCAAATGGTTTCAAGGGAAATTGCATATGAGAGATCTAATAAAGATTTTATTTGTTTAACTGATACATGAAATAAAACACCTCAGTTAGTTAACATTTAGTTCTAGACTGATATAAAAAGCGTAAGGATTAAATTAATGAACTTGAATTTATGAATATTACAGTCAGTACTGTGAACCGCGAACGACCATTTTAATTCATTCATACAAAGGAAATTGTAGTTATGATTTTTTTAAAAAACCTTTTCGTTTATAAGCTTTTATCGATAGTTGCGGTAAAAAGCGAATTACTCATAAAATAAATCTCATTGGCTAACTTGAGATTGAGCGAAAGTCATTATCAATGGTATTTGAATTATACGAAAACAATGCTATGAAAGCCATCCTTATGTTGTGTGAATGTTTCTTGAAAGTTGTCATGCGCAAATGTTATTGAAAACTAAATTTACTCAAAGTATTTGAGTAATACAGGATAGAGGGGATGTTTTTAAAAGCTATTTTTCTCATTAAATATCTACACAAATAAAATATGTCAAGGCAGTAGTTTAACACTAAAATACTTCATATATATTATGTTTAGGTTCGTATGTAATTTAGTACCTAAATAGTATACGGTATTACATGGCATTTTCATCAAAGACCGAAATAGTTTTTGGTATTTTTGGCTTTTAATGGTGTGAAAATATGTACAAACATAAAGAATACTAATTGAAAATTAAACCTGCTATTCTTAAATATTTTTTTATCATTGGTTTGGGGAGTAATCCGAGTGCATGACAATATTTTAATTTTCTTATTTCCTCGTTTTTAGGGTTTCATGTATAGAAGAAATTAATAGAACCCTTAGGCTCGATTTATAAATAAGAGGCATAGGCGGATATGGTGGGCATAGGGGCGCGGTTGTGACGCGGATGCAATATTTATATTTACAGAAGAAACGAGGACGTGGGCTTTCGTCACTCTATAGTTTGAAAGCATTTTGACACCATGTCTTCCTCGGACAACAAAAATTTATTGGCTTTGCTGAAGCTTATTAATATGTAGAAACAAAAGATATTGTGTGCATCCTGTGAGGGATGTGACACAAGAATGCAAACATTTTAAAATGATAGAAAACCTAAATCAGAATCTGGACAATTTTCGTGGCGTATTTAAAATTTCTCAGTTGCAAATAGTCAACCAAATTTTCATCAATTTCAAAGCGTTCAAATTAAATTGTGAAAGGAAAAAAGATATCCAGAGACGTTCTGAAAATAGAAAAATATTTATTTTCCTAATACTTTTAATGAGTTTGAGATTAGTAAAATACATTTGATATTTTTTACACTTATCTGTTTAATTACGTATTTACAACTCAAAAAATTAAACTCAACATTTAAAATTTGTCGACAAAATAAACATATTATCTAATGTGATGATGGTTCAACAGTTGTATGGGTGGCACATTCAGCCAATTAAGGGGAAGCCTGGCTTATAAATGATATTAGAGATATGATATTATTCATTTATTTTTCTGATTCAGCTGAATTACAGGGTTTGTTATTGTATGGATTAATTAATTATTGTATGGATAATGTTACAATGTTATTAAAATTTAAAAGTTATGTGTGCATTACACGTTGTCCGTAGGTGTGATGGTCAATTGTCCGTGCTGTATTTAGAAATACATTAATTTGAAAAACCATCGACATGTAACAAATTATAAAAACTCCACAAAAAAAGAGAATACTTCAAACTTCAGAGAACTTCATTTTTACGACAGATATTACTTGTTGTGAATCACTATAAAGTCAAACTTTGTTTTTTTCTTGATATCTCATTGAATTAGCAAATAGGAGTTTTTAATCGTGCGTTTTAATTAAGATGGTTACCTACTTGAAGTATCGATGATATAATAAAAAATTACTTTCCAATTTTTAAGTGCGTGCGACATATTATGCGTGCGGCCTAGGTACTTCATACCCGTTCTGATTCATACTTAGTAATAATCTAATAAATTAACATCCAAATTAATATTTGTTTGCAATAAACCAATAATAAAACTTACTTGTCGTGTAAATTTTTTTTGCACCTTTTCCCCATTTTTTATTACGTATATTTTATTTATTTATATTGATTGTAGTAATCAGACCTCAACAGTCATATCTAGTAAGATATTTTTCAATTAACTGAGAAACTCTTAGTTGAATTCTATATCGCCTTGCATTTTAGCAACAACCTGTACTAATGTAACGACATACCTCTTGCGTAATGCTCCACTTGCGAATAATGGGGCAGGTCGCAGGCGCCGAGGCGTCGTGCCAATGCCGCGTCTTATCTGTGTATTGATGAAATTGCACCTTATACATTACGAGGTAAGGTATCGGTGTCCGTATATTCCCATTATTTTTCTCAGCAACCGCCAAAGCTATTAACGTAAAATTTTATATATTATGAAAATTGCTTGTCCTTATCTATTTTAGATAAAATATACGTAGGAATATTTATATTTTTATTTAAAATTGTGTACGAAATGAGGGGTTAAAATTTAAAAACGAGTCAGTAAGTTTGAGTGGTGTATCACATGAAGGGATTTTATTTCATATAGTATAAAACTATTTTTTTTTTAATTTTATACTACACGGTTTTTAGATTGTACCAAGAAATATCGGAAAAATCACTCCCTTCGCTTTTATTCCGGAAATTTACAAAATTTAAAATTTAAAATAATTCTAACTGATATAACATCTTTCATATATGAAGAAAAAATTTAAAAAGAACTTTCAGACATTCATAATTTCCGAGAAAAAATACTATTTTTAATTTTTCAAGCTATTTGATTCTTTAATTTCCAGAATATAATCATGTAGATATGTATGTATAAAATGAGTGTTATACTTATTTTCAATGCACTCCATAAAATTCTGGGTACGAAAATTTCTGTCCGCGAGTTCCACTCGCTTCAAAATGTTGAATACACATATCTATTCGCAAATCAAATCAGTATCATTAACATTTTTATAGCGACAATTATAGTATTACCCAGGTCAGAAATATCTTCAGATAATGTGGCAATCCTTCGTTTGTACGTAGATAAGAACCTTTACTTCAATGAGATATAGGATAGCGTTTTTAAATTAATTTTTTGTTAATAATTTCTACCATAATGATCAGTGGCTTTAACATATTAGAGTAACAGAATCTTTTCAGTATTTAAAAAGCTTAGCAGTAATAAAGGAAGAGCACATCCACTTCATAATGGTCAATTTAAGATTATCAACTAAGCTCAATTCAAATACGCTCTAAAAAACTGATCTAAAACCCAATAATAGCGAATTATCATTAAAGCTCCTTATTCACACTTCACATTACATAGCTTAGTAACTACAATTCAACTACGTAATCATTTATCATTTAGCCATTACATTAATGACTGAACTCCGAGTGAAATACAAGTAGGCGGTGCAGTATCTGGCAGATATAACGGGCAAAGCGGGACTCGTCTGTTACTCGAGTGTAGTTACAAGTCTCATGAAACCCCGGTTACCCCTGTTTTGGTTAACAATTTATGTCAAATTTTTAATCTCATTAAATTCCTTTGTCAGCTGAAGTTCACTTAAATGATTTATTACGCTGGCAATTAATTACTTAAGCGAGTAATGCGTTTATGCTTCATACGTAATCATTACAATATTCATTGATTTCCTTCACTAGTGGTTTTAAACAAAAATCGTTTTCCTGTTACATAAAATATACAATAAACGCAAAATTAAATTTCAGCTAGTGGGCAATCTTTCTCGGGATTTCATGATTAGTTGTAATTAGATATAATTTGAAAATAAATATATAAGCAATATATAATTTAATGGCTTTTATTCTAAGTATGTAATATAAAAATGAGATTCAAATGAAATGATAATATAAAAATGAGATTCAGATGAAATGATAATATAAAAATGAGATTCAGATGAAACATTTGAAATTATTTATTTATTATATTCAATTTGACCCTAAAACTTCAGTAATATTTTATTTTTAAAAAGGAAACCGAATTAAATTTTACTTAATTTATAAAGTATATTTTATTTGCAGATACCTGTTCTTTCCTCAGTCAAACAAATATTTTTCCTATCTCTATTAAATATATAAACGTTGCGTTTCATAAAATTTAGAAATACACTGAACATACAATAAATAATTGAAATGTGAATATTTGTAATATCCAAGGAGCAGTCAAAAATTATTTGTCTTCAATTTCCAAAAATACCACCAATACTCAGCATTCAAGCCAATTTCTGCGGCAAATATATATACAAATTTGAATATATCTGTCTGTACGTTTGTGTGTTTATATATATGTATGTTTGTTGACACCCATTCAATGATATGACAGATTTTGTTGAGATTTGGCCTTATGGTCCATGCAAGGTGATTTGCCATACGTTGGAATAAAAATATACAAAAAAAATTATTATTATAGTAATAGCGACATGTTTATATTTTAAAAACAGTTATCATAAGCTCAGTAATTAATAATGAGGATATGGCAAAAATTAGATTTTTGCCATACCCTCATTATTTGCCATATCGTCATCCTAGATGGTAAGATTTAAAACTACTCACACAATATCACGAAAATCAAAAACGGCAATATCGTTACGGGAATATTTCTTTTTATTCAACCCTACAAATGGGCCTAACCCCGTAAAAATAATAAATATCATTTATAGGAATAAATAAAAATAATTTAATCAATAAAATTTTTAATGACAAAAGAATACAAATTATATACGAAAATATTTAAGAAGTCAAAATTCGCAACGCATCTGTAAAATACGTTTCTTAATATAGTAAATCTAATATGAAAACGGAAATCAAAATGATGACATTTACCTACATAAGAAACAATAATTTTTTGTGAAACTTAAAAATGAAAATAACGTACGGAATTGAACCTCCCATTCAAATGCCTAAAATGATAGTGAAAAAAAATTACAAAACTGGAAAAATGTCACTTAAATAATAAATATACTCCTTGTTTTGTTTACTTTGCTAATAAAAACACCGTGAAGGTCATATTTTCATCGAAGCCATCAGAAGGTCGTATTTTATTCTTTTTCTTTACTCTTCTGATAATGGAAAAGTAACTTATTACCATCTACTGGCGTTAAGAAAGATTGTCGTGTTCAGAGAAGTATTGACAGTGCAAAAAGTTGTTGAGAACCTAGGATAAGCCAGTGATTAGGAGAAATAAGTTCTAGATAATACATTAGATGTTAATCCGTAGCCCAATTCAGTTATTACCATAATTCAGGTATAAAAATTAAATGTGCAGTTAAGCGCTATCTGGCAGTAAGAGAACCTCAAACATCCTTCTATTTTTTTTCGAATAACAGCAGTAAACTTTTGAAGTTGCGGTAACTGTTCGCCTTTACTTATAATTTCGTAATAAATCACGCAGTGCGCATTTTATTAACAGCAAAAAGGAAGAGCAATGACTAGTTGATGGATATGTAAGCAGTTAGCATTACTAAGTTGGTGAGACATCCATCTTGTTGATATTTGTTCACCCTTGACTACAATTGAATAGCCCACGCTATTTCCCACCTGACATCATACTAAAGAAGCTGCAGATCGCAAAGTGGATCAGACAGTTTTAATGTAGTCAAAGAGTTTAAAAAAAAAGTTCCTGTGAGAGTGAAAAGTAATTACAGAATTAATTACTGGGTTCGTAAACGCCCAAAGGAACAAAAAGAAAATGTAATTTTGTATTATATTTCTGCAACATTATCTAGGTTTTGCCTAAATTTTATAATTCAACCTTACATACTCTTCTAAGAAACTTGTAACATCGTTGATTGTTTTTCAAAAATTGTAAAAATGACCGAAAACAACCTTTTTTAACATGTTTTTATTAGGCTGACCTGTAATTAACTAACTATGCAAGGGGAACTATAAAACTCATGTCATATATTTCTATTTGTTTTATCATCATGAAACTTGAATATAAAATCATACCATCGGATTGGTTCAATGAAAGAGAACCGGAAGTTAGGCACTGAACTTGATAACGGAACGTGGAATTCTAACAGTGTTAGGGCTTCTAATTGTTGTATCATCTAGAAATTTGTTAGTTCTATGTACTTCTGATAACAATAGAATAAAATGATGCCATTCGACAGATTCCATGATATATAATTGGAAAGTAGGCACTGAACTCGATAACGGAACAGCGTATCCCAACAATGTTTGTGCTTCTAATTTCAGTATCATCATGGAACTTACCAATTGTGTGCATTTCTAATGACAACAAAATAAAATATTACCATCGGACTGGTTCAGTATAATAGTACTGAAATTTATGGCTTAATTCGTTAAAGGAAAAAGTATCCTAACCGTGTTTGGGCTTCTAATTGTTGTATCATCATGAAACTCACCAGTTATGTGCAGCTTTAATGACACAATATAATAATATGAAAAGACTGTTCCAATGATAAAGAACCAGATATGAGATCGAAGAACTTTATGGTTCCAAGCTTAACGGAAAGACGCCTTACAATACTAATACGTTGATGGAGATGGGGAAAATACCCGCTCTGTTGCCCAAGGTGCAGAAGCAAAAAGAGACACCTTGAATTCATCAACTCTGCTGCTCTGTTAATTTGAATTCTGTGCAAACTGTTTAATAAAGTGATAATATTTGCATAATTAATTTTATATGTAATATAAAAAGAAAGTTCAAAAAATATTCTCTCCTTTAATATAAGACTAAAAGGAAGTAAAAATAATTGAATATTTTAAAGACACAAAAAAAACAATTTTTATAAGTACTGCACTAAAAAGCAAAACATAATTAAATTATCGAATAAACTATTTTTTGAAATTTTTTGTTCGGTATCTGGGAATTTTATATCAGGCGTCGCAAATAGCAAAAACTACTTTACTTAGAACTTATTTCTAAGTAAAGTAGTTTTTGCTATTTGAATTTATTTATCCGGACGGAATATTCACTTGGAGACATTTTTATCTGTGGGCTTTTCTATTCCTGAGCATCACACTTAAATAATAAAATCAATTTAATGGGAACTTTTAGTAAGTATATTAAAATCTAGATTGACGAAGACAATTTTCTCTAAAGAACTTTAAGTTCAATTAATGCTCGCCTAGAAATGAGCATAATTGCTAAGACACACAAATAGTTCAGATTGTCCCGAGGAATGAAGGCCAGTCTTAGATAGGAGCAGTAGTAATTAGGTTAAAATTTGAGTAAAGATAGAAATTATTTTTATTCAGGTTAAGGACACTCTTTAAGATATAAGCCTTTTTATTAAGGAATAACTCAGCAGCATTAACAAAGGAATTACTCAAGCGAAGCCATGAGGAAAAGTTGGTACATATAAAAGTTAGGATACATAAACCATGAGGAAAAGAGGAAAAGTCGGCTACTAATTGTGAAGTTTCAGTTAAATCTAATAGTGTAATTCAATATTACACTATACGAAATAATTTCATACGCAAAATATAATTTTTTGGTATAAAATATACTTTACTGAGGAAACACAAATCTGTCTGTATGTATATAATTGGTTAAATTCTAATTTATGTCTCTAGAAATCACAAATATTTATCGAAAGGCATATTTGAAAGTGATTGGAGTCTGCACAGACTATAAGTAAACTTTAAATTTTTTTTCTTTAGTAACAATTCCTTTGGCGAATATAATTAATAAAGACGTGAGACGATTGTCTCAATAAAATTATTAATATTAAAGAAGAATCATTAATATTTTCCTTGGACCACCACGTAGCAATTTATTGAATATTTTTCTTAGACTACCACGTAGACTTGCTTAGCACTTTTGCTACATATTAACAATCGATAATGGCTTCTGATTTGAAATTTCCAATCAGGATTACCAGTCCTATTTAATATCAGTTACAATCCTTGACTAATAATCTAATCGATAATATTATCTCAAGGGTGAGAGTACTAAGAAAAATGTGGAAATATGTGATCGCTACTTTGTTGGAATAATCTACCAATGAACGCATATTAATACAATATGTTAGAAACTGTATAATTGTTCCATTAAATTTCTTTAAAAGAAAGTAAATTGCAGTGTTGCCGCATTTTTCGTGTGTACGTCAGTCGTGTACAGTATATTTAAGTGACTAAAAGGGCTGTTTTGAATAATTAAGTTAATTTGCTTAAGTTAATTTTTAAGTTAAGTTAATTTGACCGATTTACTAAATACGGAGTATTTGCATATGAAAGGAAATATATGTGTCTTGGAAATTATTTAAATACCCACTCCAATTGGCAAATTTATCTGCCAAAAATTGTGTCTGCGCGTGTTCATTTTGCAACATCAGACCGCCACGAAATTCGGACTAATACCCATATAAATATATCTTTGCCCTTTAAAATGAGACGAAAATTGTGATGGTATTCCTATTTATTTGCTAAGCCATTAAAAATCGAAATTATCTCAACACAAACTCTCGCCTGTTTGGAGGCGGTAACTTCTTTTCACCCGGCGTCGATTTGAAACCTTTTTTCATATCAAAAAAGGATGTGCTAACCCACAAATCTGGAGTGAAATTCCTGTTCATTCTCAATAACTTAAAAAAAAATTCCTTAACTTTTTTTATGTAAATCAAATTAAGAGTATCGGTTATATTTCGTCTAAAATGTGATAGATTTTTTTTTAATATTCTTTATCTACTAAATTTTGAGTATATGTATACTCATATATAATCTATAAATTAACAAACTATATGCACTATAAGTCATATATTGACTTAGACCTGCAGTTTCATTGGTATGAGAACGGGAAAGGTTGGTGATATAATTTCAAAGTAATGTTTTTGTGATAATTTTGGATTTTAGCAATGGAAATGGTGAATTAGTTTGTGATGCACAAAATTGACAAAATACCATGAAAAAATAAGAAAGCTTGTACTCTGCATTTAACAATCGGCTGACATGTTATCAAGAGTCTCATTGCGTCTTTATGCTGTTACTTATATACATGCTTTTATTCTCAATGGTTTTTTTTATTAATAAAAAGTAATTATGTTTATTAATAAAAAGGTGTTTTATTTTCCATAATGTAAGCATACGAGTATGTAGGCAAAATTTAAAAGATTTTTTGAAGTGTGAAAGCGAGACAAATAAACAAACTCACTAATGCATTTATAGTATTAGTTAGGATGATAATATAAAACAATTTAACCTTTCAAATGTTATATACTAATTATGTATTATTTTAACATGACATTGAAATTGTGACAGATTTATATTTTTTTACTTTTTTTAAATGACATCAAAATGACAATCAAAATAAGGACATCAAAATTATTTGATGTCATTATATAATATTTAATCTACACATGTAATATTGCCGTAGAATTGGCATGACTATACGTTGAAAATATTTACAAAACGATTGCTTACGGGGATATGATGAAAAAATTAACAAAAATATTATATTTGAATTATTTGTCTTTTTGTGTTTCTTTGTTCGCGCATCAAACAAGAACCACTGAATGGTTTCTCATAGAATTTCTAAAGGAATTCTATAGGACATAGGCACTGTATAGTATTATTGCAATCTGTCTATTAGAAAATAAGATATGGTTAATAAAACTTAAGTGCAAATCGCCTCTAAAAAGGTTTCCTTTTTTTAAAGATTATAAATAGTGTTGATTATATTTTAATCTTTAATTTTACTGCTAATTTAATGGCGTTTTCCAGAAGTCCATATTAATATAATTACTTGAACAGCTAGTGAACCATAAATGTACAAATGGTGGAATTATAACTACAAGACGATCTCTTCCTCTTCTTGTCAACCATATCCAAAGAATACAAGCAATTAGTTCCGAGGCTAAAAGGGAAAGATTGTGTTATTATTATTTTTAAAATATTTTCAAATATTGAAAATACTTTTTAATACAAATGAAAAAAATTGATTGTCAAGTCAAGCACATTTAGAGTTTTGTAATAAGATAAAATCAAAAAATACTATTTCAATGTCACAATATATCATTTTAACATATAAAATATTGATCGCTATATAAAAATACCATCTACACACAGTCAATATACCCGATCAAAATATTATTATACTTTTTATATAAAAATCTTATTTTATTTCTCATCCATATATGAGAAAACTTTCTATTATGGCTCTGTTCGTCTTTCTAATTTTTCAATGTAAAAACTATAAAAGCGACGGACAATTGCAATTTGAAACTTTTATAAAACTCTCCAAGGAAAAAGTAGGTTAAGGAGACCGTTTCATCGAGCTCTGGCACATCTAGGAATCTCATGCATTTCTTGTTAGATATTAAAAGGTATTTTTTTTAATTGCATAAATGCAATTGAATTTTCAATTTTTCAATTGCTTTCCACTATATAGTATCCTTGTCTCGAATTAAGCGAACAATTTTCATTTTTAATACAGATTTTCGCGATATTAATGGATCTCATTATGCATGAATGACATATGAATGTATGAATATATGAATATAATTCAAATTGTTAAATTGTTGATTTCATTATTGTTTTATTTTATGTAAGCAACGTCATTGCGGAAAGTTTTGTAAAATAATAACAGTTATATGCTATGGGAAAGAGGGTGGCGCGTTAGTCTAAAGGCACCGTCTTTATGCAACTTAGGTTAGCAATTTTGTGGTATAAATTTGGTGTTAATTTCGTAGATTGGAATTTAAAATTGTAGGTGTGTATAGTATCATATTTAACATTACTTGATGTTGGTTTTCAGAAATGGACGTAGGATAGACTTAAACAATATACGTTTAATTATAACAGGTAATATCTAATACCAGTAACATCATTTAATTTTACCGAAGATCTAGACTTGCAGAGATTTTTAAATGAAATCGTAGGAAATAATTTTGATGCCATGTGCTTGTATTTGGCTTCACATAACAGCTCACCACATTTCAAAACTAAACTATAATTTCATCGTTATCATAGGTCCGTCCGCCGTAAGTGCGTCAGCGTTCAGATTTATGCGTTAATACTTGATAAGTAAATACTTAATAAGGAGATCTCAACTGAATTGCAGTAATTTTTTTTAATGTATCTCACATATAAAATGGGATCAATATTCATCAATGGAAATCTTTTAAAAATTAAACTCGAGTTTAATTTTGAGTTTTAAATTTCAAGCCCCATTTGTGCAATATTAACATCAAATATACTTGTAATATGACGCACTACCTTTCAACCATTTGTTTGAAAATTGTAGATACAAGCATTTGATTGAAGCTTTGAAAAAAAAATTTTTTTTAACTTACGTTTATAATTTCAAAATACATAAATTACTACGGAATTTTACTTTGTACCTATACCAGTATGCACTTCGCTGATTTTAGATAATTTATTTATATGCAGAATTTTTTTAATAAATTTTCTGAAATTGCTTTTCATATCATGGCTATTTAATTTAAAGAGGTCATTCTTTAAATGAATTTTCACTAATATAATTTCCTATAAGTTTATTTCCTATAGGCTAGTTTAAAATATTTATGTAAAGACATAGGGTATAAGTTCATTTGTGTTAAAACTAATAGTGTTCACTCGATATGAAATATATAACATATTAGAAAAATATATGACAAGTTCAGTGTTTTGAGTGTACGGCGTCTTGAATGAATATAGAGACACGTCGCGGAAATGTGTTAGGATGACCCGTGGATAAACTGTGACTAAATGCTAATCTCAAAACTTCTGATTTATTTGGCTTTCATTTCATATCTTTATACGTTGCTTTGTGCATTTATTACTAATCAAAACACTCAATCAGTATTTAAATGTCTAGGTGTGGGCGGGCACAGAACTAGGTATTTAAATCAATTAAAAATACATTATTCCATCTCATTCTCTCTTGCGCTGTTCAAGGGCATATCAAACAGGTGAACAGTCAACCTTGACTTTGAAAGTACACCCCTTTATACTTATATATATATATATATATATATATATATATATATATATATATATATATGTGTATGTGTGTGTACACATGTACGTTCGGCGGACTTATTACTAAATATCAACCGTAATAATTAAATTGAACAAATTATCTGTTAGTTATTAACACTATATTAACACTATAAAGATCTTATCAAATTTTACAAAAATTAAAAATCAAACTAATCTACAGAAAAAACCAGACAAGTACAAGTCGAATTTGTACGAGAACAGTTCCGTATTAGTCTATTTTTATACCTTGCCCTTACGAGTTTTTTATAGCACACAAGAACAGTATACTTCGTAATGTCATGATGATAATTTTTATTGAATCTTTAACTTATTCCTAATATAACATATTTCTTAAAAATGTTTCGAGCCGTATTCCTTCTAAATAAATCGTTATCGATTAATAGCAATTCTCGGAGCATTTTTCTAAATATTTTGTTTGAAAAGTAAACATAAAATATTTAGCTTGTATATTTTTAGACTTGTATTACAACCAGCTTTCTTTCGATACCACACTTGATAACCTTAATTTTTTTTACTTTCCCTTTACCCGCCGAAACTAACTTCTTATATCTAAATTCAACTGTTCCGATATTACATCTGTATTTAAGCCATTATTTTCTATAAATAAATGCCACATTTCCACTTCCATTTCAAAAAAGTCTCTGAGAAAATTGCCTTTGATAGACGGGCGGATGGATACCATAGAATTTCATTTTTTAAAATTTCATGCGGAACGATAAACACGAAAAAATGAAATTAATAATATACATAAAGAACAATTCACAAGTATTGATGCCTTATAATTCAAAAAACTATCAAACACGAGTAGAACTCGCATTACGAGGATTCCGTACGCATATAGGCATTTATAAACGTGATAAATAAAATTCCTATTAAACTTCTTGCATAATTTAATTTTTAGAACGAAGATATATTGCCTACTATATCTTTCACGGACGCATATTTAGTCTTGTGTTTATGTGATATAATTACAAATTCATCTGATATTTTTTTTATTTTCTGATATTTTTCTTTGCTTACACTATGAGACCTTGTTTTTTGCCATATCATTCTATGTCAACGAAAAATACCCAATAGGTTTTGAATTATTTACAAATGCCAAAATACGCGGAATAAATGGCGATATTTTTAGGCTTTTTCTTGACTGCTTTGACTTAAAAGCTTGATTAATACAAGTAACGGTAGACATAAATATTTGGTATTCATTTCAACTTAATACCTCCAAGCATTTCTGAGAAAAAGGATCTTGATAGACCGACAGACGGAAAACAAGGTGATCTCATAAGGGTTCCTTTTTTTCCTTTTGAAGCATGGAACATTAAAAGGGGTGTAGTTTATTCCAAAGTTCTTCTTTAATTGAAGAGCTTTTTTAATTATGCCGTTACTTCTAAAAAAATCCAATTTCCAAACTTTTCTCTTTTTCCTTTAACAAATAAGACAAGATTTCTCTACTCTATCTCAGGCGCAATAGTGTCTGCATTAGATTAAAGAAATCATGACTTTATACACTTTGAGCCACGCAGGTGGGACACGTATAAATACAAAAAAATTATCTTCTTTTTTTAGCTTATTTTGACTCATTATGTAGGCCACCAAATGTGACTTCTTACTCATTACGAAATTCCTTTAAATCCAAACCATTATTCTCAAAAAGATACATTTAGTAAAAGTTAAAAATGCGTACAATTAGATTCATATGTATATAATATTTCAATTTTTTTACAACAAAGATATCGGTGAAAAGATAAGAAGAGAGACCATACAAGAGGAAGTAAAAAGGACTTCAAAAGAAAAAAAAAACACATTGATATATCATAGGAATGCTGAAATTAACGACAATGAATGCGAGCATCCCTTGAGGCACAAAGATAACGATGCAAAATTGAGAACAAAAATCGTATGTTAATGTGAGTCAAATGTCGCCTAATTATTTTCGTAATATGAAACGCTTTGCTTTCTAATATTATTTTCGTCAAAGCTTAATCTTTATACGTCATTAATTTACTGCATTAATGCGCATTTGGGCGTAAGTTGTAATAATGTGTTGAGAACGGATGTCAAGCCTATCATTACTAAACTTAAACTTAACTAAGTTATGACAAAATCTTTAAAAGAAAATATAACTATAAAGATAAATGAAATAGTGCTATAATGATTTGGTCGCATCGAACACAGCACAAAAAGCTACCGAAAAAAGAAAAGAAAATGTATACATGTATTTAAAATTGAACATAATAAGATATTTTGGGCAGTTTCAACACCTATGGGAAATCCCCAGTCATTACATTAATATCTTCCTAACGACTACCACTACAAAAATAACGCCCATGCTATTATAATCTTTATATTAGACGAACACACAATGTTTACAATAGGCTATTAAAAATGAGTAACGAATTTCCATTAATAATTTCGTTTCAATCACGGAACAAAGAAGCTATAAATATTTTTTATCGCAAATTATAGTTTTAATACGTTAACACTAAAAATAGAAAGTCGTGAAAAATGCCTCAAATTTATATACATAAACGAATGTTTTCAAAAAACTTTAGATCCGATGAAACGCAAATTTCAAATTAACAAAATAAGCTAAGAACTTCCTTAGATAGCTTCTCCTCTTTCTATACATTTTCGATCTTTTCACATGTTGTTTCACTTTATATTTATTTATGTCCTACACGGTAGAACTTGAGGGAAAAATGCAATAGATTTAAGAAACAATCAATTGGTTATATCAAGATCTATTAGATTCTCATAGAGTACAGATACTGAGCAGGTTTTTAGAAAATAGCCCGAGACCATGAGCAAATAGGTAATTATATCTGCTTCGGAGGTAACTTCGTCAGTTTGGATTATTTGAAATATTTTAAACGAACGTTATCTCCGAAACTATCTTACATAATGTCGTTTAAAAATAATTTAATCTTCTTACAATTTGGTCTTTCAATTGTCCCTCTCAATACCTGTAAAGAAATATAGTACCGTTTTGTACTATGATTATTTTTGGATGGTAACTGACATATATGTAAATTGATGTGCATTGACACTATGCAGAAATTCAAGTTCCTATGTCAGACTATTTGAGAAAGTAATGAACTTGAAAGTGATCTTATAAGGATTCGGTTTTCCTTCACTTTTTTATTTGTTTTATTTAACGTAAAGAGAAAAACATAAATTATTTGAAATATTCTATGAATAGTAATCAAGAAATAAACTTGTGTTCTAACATTTCCACAAAGCACAAAGAAGCGTAAATACATAAATAAAATATCAAATTAAATACGATTATAAATGTGACCATAAAAGTTATTCATAGTTCAGAGTGACATCTGTTTCCTTTTTATACCACCAATAAAAATGTTCAGTTTTATCTTTCTTCTCAGTTTTATATTTCCACAATTTATTTTTAATATTTTTTTTTTATTTAGCGATGTTTTATATTACTGTAACATTAACTAGAGTATACACTATCTACAAGCTCTTAGCTAATACAACACAACTTTTCTCGCCCGAAAAGCAAGTCAAAATTTTAATTTTAAATTTATTTTCAGGTTATTCCCACGAGGAACGTCGCTTTTTTAATTTATAGTCTTTCCACTTCTATTTTACAATTGAATAATTATCAGATAGAGAATATTTTTTTGAAAAAAATTACATTATCTGTACTAAGGGTCAAGGTGAACAAGAGTCCGATGTCGTTACAGCCTTTATATTTTTACCACTGTTTTTAATTGACTCTTATCACTCTCGTCATTTTTAGCTTTAGTTCAAATTTTCGAAACAATTTCTCTTAGTCACAAACATATAAATACTCAAACATGGGAATATCCATATTTTATTCAGTACGCACACACTCTTAGAATATCTATTGTAAAAATTTTTAGGCCTCCAGAATATTTATTTGGGAACAATTTACAGCTAAACGTGCATTTCAAATAAATGCTCCTTTAGTGTTCTCAAATTTATACCTTTTTGACTAAAAGTAATGAACACAATAAAAAGTTACCGTGATAAGTCCACTCTTAAATCATGTTTTGAATGTGGTAATCGTTTTCAACCACAATTTTCATATTTAACTATATTTAATAGGAAATAAAAAAAAATTATGAATATAAATAAGTCCTAAATACTCTTTTCGTTTACACATTTTTCCAAAAAATAATGTCTAAATAGGGAAAATTTGTGAACAAAAATATATACATATAAATTATATATTTCTTGTGTTGATGTAGTTAATATGAACAAACCACATAAGGAAATATTTTTACAAATAAGCGCAAAAATAATTCAAACAATTTTCACCATTTTTGGCCCTGGAAATTAAAAAATAAATATATATAAAATGAATAAGAATGAATGGATGAAATTGTACATTTAAAATATGATTTGAAAGTCATATTTATATCAGATTAATTTATATTTAAAACAAATTATTTTAGCACTTTTCACGTTTGAATCTTTTACGCCAAGAGTAATAAGACCGAGGTATTTACATGAAAATCCTATCCAACTTTATTCTTATACTCGATTACCTATCATGGTGTTCATTAATAATGTTGTTCATTCTTTAACAAGATTTCTGAGGTTATAATAAACCTAGGATATAATAAAAGTAAAAAGTGTCAAATTCTTTTTTAAAAAGTTATACACTAAAATATGGTGGAATTGGAGAAGTGAATTACTTGTAAAACTTTACTAAATAAGTATGCATATAAGAGTGAGTTAGAGCTTTGCGTCAAGATTTATCAAATGTTATATCTACCTATCACAACTTTGAATTCTGCCGCCTTGAGTGTTTTCAGATAGTTATCGCTTTAACAACCAAAGTTATGTAAAGATTCTAATATTTTTATGGTTCCTTCCATGTGGCCAATATTAAAATTTATTGCGACCGAATTGTGTGTGGTAATAAACATATTAATCAATAAATCTAGTTGCTCGACTTCGGGATTTTGACATGATTTCACATTTATATATATATATATATATATGTATATATATATATATATATATATATATGTGTGTGTATATATATATTCATTTTACCACAAAATTAGTCAATAAAACTACAAAATATTAAACGAATCTTAAATACTGAATAGGTAAATATATTTTATATCTATTTATTTTTTTATTTCCAGGGCCAAAAATTTGCGACAAAACAAGTATAAAACTATAGAAATTTTGGTGCGAAATGAATATTATCTTTATTACTAATTAATAATGTTCATGTTTATAGCAGTGGTTATTGAAATCGTAAACACTAAATATGTGCCTTTAAAGATCTTAAATATGTGAGTGAGACACAAAACTGATAATTTTTTATGTTAAATGTATCGAAAGGTACTATAGAATACATTGGAATACATTTAAATCTTGTATTTTTCTCTTGATATTAAATAAATCGAGAGACAACTTTAAATACACTTCCAACATTTGCTGTAGCTGTGTTCCCGGATATGTAGTAAACATTTGTTTTTCAGATATAATTTTGATTAATTTATTGATTAATTCGATAATTTAACATTAAATAAACTTAATAATTATTTTTGAATTTTCAAAACAGAAAATTCGTTGTTTGACATAATAAAAATAATATGGTTCAATAAAACATTCTGTATAAACTAAACTCAATAAGTAAACGGCTTTTTGTTTAAATCTAGTATTAAATTTAAATCGTATTTTAGTTTGGCTGTTCAAAAAATATTTTTCTAATTTTTTGCGCTTTTTCCGCATTTATTTCAATTTGATCTGAATTTTGTAATGTTTGCTTAAGTATGATTACTTTTTAGAACTTACGTATTCAAACAAATATATTTATCCATATACTCATAAATATTTAGTGAGCTATTCATTGTAAAAAAAAACAGTATAAAAGTATGTGAATAAATCAAAGTTCAAGTTTTAAAAATTTGAATTTGCATAGACATTAAACTACAATTTTGTTCATACTAAAGTCCCACAGGGAACTATAAAAGCCCTTAAGAAATTTAAACCGTTTTCCTATTTGAATCAGCGGTCGGGAAAGCTTGCCTTATATTTAACAATAACGAGAGCCCTTATGCGTGATTAAATAATTTAATTTTGTTTTTTAAGTTTAAATTAAAACCAAGTTAAATCTGTAATTTAAACTAGAAAAAAATTTAACTTTAAACAAACATAGAGATAAACAAGTACTAAATACGCATGAAAGTATGCATATTGGGATGGAAATATATCACTCATTTTTTAAGAATATTACATCAGTGTAGACAGTACATAAAATCTCTGTCGATTCTAAATTTTTCCTATAAAAAATTTTGAAAAAATGCCTCTTTTCGTATTAACGGGTGAAAAAATAAAATAAGATTAATTTATCACTTCTAAAGGGATAAATCCATTCACCAATCAGTATACGACAAGCCAGTGGATATCATTTATTTCATAGGAACTTGTGCCATCTTTGCTAAGTGCCCACCTGAAGATGTAACACAACAAAACCTAGGTCGTGGTAAAGAATTTAAATAAAGTAGAAATAATACTACATCATGTAATTTAATTTAATTGGGGAAATTTATTTCGTAAGAAATTCCCTTGCTAACACATTTATCGTTGTTGGAAAGCTTGTATTTGTTCTTTTATTTTAACGATTCATTTCAGCAAATTCGAAATTTTTTCACATATACATCATGACGTATTAGATTGGAGAAATTAAAAATTATACGTTGTTTTTTAATTTAACTGAAATACATGCTGAAAAAAATATTTCTGTAAATAAGTTTCTAATGCACTAATCTAATAATTAGTTTTAAAATTATTATTTTTAAACCATATTTTAGATTAACAAGGAATGTCAGGTGAGGTTGAATTCTTCAAACACTTTTATGCCCGCTTGCAATTTTTAAATTATTTGGCCACATTTTTTAGAAAAAAATTGTACATTTTGTAAATATTTAACATTTTTCTGACTAATTTTAATAAACATGCACATTTATCATGTAAAGCTATGTAAACGAAAAACCCTGTAACGGCAATGGGACGACAAATGAATGTTCCGAGAGTTTACCTAATACGTGTTAGAAACTTCTGGCAGATTTTTTGTCTAAAGTAAATATCAATTATGCATTAAACTAGTTATTTTGTTGTGGTTTTTCTCAAATTTCGGAGTTCGGACGCCTGTGCTTTTATTGGGTGTCTGATTTTATCTGAAACATCAATATCATTAATCAATTGTGGCATTTCGACCAGTTATTCAATAAAACAATTTTAATAACAAGAAAACACCCATTGCTCACGGAGATAAATAATGAAAGAAACTAAATATGTAACAAAATGAAACCTAGATCGTGGTAAAGAATAAAATAGAAATAATGCTACATCACGTAGTTTCATTTAATTATGAATAATGAATTTCTACAAAATTAACGCCAAATATATTTAAGAAATAAATATCATTGACACTCACAAAAACTCATTGTCAGCAATCTTTACACTATAAATAAACCGTACGATGAAAGCCACACTTACTTTTTAAGTTAAGAATTTTTTGAACTTATACAAATATATATTTTACCCCGAGCCTTTGAAAAATTTATCCGCATAAAATAAGAAATAGCCGAGATTCTTTTAAAAAATTAAGGTATCTTTAAGTTCCCCTTCTGAACCTGCAAAGAATATTTATATCACAGAAACAGTACTACAGACCCTCTTGAAATTGAACGAACTAAAATATTTTTTTTATTTCGACTATGCGTTTCGTATTTTACATAACAGTCTATCGGTCAGTTTTCAAATCTACGAGAAATCATTTGTCCGAAGTATTATTTCAAAGTTTATGGACACAAGTTGAAATCAATACTTTATTCAAGAGAAATTAATCATTGGATTACTTTAAACAAAATTTAACGGAGAGCTTTAATCCTCCGCTGGCAAAGTTAAATGAATTCCTAATATGAAAGTAATAAACGGTCTTCGAATATTACAGAATTCACGGCTTTGAGTGAAAACCACTGTATTTATTTTAAGTTCCATCTATTAATCGAGACTGTTATTCTTTATAAATTAAAATCATAGACAGAGCATTATTTTTAATCTGAGTATTGTTTTAAGATTCAGAATTAGCACAAACAGCTTTTTAACCTTTTACAACGACGCGAACTCTCTCGTCACCAATCAAGTGGAATAAGGTTTTAACTACTTTTTTTTTCGAAACTTTACACTTTCACTGTCAGTATGTCCCACAAGTAAACACAGTATTTTTTGACTTGAAATAATTTTCGCATGTATTTACGTCTTTAATTTTACTGGTCTATAATTGTTAATAATGTATTGATGTAAGTATCTACAAATTTAGTAGAAATCGGTAGATTTATCATAAAATGAATTCGTCCGATCAAAAATTTCAATTTATTTTTGTTCTTCCAAAAATTTATATACATAGTAAAAATCTGATAATATGGTAAAAAGAAATTACCATAAATTATAAAACTTTCTCTGTACATAAAATTGAAAAGATGTTCTGAGTGTGAGATGATTTTATCGTATACAACGTATAATATATTAAGTATACTCGTGTTTTTCAAATAGTGCTAGGTTTTAGATCAAAGATCTATATATTAGTATACATGATAACAGATAGATAAAAAATTGCAGATCGCAATTTCTGAGAAATACAGGCATATAAATGGATAAAAGGACGAGTATAAAAGTTTCCATTGTGTTTCTCTTTCAGATACCATGAAAAGAAAAATAGAGTTAAGTTGATTTGATATCATCTAAAATTTAAAAAATATTTTGTTTCATTGACCTGAGTGAAACTTAAAATGGTACTTAAATGTTAACATGGATAATTTAATTCTAGGAGGGGCATATGGGTATAAATTAGTCGAGACAGATCCGAACCTCATCATACTTTTAAATTTATTTATTTTTAAAGGGATATGACATGGGAAGTCGAAAGGGATGTGGGAATTTGGTCCCACCGCGGAGAGTAATAACACGATGTACGATGTCAAAAAGCAATATATTTGTTATGCACGGCCGAAAAAAAATATTGATTACTAAGTATTAAATTTAATCATTCACTTGTCAGCAAAATGAATTATTCATGAAGAAAGGCATATTTCAATATTATTTTTCGGATGATTGATTATTACAATTGTTGTGGAAAAATATAGTTTAAAAAATTTTAATTCTTGAAAAAACTTACATTTGCTAATAAAATGATACTAATATATCTAGTCAACAATTTTTATAGCAACTCTAAATTCGCATTACATATCAAAACGTCTACGTGAAATGACTGCTTGGTCACATTGCTGTCGTTTCTACGCTGTATTTTCAATAAGAAAATACAACTTTTAGTGAGCACATGTTTTCAACTGACTATCATGATCTTGATAAGTTTAAAAACTATTGAAAAATAAACTAAATTTCCCGTTCCTGTAAGAAAAATATGAAATGAAGGAAATTATTATTAACGCTATTTTCTTTCCTTATCATAAAAAAGTATAAACAAAAAGTAAATGTAAATGCATATGAAAAAATTACTTATACTAATAAAAATTTAATTCATGGTTAAGTTTTGGGCAATATACTATAATTGGAATTAACAAACGTGAGAGGACAGTGTTACCATATATATTGCTAATTAGTAATACAATTATCTGCATATTAAGCCTAACTTTTTCATGGAATTATTGGTAAATGAAAATAAAATGACGATAATACGTTTTTCTTAAAACCAAAAAAATATGTCAAAAGTGCAGAAAAGTAATTTCATTTACCAAATATGTCAGTTATTAGTTAAATTGTGTATATAGCATCAAATTGTGCATATTTAAATAAAAAGTCTCATTACAAAAACGGAAAAATAATTTGTTATTATAGGAGAGAGTAATTCTCTATTTTTAGAGTCCTGTTCCTCAAAGCGAAAAAATAGAACTCTTGTGGGATTACCTTGTCGTTCGATCTTCTGTCTGTCAGTCTGTCGGTCAAAACCTTTTTTCTCAGAAACAGTTTGAAATATTAAGCCAAAATTAGAATCGTATATTGAGGCCTATAGCCTTAGAGTGCTGTAAAAATTTCAAGTTTTTTTTATTAAAGCAATAAAAAGAAATGTCCCTGTAAAGGATATTTTTTTCTTATTTTTACCGTATTTTAATCTTAGCGAATTTTTGATCGAGTTACAATCTTGAAAGTCAAATTAAGGTCTTATAGCACAAATAACGGGAGAAGTCCAAAAATGTCTATATGGATTTATATTTTTTTTAAATATGTGCTTTTGAAGATATAGCATGTAATAAAAAAAATACAATTTTGTGATTGGTTTAATAAATATATTACGTACCGCAAAATGTTATTTTTAGTACATAATGTTTTTAAACAATATTTATTTACATAATATTAACCAAACAATATATTTTAAAGCCATAACTCAGCACAGCATGGAGAGCTCTGCATCCTTCGGCGATGAAATGGGACGGCTGCAACCCCGCACATTGTAACGCCTTGATTCGAGAGACAGAAGTATCATCCAACCTGGCGCATCCAATATTTGCATCCTTCGGCAATTGGCAGTGAAATGTGAAGTGCGCTCGTGGCAGGGCTGTTCTGTTCAGGCATTTTGTTCAGGCGGTAAAAAGATTTTAGAAATTATATAGCAAAGTTTTAAAATTGTCACAATTCGATGAGTGTTACTCACAGGAAAAGTTTTTGAATGCACGGGACAAGTCAACGATTCCCGGTTAACCAGTTCTAATTAGCAAGTAATTTCCAAATCCATAGCCCAACCCAGCTCCTTCAGTATTTGATAAGTGACAAAATACAAATGCCGACAAGCGTTGTCGTGTAGAAAGTGCTTATAGAATATTCTTCCTTTTTTTTTCTCTCTATGACAAATTTGCAAAGCTAATTGACGTATACGGTGATAGTTTATACTCCATTTAGAAGTTTGTAATATATCATGCGTATCTCACTAGAAACATCGAAGAATCTTTCATCTATGCTCTTTCACCTTAGGCTGAGTTATTAGTTATTTTTCGCGGGATAACCAGCAATCGGTCGGGTATATTTACATACCGATTTCTTCTCTTCTTCAAAATTGTAGTTTCTTCTCCAGTCTCAAGATGATTCAGAAAGTACTTTCATTCAAGCCGGAATAATGGAAACATAAGTACACCAATTGAACTAATTCTCTCAGTGAGATATAAACTTTACCAACACTCATTTTCTTATAAGTGCGGTTCAGTGCTTGCTTAAGTTTGCATCTGGTAAAATCGTAGTTCAATTACAGTTTGCCAAGCAGGTCATTATAATTCTTTAGTTATTATCTATTCCAACACTTCCAAAAAAAGCATCATGTATTTAACGATGTTATAAGCTAGTTGTAACTAAAGTTTTACTCCTAAGAAAGTAGACAAATTAATGTGTATTGCCAGATATAATCATCATGTTTTTAAAAGCTCGAAATAATAGAAAGGAAATTACGTATCTTCCATCTTTCTATAAATCTAAGAAACCTATGACTTATTTGATTGTTTTTTATAAATGGTAAAAATGACAAAACACCTTTCTCTCATAAAAATAATAATTTTATCCAAATTACTAATTTGAGAAACATCTAAGTTATAAAAAAATCCCTGTCGAGAACACGTCTTTTGCATGTTTTTTTTTACTTCGTCACTTATTATTCTCATGCGTACAAAGTGACCAATTTTCTATATTTCTATATTTAGTTAATGGCATACTATGTAAGAACACTTTGATAAGGTTGAAAAAAACTTAAATTTCTCTATTTCAGACCGTAACGTTACATGATAAGGAAACGGTTTAGTCAAAATGGTTTTGCAAATTTAAACCAACTTTTTCGATCAAGAAGCAATTGATTTTAGCGAACATATGAATCAGCGGGTAATAATCTGAATTGCAATTGTTTCATTTTTCATCTCATATTCTTTATAAGTGTGCACCAAATATAAGTTATACATCAACTTTTAATAAATTAATTTAAATTTTGAACAACAAAAGCACTATTAGTAAATTTAATCGAATATTTTATTCTATATTATATTGCTCAGAGGAAAAGCCTTCATGAGTTGTACCTGCAATTAATTAATTGCTCGTATCGATCTTTTATCTTTTATGTGAACCCCTTCCCTCTTTTTCCTGAACTTGGCTATAATTTAATAAAAGCAAGATTTTATTAAAATATTCAAATTTTATGTTTATTGCATTAACTATATTTTTTTGCAAGAGTGATATCAATTTCAGTTTAATTACAATAATTTTATTATAACAATGAATATTATTGTTTTTAATAAAATTAAACGTATTTATTAAATCATTATGTCTCAAAATACAAGTAAAAATATATTTGAATTTCATTACTCTTTAACTCAATATTATAAGAAAATAATAAAATGGGATAACAATTTGTTGTTGAATAATAAATAACGGATTAAAGCAATCATAAAAAAATTTACTCAAAATTATCAAATTATAAACAAAAAAAAACAAAAAAGTTTAAGGCACTAAACAGTTAGCTTTACCAAATCAAATATATATATTATTGCCAATTTATATCACGCAAGCGAAGCCAAGAGTAGACATTAGTTAAAATTTAAAAAAAATTTAAATCGTCAATCGGGTTTAATTAATAGGATAATAAAAGTATGCGATCTCATAGGACTAAAATTAAATTCAGACTCATCTGAAATATTGGTTATTTAGCGCATAACGATCTTACGTAATGGAACAAATAAAGAACTATCACTCTTTGTGCACATTTATTGCGACATGAAAATAGTTTATTAAAATGAATTAAATCAAAATAGTGCACAACGATATAAAATGAGTAAAATATTCCCATTTCTCTAATGAAATATAAACCACTTGGCACGTATTTAATTGCCTTAATTTTACTTGATTTCTCAAAAAATAATTGAAACAATTCTTCAAAATTGACCTTGGGGAAAAAACAAATTACGGATTTATTCACAAATCCAAAAAATTCCTGATTTACTTATAAGGACTTAACTTGCATTATTTATATTTTATTTCTTCAGTGTCATCAGTAGTTACATTACATATTCAATACAATATTTGGCCAGACTGCGCAGGTTTCGAGGGTGACAGTATTAAGCATAAGGTCGTTCGAGGAAAAAAGAAAAATCTTAAAAGAAAATCTCTACGACATTAGATTGGTCTTCTGCAGAACGTATATAACTGCATATGTGAGAGACTATACTATTATATCTATGTATGATAGTGGCGAATACTATCCCAGTTATTTTTGTTAAAATTTCAGTTAAGTGTACTATATTGAAATTAAATAACATTTTTGTTTTTAATCTTATCTATCAGCTAGCAACATGTATTCATTGAATACTTAGTGGCTTTGAATAATATATTGCTTCGAGAATGTTTGAATATCTCTTGTAAATCTCAAATTTATAAATCGAAAATCATGGGTTCATTTTATGTGCACACAATTCACCATATATGACCGCTATTAATGTCGATATTGGCATAAACTTACTGTTCCTATTTAAAATGAGGCCTATTAAAGTTTGAAGTTACCTCGGCAGAAACTTTCATTCATTGGAGCTTGGTTACATGGCACTGATTTTAAAGACGTTCTCGCGTCAAAAAAGATGTGATAACCCACAATCTGGAGTAAAATTCCTTTTAATTTTCAATACAATCTAACATTATTTAAATTTACAGTAAAGATTTCACATAAACAAATAATCACATTTCTCCAAATATATTTGTAATAACTTAAATGAAATAAAAATTATTTCGGAAGCGATATCGTTTTTTTCTTTCAATAAAATATAATTAGAATCACTTATAAGTAGCCCTCGTGAAAAGACATAGGCGGTAATGTTCCTTGATTATATCTACACGCGTGTGCGTTTGTGCGTGTGTGTATGCGTGCATGCGTGCGTCCATCCGTCCATCCGTGCATGCCTGCAAGCGTATATGTGTGCGTGCGTGTGGGTGTATGTGTGTTCAAGGGCTAAATTTGTGAAATTTACGTTACGGTTACGTCCCAATTGTCAAAGAGGTAAACGTTCTTATGAAGCTGTGCTACGACGAAATACAAATAATAAAATAGTATGTTTAAAAAAAACAGTGTGGGTTTGAAGAGGGCTAGAAATAAGAACAAATGGAGTTAGAAATTGACCAGGATATCCTTCAAAATATTTAAAAAAAAAGTAAGTTCCTTTTATACAGATCCAACTGATTGTAAAGTTTTGCAGCTTAGTTAAATATGTCATAGTGTCTCACCAGCCTCATTTTTTTAAACGTTTTTCTTTACACCCACATTGATTAAGAAATCACCGGGCTATACACTATTCAGAAATAACCATTTTAACCGTTTTTCTAAAAGTTTATCTATTTAATACGGTTTTTGGGGTAATTTAATTAAAGTGTCAGGAATGGGCTAATAAAATCATGACTTGGTACGCTATTGCCGGTGGACAGTTATTAATGCCATAAATTGTCTTTCTTTTTCTTTTTTTAACTTATCTTGATTCAATATGTAGCCCATCAAATATGACTTCTAATGTATTACGAAGTTTCCTTAAATACATCCATTGTTAGATTCATTTATTTATCTATTCCTAATTTCTTAACGAATATCTCGATGAAAAGATTCAATTTGGAGTGCTCATCGTATATGTCAAAGTAAAATAGACTTAAAAATAAAAAATACCTTTGTATAACAAAAGAATGCCAAATTTAATGGCAAAGAATTCAGTCATCCCTTGAGGGAGCTTCGTACAAAGAAAAGATGCACAGTTGGGGGCAAAAATCGTAGGTTAATGTGAGTTGCGAATATTTAGTAATTTCGCTAAATTATTTTCCTAATATTAAACGATTTTTATCTTGATAAAATTTTCGTCCAAAACTTAGTATTTATATGCTTTTAGTTTACAACCTAACTAGAGTTCGAAACATCTTGTTTGGATTACACGTGTACCATAAACGATAAATCACGAAATCACAATTTACGTACAACAATCACTCCTATTGACTGGCTAAATCTATTACACAAACTTTCCTCTCATTTACCCACGTAAATAAACTTAACCAAAGTACGTGTCAACAATTGGTCTGACTAACGTAAATATGGAACAGGAAGTAAGCACTGTATAATATGTTACAATTAGTATACACATTGTTAACGGTAATACAAATACGAATGATTTCTCTCATTCTATTATACGGTTAATAAATTATAATTTCGTTGTTTCTGACAGTCCAGCGTAATTTATTTTTTATAGACCATTACACAAAAATAAATAAAACTGATGATAATACATCATTATTTTAATGTTTTATGTAATAGTATAAACATATCGTAAATAAGAATAAGGATCTTATATAATTGGAATCGATGAAAAGAGTAATAAAAAGAAATAAATCAAAATTTTATTAGCATTGAATTGTTCATAAAATTTTGTGACGTAAATAAATTCGTATTTAATGGTATATTTGTACGGAGAAATCAAGTACGCATATAAACATCTAATTCGAAAGACGTTTTAATTTCAAGTACATTTTATATTATAGATTAGTTTTCGATCTAATAAAAACTCAGTATTCACTTTGAATCCTGAGTTTTTATTATATTACGAATTAGCTCCCTTGATTGTAATTTAAACTACTAATGTAATTTATGCTATTAAATTTAATAATATATTACAATGATAATAATTTAGAGGACAAGAAACTAAAATTAAATATCCATAGCGAATCAACCAACGTACCTTCTTAGTAAATCACATTAATTAGTTTTGATAACAATGAGATTTTGATGCACATTTTTCTATTTTCAAAACTTCGTTGTTTATTATTAATTACATGTTGTTTACCAAAAAATCAATGTCCGTTTTCACATACTTAACCACATAAATACGCACATTTCTTAATTTTTTTTTTAAGCGCCCTATATTTTATTCCTTCATCGTCGTTTCTTGCTGTAACTCTCATTATGTGAAATATAAGAATTATTATGATTATATTCATTTAAAACACATGTAAAAGCAATTGTAATCATTACAATTCATCAGAAATCATTAAAAAAAATAGCGAATAACAGATTCGTCTGTGATTGAAAAAAAAGTAAACTCTATATAAATTAAAACTCTATCTTAATGACAGAAAAAGTAATGACGAGCAACTTAAATGAAAATATAGCTATGAAGATAAAAGAAATTATGTATAATAAGACAACCACGTCAAACGATTGAGAAGAAAATTTAAAATACTGACATAACATGTTATGAAATAGGAGCAAACTAAGCCATTAAAGATTAAAACGGGAAGAACTTTTTCAGACAATCGATGAAAACGTATTCAACATATATCAGAGATATAAGTTATAATAAATTCTTGGTGAGTTAGGATTCATTACATTCCATACGAAAATGGAGACTAAGCAACTTTTCAGAAAATAGGACGTGACAATGAGAAAACAAATTATTAAATCTTACTTGAGGGTAAATTTGATGATTTAAATTTAAAATGCTGTAAAAGAATTTAATCAGAGAGCATATATTCAAATCATGAAATCGATCTTGAAATATTCTTATTTCCAAAAATGTTTTAGGAACTCCATAAATCAATACCAAATAAAAGAATTCTGATCATTTCACCTAGTCTGTATGTCCATCCGTAGGTTCTATCGTCATATATTTCTTTTAATTTAAAACCGATTATAACAAAATAATCAAGTCAGATTTAATACAATTACGTAAACACTGAAAAAATATTTCTTATTTTTAGGTTTTCATACCTGAAACTTATAAGATCACTAACATGTCCATCAGTCCATCTTGTAATAGCAAATTTTCTCAGAAATCATGGGACGCAGAAACATGAATTTTAAATAATACTTTTTATTAACGTAGGTATTTTGCAATAGAAATTTTTTTTTAAATTTTTAAATGAAAATAAAAGGGTGAGAAGGGTAAAAATATAGTCGTATTTTCTCATTTTATTTATTACTTAGATATTATTTACAAGGATATATTTTCAAAATAACGCAGACGTAGAGGAAGTATTTGAGTTCATAGAGAGACACTTGTAGATAATGAACTTGATATTTGTCCCTCAACCGACCGTGATGGAAGCGGACAATCAGAGGTGGAATACGATCAAACATGGTTAAGACGGTTTATACCGTCGATAGAATTACTAAGAGAAAGATATCAGAATTTGGCATTACAGCAGAAACGTAATTCAGAATTTGAAGGAATCCTAATTTACTAAGACAATTCTCGGAAAGACTCGGCATATACAGCTTATACATCCATAGTCAAGCATAGAAAATAAGGATGTTAAAGAGGGGTTTTCAATTATTTTAAGTATTTTTTACTACTACCATGTAAAACTATGTTATTACATGGGCATAACGTCTTTTGCTAATATTTTCTTTCAAATATTATACAATGTAAGTGCATATACAGTAGGCGAGAATAAGAAGTAACTTCGCAATAATAAGTTTTGAAAATAGAAAAATTTGCGTATGAAATCAATTATATATATTTAGCCCTCACGAAAACCCTTAGGAAGAGTCACAAAGACACTTTTGAGGCATTTATTAAAAGAAAAAAATTTAGGTGGGCATTTCAGCCCAAACAACAAAGAATATAAAATCAAATAAAGCTTCCAAGGAAAAAACTTAATAAATATAAAACCTACACATACGAGTTAAAAAAAAACACGGAGAGGGCGTTTTTAGATTTTCCTATGTAAATACAAACTCAGTGTGACTTGAAAATTTTCCACATATTAGCAAAATCAAACATGTTTTAAGAAGACTGAATATATCAAGTTTAAAAGAAAAAATTATTTTAAACAACATAATTTAAAAAAAGTGTTAAACGTTCACTTCTATTCACGATTATGTAAATAGTATAGTTATGTTCTTGCGATAACAATATTATTGGCGATGCTGCAAAAAAGTCAATGTCTCTCATTTATCAAACAACTGAATGATCGCTTTCGAGTCCTTTCTTCTTTTATAAATTTAATATTCCATGATTATACTTTCCTTTTTGGGAAAGGATTTATACTTAATTATATTTTATTTACAAATATTCGTGTATAGCTCTTTTAAATATCTTCAGTGTACGAAATAATTCTGTCACATAATTACCCATTAGTTACCCACCTTAATTTTAGCGTTAAAATAAGGTTAAATGTTATACTTCGTCGATGTGGTACGAGAAATATATACATCAATTTAATTTCAAATCATAATTTTCCAAGATTCAGTACCTGAAAAGGGAAAAAAAGCAGAAACCTTATAAAATTATGCATTTGTCCATCTGCCTGTCACAGCCGTTAGTATGTAAAATTTTTAATTTCCGTATCTTGTGGGATACATCAATAGGAAGTACAAGTTACAAGAAGCGCAAAAATATATTTTTCGAAATCTTATGTAGAATATTTTCTTTGATATCATTGAAAAGGTCCATAAAAATTGGATCATCTTTCTCCTCTATCTTTGAAATTCCTAAAACCAAAATTGTAAAAAACCACTGTACCTAAAGTTTACCGACAGGACAATTCTAAATTTCGTAGCTTTTGATATATTCATTGTAAATTTATGCCTGTGAAAGCTATTCTGAGCATTGCATTTACATTGTAAAAGATGTGGCGAAGTTCTAAATAGTTTAATAGAAATATTATGTACCCCTAAATATTAACATGTCACTCAATATATAATGTACCCCTGTAGTAGTAATTCTACTTGCACTTGAGAGGTTTAATTTTTTTAGACAAACAATTATCACGACTTGTTTCCTTTAAATATTGTCTTTATAATATATAGCTTCTTTTGTAGGTTTCCCATTATACCACCGCAAATTTCATATTTTTCATTTAATGCAAGAAAGTTAAGTGGTATGACAAATATGACAAAAATAGTTATTATGTCGAATAGGCAGACACAAATTGCATCAATGAAAAATAGTTTGAATGTTTTTTTTTATTTTAAATTAACGAAGTACATAGTCATTGATTAACGAGCGAAACGAATGCAAATGAACGTGAATTGCAAATTTATAGCGATAATATTTAAGAGGATTTTTCCCTTATAGTATTTTTGTTATTTTTAAACAGTGAGCTATGGCCATGATTATAAAATTTGTAATTCAATATTTTGGACAAGATAAATATCTTCTTATTTCTTAAACATAATTTGTCTGTGTCTGGTTATTTTTCACTATGGTTTTAATAGGTTGTTTAAATAAATAACTTTAGGTTCTCTTTACTACACTCAGCTATGGCTGGAAATAAATAATGAAATTTATCTTTCAGCCTAATTTTCTATTTATATTGTATAACCTTATTAAATTGAATCATATCTATACACGGATTCCTCCATGTTTATGGTTTTTAATTTTGTTTACTTTCAAAATATTATGGACCGAGCATTTAATAATATTTTTTTTCACTTTCCTTCCCTAAGAAGAAAATAAAAAAATTACTAATCTTGTTTTATCTTTATTACTGATATGTTTCAATTAGGCCATGCCTATTTTATTTAGAATTATAGATAACTTTTTAGTTTCTGACTGGAAAAGTATAATTAATATTTAACATTCGTAAAACATAATTCATATTTAAACTTTTCCGTTATATAAAATTCATATCATACAAATTAGCTTTGATTTTTTAAAAAAATCCCAATAACGATGTAAATAATATGTCTTAAATATCCTTTAAGGTCTAGCAACATTTCATAATTTTATTTGTTTCACCGAAAATTTACTCCATACTTTCTGTACAGACAAAGATAGTTTGTTTTTTCTTACTTTAATGCGCATTGTTTTCATATAGTTAATGTATTTGTGGCTGAATGGAACTACGAAAAGAACTACATATGGACATGGATATCACAGACTTACAGAATTAGGGTTTTTAAGCTACTTTAAAGTAGTATTTTTTAATAATCTTATTTAAACATTAGCAATATACAATTATTTTGTGATGAATAATTATAAAAAATACAAAATTATAACATTTACCTCACACGTTATTGGAAAAACTTATTGAATGAAATGTTATTTTCTTTTTTCCTTTTTTTTTAAAGAAATATAATATGGCCTGCGTAATGTAAATTTTTGAAAGTTTGTAAAATAACCTACACACCACACATAAATATAATAAATTATATAGCTGTATGAAAATTATTTAGACAGAAATAGATTTTTGTTAACTCTATGAGATTATACAAGAAACTGATCTATTTACGGGACGCGCTTGGCTTTATGAGCTCTTTTAACACCGATCTACCAGCGACTTGACACATCTGATACAATATTTATCGCTCGGAATCTTCTGCTAAATTCTCAAACTTTCAAAACTGTTGTTTATATATTTGCTATTTAGATGTTCCTTACTTTTACTTGAATTAATACAAACTTTTCATATAATTTTCTGAAATGCGTAATTGTTATATTTTTGGTATAAAGTTACAAAATAAAACCTTAGCATAGATTTTTTGAACATATTATTAACTATACTCTTAAATCTGGCTTAATAAATTATCAACTAAATATTGCGAAGGAAGAAGAAAGAACACTAAATATAAAGAACCAACAAGGGAAGCAAAGCTATACTTGTAAAATTAGTAAAACTTTCTAGACATTTTTTTTAATGCATATGAAAGTAGTAGTTCTGAATGATTTATTTACACTTTAAGGTAGGAAATTATAATTAGTAGAGTAGATCTTTGTTTGTGGTTTTATTTCGGGGCTTATTTTTTGGGGCTTGTTTGGTTTTATTTCAATTAATTGCAATCTTTTATTCTTGTCTGTAAACTGTTCGAATATTATTTTCATACGTTTTCATTACCTAGTTATTCATTCTCTTTAGAGATATTCTGAATATTGTTATTTGAAGACTTTTTTTAGCCAGTCATTTGAACAAAACTGGAATGATTTCCTCAGTAAGTATCTAATTTTTCAACTCCATCTACTTTCTTTTTATTCATCTTCCTCTTTTACAAAATTACGAACTTAATTTTTAGTTTTCCATGGCAAAATTGCCAAAATGGAACACTAATGGAAACACTCCAGTGTCTGTCAATTCGTCCTTCTATCACAGGCGTTTTTTTCTGCAACTATTTTACGTTAAAATTTGAAATTCTACATAAAGGTAGAATATGGCAGCGCAATTATAGACGCAAAATATACAAAGTTTCATTGTGTTTCAGGGTTTAATTTCATATAGTAAGATGTAAAATGAAAACATATTGAAGAACGAATTCAAGAACACTCATGATGTGTTTTTTTTATAAATTTATTTAAACTTTTTTTAGGAATAATATTTAAAATTCCTTTTGTTTAAATATTTTTCATGCAATTGCTATTCCTCACCCTTTTTATCAAAACGTTCGCTCAGAAAAAATCTAAATAAAAAACATGAAAAATGAAAATTACATATAGATTTAACCAAAATGGCCGTGATTGAAAAATGAGAGCGTGATTAATTGTTTTAACCATTTGATGGTTTATTTCCTTATATCTACTGAGCTATTGGTATTAGAAAATAGTTTCTCGTCGAAACGCTCCCCAATCACATCCGCGCGTGTTCCTTGTTACACGATAGTGGTGCGGTTGGCGGCTAAGCAGAAAATTTTAATTTTTCTTATTTCCCCATATATCTAAAATATAAATATAATCTATTTTTTTGCAAATATTAATTTGCAAATATTACATTACTACCCAATAATAATAAAACCTTTAATGACACTATTTTGAAATAAATACAAACTCTAATACCTTTTAAATGTGCGAAAAAACATCTCAAACTCTTTTAAGTACACAACGGTCAAACTACTTCTACCTATCCAGGATTATGGAGATACAATACATTTGAATTTAATCGAGAGACTTTTCAAAAAATATAACTATTTCAAAATTTATCTATTTAATTTTTCTACAGCCTCAAAAACGTGAAGCTATATCTCAGCATGACGTAAGACTTAAATGTATGAAGTTTAATCTGGATCAGCTAAACCTATACCTTTTTTTATAAAGCACCAACACCTGTCAGCTCACGACCTTGAACTATATCTTAAAAATATTAAGATGTTCCCAAACCCTCAATACTGCGTTCTATGGATAATTCTTTACTGTACATGCTGCAAAATTATGTAATCAACTGAATTTAAATATACAAAGAACGCCATCGATTGCTGCCTCCATATGTACTGGAGATCCTTTTATATCTCATCATTACCTCCCTAAAGAGTGGTTTTCCTTTTTTTATATTTGAAACTCTTATTCGTATGTCCATTTACATGTATATATTTTTTGGTTTCTTGTTTATTGTAACTAACTTATGAATATCAAAAACCTAACATCAACCTCTGTGCTAAGTCTACAATGTGTTTACTTAACTATTTAATTTTCAATAAAGTTTAATAAATGAACGAATTATTATAATGTAGCAAATTCACAAAAACTACCTTAAGTATTGTTTAGGTATATTCCACATCACCCAACTTACTAAAATCAACAAACGCCCTTAACAACAAATTCCTTCTTCCATTCAATAAAAAAATTTGCACATGTATGTATTTGCGAGCTTTTGCAAAAAAAAAATAAAAAGTAAGTTTTTCTTCTCTCTTTGCTTAATTTATGGATCATAATCTACTATATATTTTTAAATTAAAAGGGCATAATAAGGGTAAAATAATAAATTCTCAAATCTTGTAACCTCTTAAAATATTATTGACTTTCGTTTGTGAAAGATATATTATGTGTATTTCCGAAATATATATTAGACTTTAATAAGATTTTTTAAAAAAATTATTGTTAGTCATGTCACGGTCGAAGTTCTATCCTAGAACTATCCGACGTATATAACGATCAAATTTACAATACAATATCGTAATTATTTTTCTTGAATCAAGATAATAAATTTTATTTTAAATAATTTGTGGGAATTCCACTTTCAATTTTAATCGAAATTACAATCTTAAGACGCAAACGGATTAGTTTACAAATACCGGAATTACATTTTTTGAGTGTTTAAACTGAAAAAAATATTAACTATAAATTGGTTTTATTACTCACACATAATTGATATGCAAATATAGAAATAATAATAACTCACACTCGGGATGTATAGACAAGGTTTTCTTACCCCCATCAAAAACATAGGATACCACCATAAAGAATCTCAAAATCTGATATATTCTTATTTCAACCATGACAATTTTCTTCTCATTTATTGTGATATGTAAACAAGTTTCATCTCTAGTTTAATCATATATTAATCTCCACACGAAATACATTGTAATATTAAGCCATAATATATCTACAATATATATGTATTTATAATTGCCTGTTAAATAATCAGTATATAATTTCGCCTCTTTAATTTTCCATGATATACGCGGAACAATGAGATTTTAAAAATCTTTATTCATTCATTTGAAAATGTTCTTAATTAATTCGACAAATTTAATATGACCGGAATCGAGAATTTTCTAAGTTCTTGCCTAATACATTATTTTTCTAAGTTCTTGCTTTTTTAATATTACTATTCATATGTAAATTTTTCTTTTTATACCTGCAAAGTTGGGAGACAATGTATTATTATACTGTAATAATAAACAACATATAATAAAATATCACTAATATTATAATTATATCTGACATGAATAACAGCAGTCAAATATTGAGAAATATTATATTTTATAAATAAAGTATGAGCTTTTGTGTTTGCGTTTCAGTACCAGATTTGTTTTGGGAGAAGCTGCATTATGTAGTGAAACCAATTATTGTAAATACAGAGCAATGTTTAAATTTTGAAACTAAAATTTCGGTGCGTAAAGTAATCGAATTATTGTCATTTAAATATACTCAAAATATATAATTTATGTAAAGTTACAATATTTTATAAATCGAATAAATAATTGGATATTTGAAAAACTTTTACGAGCGAAAAACATAAATAACTTTACCTTTAAGAGAGGGGCGTATTTCACTTTTCGCATTACCCCGATTAGAAGTTAAAAAAACTTTTAACCGGATTAAAATTTATTTAAGATATAAATTTGTTCGCGAAATGTTATACATAAGAAGAAAAAAGTAGTCAAGTCATTTTTATGTCGCTTTTTGCGTCCTTTCCCGTCGAATTGTGGCAGGTGAATATGAGAAAAAGTCATCTTTCGCAAATATCTGTCGACACAGTGCCGTCATATTGGCCTAGAGTGTCGTTTTTGAATATTATATATATATATATATATATATATATATATATATATATATATGGATTGCCTATATTACTTTCATTTATTAATGCAAGTTAAGCAAAATAATTTAGGGCATTTGTTAAATACACTTGCGTAGTTAAAAAGTTAGAGGGCAGACACACTATTTCACAATTTGGTATCTCATATCTCCCGAAGGAGATGCCACAAAAAAAATGCACAGCAAAAATATTGCGATTTCATTTTGAAACACATTTTCTATAACCCCTCGATCGGGTCCGCGAAAAAACATTTCTCAATTCGAAATATCTTTCGAAGGGAGGTCCATAAAAAATTAAAATTGTAGTTTCACGAATCACATTTTACATATTAGCGTAATTATGAGTAATATACGCATCTGGAAAATATGATCGAACTAAAATATCACTATGGTCTAAAATGTCATTGTGATCGAACTTCATTTGAAATTTTTATGACGCTGTGAATTACGTGTGGATAGAGAGGTGTAACAATATTATAAAAGTTGCATCTTTTTTCCATTCGCTTACGGTACCCTAAAACTTATAAATAACAATATTATAAAAGTTGAATTTTTTTTCCATTCGCTTACGGTACCCTAAAACTTATAAACATGAGTACCTATAGAACACATCAGGAGGTTTCAGTACATACTTAAGCACATTTAAAAATTGAAGGACACATAATATTTCTATGAAACTGTTTATAGTAGTGAATATTATTTTTTATCACGGTATTTTCCTCGTACCAACCAATATATTTAATATTAACCGGTATATAATTCACAGTCTTCATAATATTTCAAACATTTGTGTAAAACTGTAAAATTACGTACGCTTTCAATATCTATGTTTTTTGGTGGTATTGAGTTAAGTAATTTTGTAGGAGGAGGCACCAATTTTTATTGGTATTTTCAATAATATAAAAGAACTATTCAAAAACTTTTATGAAAAATTGTAAAAAATACTTCTTGAATCCTTATAACCTGTTACCTCGATTGAAAGCCATATTATATGTTATGTTTATATTCATATGTTATATACGTATGAAGTTAAAAAATAAAACATCCATTACTTCATTTGAATCCTCTAAAGCTTCTATTCAAATATTCTTCAGGATCAAAATATATACGGACTCACATTTTTTAACATTTTGCCAAATTTATATTTTCTACGTTAAATGGTTTCTGAGAGAAATGATTGACAGTCGATAGCATGAATAGTCTCATGAGGGTTCTCTTGTTTTCTTTTTACGTAAGGAACTCTAAAAACTAAAAAAAAGTCAGATGTCCATACTTTAATACAATAACTTTACTTCAACACAAAACCAATAAATATCATTAGAAAATAAAAATAATTTAGCTTTCATTTTAAAACAGTTTGAAACAAAACGAAATAATTGTGACGCATATTTTTAAACACTATATTTCTTTATTTACTTTAAAAGACGAAGAACTGTCGAAATTGCCTTTATTGGGCAGTGAGCCAAAATTTGACGTTTCTACGCTTTGTAAAATAAATAGAGTATGAAAATCAAGTATTAAAATAATTTCATACAGTAGTTTCGAGATCTTTATGGCGATAAAATTCATATAAATGTATATCATACAGATAGAATAATATCATACAGCTTTAGAGACGCAATATTATTCCAATTGAAAGTTATAGTGTTCCGCGAGGATATTTTATTGGGTACGAGATGATCGGCAGTTCATTGTCCACTTTGTACTTGTGGGCTTATCTAAGTTAAAAGAGTATCTCGCAAAGTCATAGAAAGTGTATTATTACCAGTTACAGTACATGACCATAATGATGTATAATTTCCTACTGCATCTATTTGATGTGTCGTGTAACACATTCACGATGAGCGCTTTCAGCAGTAAGCTTGGTAACCTGAGCTTACCAACGACGATTAATTTCTGTTGTATTTACATTTACTCTTCTTCTGATCACGGAAAAAATAAGGAAAAAAAAATCATAATCATCAACTTCATAATTCAAATTTCAAATCAATTTTATTAAAAAACAAATCATGATAATGTTTATGTTATCGAATTTCTTCCTCCATTAGGTTTTCCTTTCATTTAGAAATTTATATGTAAGACCACAGGCATCACGCCAAGAGCGCTGACAAATCTTGTATTCATACGCCTTTACTTTGGTTTCAACTGGTGACCTTTTTCTTAGCAATACCATCGACATAAACTTTCATTTTGATGACTAATTTGTGTCTTAATTTTTTTTTTCTGACTGATTTAATTCCTGATTAAATAATATTGTCAACAATAATTTATATATATATATATATATATATATACATATATATATATATATATATATATATATATATACATATATATATATATATATATATATATACATATATATATATATATATATATATATATATATATATATATATATATATATACATATATATGGTACTACTAGGCTTATTTGTGGAAATTCTTTGAAAAAGTTTGTTTACGTAGAAATATTATTTGAAAATTCTTAACTACCTTTAAGAAGTGTACATTGGAAAACATAAAATACAAATAACAAATCAATTACGAAAATATAAAAAAAATACTCCAATAAATTTCTTGAACTAAATGCTCCTAAATAAAGACATCATCATTTTCTTTTTAAATGTAACATTTCGTTACAATTCGCAATCTTTGTAATAAGAAACCAAAATACTTTTCTTATAATCTTTTTGCAAAATTTTCACGGCTTGTTTCTAATATTCTAATATTTGATGTCTTATAAATAAACATAAGATGTTTGTTATCGTTTTAGACTTTAGAAGGAAAGCATAAAGATGTCCAAATTAAATTTTCTTCCCTCCTATTGGGCAGTGCATTTTCTCATTTTGTATTGACGTCATTTGCATTTACTATTTGTATTGTGAAACTTTTTCGTGTGGAAGATATATTTTCAAGGACGTTTTGAGCCTGATTTTTACTGTAATGTTTACGTTTTGGAGAGTTCAGTAGAAAAGGAAAGAATATTTACATTTTCATCATGGATACACAAGTAAATATTTATAGTAAAATAGTTGAAAAAGTTTTTTCCTATACCTTTCAATACAACCAACAATTGGGGTTACCTAGTGCGCATCTAATCGACTAGGGTGGAGAGCTGGATAGGTTTTTAAAATGAAATTGAAGTTATAATTAGCGTTTTTCACGTTTAATTGATGTTTGCGAAATATTTAACTACAGAATTATTTGCAATATCTTCACTCGCTCCTTTTCTAATTTTTGACGTTCGTTTTAATTGTTCATGCCTATTCTAATTTTAACCATAAATTTAAAATATCTCAAAAAATGTATTGGCGTTTGATTGGAACCAATGTGGTGTCATCTGCATAATATAAGTTTTTCTGTAGCCACCTACCACAATACAATCTGTCCAGCCTTTAAAAGTGATGCACATGATCCGTATAAACGTTGAATATGAGTGGCGATAGTATGCACCCTTGCTGGACGCCTGCACGTGTATGGAAGTTTCTAGACAATACATCATCCGTTCATATTGGTGCTGTTCCTTTCTGATAAAGACCTTTCATAAGGTGTATAAAATGTGCCGGTGTGCGCATTTGTGTCAAAATATTCCACAAAACTGACCAGTTCATAAAATAGAATGGTTGGGGAAAGTTAACAAAGTATATATGCGTCAGTTTGTCGAACTTATTGGCCTCTTCAATGATGTGCACAACAATAACGATCTGCTCACTTGCGGACTTTCATTTTCCAAATCTAGCCTCCGGTCCAGTGTAAATCTCTTTGGATAAGTAAGCCTTTAGCCTCTCGTTCATTTGCATAAAAGATTATTAGCTATACATTGTCAGAGTAACGCCAGCCACTTTTACTACCTTGAAACGACGTATAATCACCGAAAATCGGAAGAACTTTATGTTGATATTGAGTCATAATATTCTATAACTATCAAATATTTATTCAAATGTCCCTTTTTGGTAGAACATGAGTGGTGGACTTAAACAGCCTATAGAACAGTGCTATGTCTAATTATAACTTATATGACTATGCGTCGTCACCGTGGTGTATCGGGTTGATCACAAGGCATACGGCCTTTGACGATGCGGCGCACCGCGGAGACCCGGGTTCAATTCCCGGCCGTTCATCGAACGGGGTTGGACTGGTGTTATGGTTGATTGTAAGAGATTTCGATTGTAGCCATAAGTTTGCCATATGTATCAATTATATATATTAAAGGTGATAAATAAATATAAAAATAACGTACGCTATTTTTTATGAATTTATACTTCATTTTGTTTTGTGGAAAATAAAAGTAAACTATTTTCTTTAATACTGTTGTATATTCATCGCCAAAGTAGGCTATTTATGTTTGCGATATAGTTGTTTGTGTATTGTTGAACATCGAAATACATCAGCTTACATTAAGTTACACTAATATAGTATAAATATACGGTCGCATTAAAGTTAAAAGTTATAGGTGGTTAATTTCTGTATTACATTCATTCACATTTCTGTATTATATAGACGTGGAAAACCTTTATATCTATTGGATATACTCGTTGAATATAAACACGTTGCATATAACGTTTATATTAAAAGCGTCTGCGGAATATAATCTATGAAATAGTTTTAAGAAAAATGTTCTTTATCATACATTTTTAAGTTTCATTTTTATCAATTCATATTATTCTATTTATATTGAATGAGTGTAAATTAGAAGTAAACATCTACTTATACATACACTTCTAACGTGCGGATACATAGCAGTATCACACATCATTTTTATAACACTATTTAATTAAAGATATTTTTGTATATATATATATATATATATATATATATATATACATATATATATATATATATATATATATATATATATAATTGTATTGTGTAAGTACTGCTAATTAACACTTTGGTGGTTATTATCTCATTTGTAGTTTGAATAATAATTGAATATAATTGCAAATTAATTGTCACAAATTTGTGTGTCATAATGTAGCTGTACCAGGTTTTATAACGAATTTATGTAGATATATTGTGTCCAAGAAAAACTTGTAATTTAGAATATGAATTAGCTTACGATGTATGCAGCCGCTTGAATCTAATATTTTTTATATCAAGTGTCAACAGTAACCTAATCGTATTTGTTCCTCTCTTTCTGCAATATAATTGTAACCTAAATTATTGAACTAAATGGAAATTACCTAAAAATTAAAAGAAAAACAATTTTGACATAGGGTTTCGTCAGATATTTACTATTATACTTTTTCAACAATTATTTTCTACAGTAATTAAAAAAAAATTCGTGATAATTTGACTTCTAAAAATATATAGGATATATCTAATTAGTATTAGCATAGAAAAGGAATGAAGTTTTAACTATCTGTTAGTCAAAGTTTTAACTATGATATTGTGTATTGTGCACTTTTTTTGACTAAGGGGAGCTGAGAGAATCCCTATTTAATTATTATTCCTATCAATTATTATCTTTCTTTAATTTTAAACAACCCTTTTCCTTTGTTTGAAAAATTTACTTAATTGCGTCATCTACATTTTACTTGTCCTAAAATGAATCACTTTAGTTAGAATATTAATACATGAACATGAAATGAAGTGTAATACGCACGATTTGAAAGAAAGTACAAAAGTATATGGTGAATTGCAAGACAGCAAATTTGGAAAGAAATGCGACCATAATTATACTCCAAGATATCCTGCCCCGCCAAACTTGGTGTTTTTGGGTAATTGTTTAAAAACTCGCGTCGTTATAAAACAAATTAATGCTAGTTTCGTAATAAAAAGTATCAATTTCATATTCATGTCGAAGCTTGTATGATATCTTTAAACTTACTTTGTGTCGTCGATTTCTGCTAATTACTACTAATTATTTTAGGGCTTGTAAATGTAGAAAATGTAATGAAAGTTAACACATGAATCACAAAGTAAAAAAATAGCGTATAGAATCTTACCTCAGAACCTCTTAAATGTTAGTTAAAATATATTGTATGCTACCATCGGTACAAACGAAACTAACAGGACAAATGAAACACTTTATATCAGCGTAAACTTTGTTTAATGCTCCACAGATATACATTTACAACTTTGATAACAATCGTCGCGACATCATATATCTCCATTCACAATCGACGACAAAACAACATTGACGAGTTCGCGAAATATAATCTCGCCAAAAATAATCACTCGATAATTATTTACAATATAGAATTTTACGTCGCCAATCCACGAGGCAATAAACGATAGTTTCACGAATAGAATTACATTTAAATGTCAGGCACTAAGAGAACAGAATCACAGATCGACAAGAGAGCTTAGGAGATAGATGGGATCAGTAGAGGTAACTAGAGGGAGGGGGGCGAGGTGCGGGCGCGGGACGGGCCAACCGCGGATGAAACGCGCCTAGAGCCGCCTCATTCGTACTAGAAGGTCGCTCGTCACCTCGCACCCGGATCGCTGGTAGCCGCCAAGCTCCACAAGCCGCAGTTAAAGCTCGTCTATTTAGCGCCCAATACGCTGCAGCATTCAATGCTGAATGTGCATGGCCTAGCAACAGCGCATATGGCGGGATCGCTGGTGGCGCCACTACACCTAGCGCGCCGGCCAGAGCTAGGGAAGCATGAGGTAACCAACACGCAGCAAAGAGACATGCAACAGCTACGAGAACATTGCCCAGATGACGTCGCGAGCGCAATGTTGAAGTGGGTGGTTGCGGCCCGAGCAAGCTAGGTTGCCCTTGTAATTGGGTACGCTCACCCTCTTCAGCCCCAAGACCAGCTACTATAATTACGTGCGTAGGGCGTCGCATCAAGGGAACGGGCAACGGCAACTCTCCGTGGGCAGCCCGAGCAGTCAGCGATAACGCGGTAAGTCGCGCGCGCACAGCGAGGTGACAGACGAGTACAACGAGAACGGGCGCACAGAAAGCGATGAGTGCATGTGCGGCGGCGAGCTCAGGACGGCGCGCGCAGGGAGCGTGTGCGGCCGCCAGCGCGACCAGCGCAGCAGCGCTCCACACAAGTGCGACAGCGAGCGCGGGTCGGCCACAGAGCGCGCCGAGCACGCGCGGTCTGTGCACGGTCACGTAGCGGTCCATAGCCAGCGCCATCAGAGATAGTGTGCTCGCCGTTACGGGGAAAGCCTGTCAAAATACATTTATATAGGATCAAACTACTTTATGTATGTATAAACTTATATTATTCCATTTGTTGATTTTTTCAATACGCATTTCCTAAAATGTAAAAAAATAATATTTTATGTCAATAGATTTGTTTTACTACCACAGTCAGCATATTTACATGTCCATTTAATTAAGCAAAAGAATAAATCAATAGATGATTTTTAGATTTCGTATCTCAAACACCAAAAAACAAAACCCTTAGAAGATCACTCACGTGTCTGTCTCTCTGTACATCTGTTACAACCAATTTTCTCAGAAACCACGCGACATAGATACTTGAAATTAGACATAACATAACATAACATAGTAATAAATCTTGTGAACTAGAATATTTTGCACCAGCTAACTTTTTAAACCTGTTATTAAAACAAAAGTATTAAAAGGGGGAAAATAAAGTAATAAATTTTTTTTATATTTAATATACATCATTTGAAAGAGTTTGTTATGAGGAAAAGAAAAATATTTTTTTGCCATTTAAAAAATACATATTTAAAAACAAAACTTAAAAATATATGGAAATGAGTTAATTACTCAACCTTTCCTCCCCCCATTTCCGAAACTACTGAATCAAAAGTTTTGAAAAAACAAAAGAAATAAAATCTGATTTAAAGATTACAGAAAAAACTGCAATGATTATTCTAACTCTTATACTTTTTTTAAATATGCACTATGTTTTTACACCGCTGAGAAATATGGTAGACAACATATTTATATTTTGAAATATTTATATTTGTTGGTAGTTTAGTAGAAATACTCTGAATCCTTAAATATTTCTAAAGGGCCTAAATATACAGGGAAACTTTGTAGTGCGCAGTATACTCGTACAGGTTTCTTAAAACTTTCAATAATTATGCAAAAATGAATTAAGTTAATTTCTGAAAAAACCAAAATAATTCTGGCTATTTTATATTCAGCATTTTAAATAAAATATCATTGCAATTGGTTATTCAAATTTGTTCCTGAATCGTTTCACTTCTTTGGCTTAATCACTTTTAGACAGCCATATGATTAACTTCACTTCATTCTACATAGTAATTGAAATCGGTGTAATGCGTCAAGACATAAAAAGGGAAGGAAATCATAATAACCAGATATTTCCTAATTATATTAAGGAAAAAAAAATCTGACTTCACCTTGACTAATATTTGTTACATTCTTCTTCCTTTTTATTTCAAATATCGCAACCTTCATATTTGAAATAAAAAAAAGAAGAATTTTAATAAATGAATCATTAACGAATAAATTTCTTAACTGAAATCTACCAACATTTGAAAAATACGATCACAAATATGTTTTAATTAATTTAGTAAGTATTCATGGCAATTGTCACTTTTTGGGATTAAATTCACATAAGGACAAAATGATAAATTTAAAATCATATTATATTAAATATAACTTCGTATAAATTTCTTTTTTCTCTCTTCTTTTTACATTCGTCATTTTATCTTCTATTAAGTTAATAATCTTCTAGGCACCGCTAATAAATAGGTACCTCTTTAATTCATTAGTGACATCTTAGCATAAAACGCAAGTCATTAATCCATTTTAATTCTTGACATACTTAGCTGCGATTTTTTTTAACTGTTAAAATTATGCTTACGTTTCTCAATTGTGCCTCACATCTCAATGAAGCTTTTAATGTATTTTATAGTTCTGTGTGATAATACTGATTCATAAACAGACTAAAAATGTTATGTTATATAGCATTAAAGGAAAAATGTCTTTTTATTCAAAATGTTTAGTGCGTTTTCAAAATGTTTACTCTACTTTCCATGAATTCAACTCTTACGATATAGATAATTCGATTTTTAACGGCTCTATATAGTCCGTGACAAAATGCAATGCAAATCACATATTGATAATATCGTCATCCGGTAGTCCGGGTAACTACCAGAGCAGCAAAATTATATATACTCGATAACAAAATGGAATGCAAGTCACAATTGATAAAATTGTTATTCAATAGTCACCAGAACTACCGGATAACGGTTTTGTCAATGTGTGACTTTTTATTGTTGACTACTTTACCGTACTAATACTCACCTCCAGATAAAAGAACACGTGACACGGTACGTGCGACGTTCGGGCAGCTCGCGCAGCCGCGAGTGGTGCGCTCGCACCACACACGAGTAAATCAGCGGCACACGCACTCAGCAGCTGTGGACTACGCAGACGCGCCGCTCCACCTGAAGCCAGGGCTGCTACCAGAGACACGTTTCCAAGCACGCCTGCTAACACGACAACGGCGTAGAGCACGAGCAGTGCCACCTCTAGCGGTGCCTCACCACCTTCCTCGGCCCGCATGCCGCGCCCACCCTACTCCATGCTCTGCAAGTGATATTGAATTTCTTATGTGACTGTTCTTATAAAAGGAAGAATAATTTTCTTTACAGAGAACCAAAAAATGGCATGTTACTCATCAATAAGGCCAGGATTTATAACAAACTGTTGGAAATACTTTATCCTAGGCAGTCCTCATACTGCATCATTATCTGTAATCGATATTTTATATTTAACCTAACATTTCATATTAATCCCATATAATTCACTTAAAGCCCCAGGTGTCTGTGACTTGAACATATTTTTCTACAAGTTATTGAAAGCAATTTAGATGAATGTACCACATGTAAAATATATACCAAATTTCTAAAGCAGTGGTAAAGTTTTGCCGAAGCTTTCTTCCTGGTATATGAGAAGAAATTTCTGGTAACAGATCAATAAGATCTATGTACATAATACTTCACAAAGCATCTTAGAAATTGGCATTATACTCCAGTGAATCGATATTTTTATATCATCGAGCGGAATTTATTTAACGTTTTGTTTTTCGAAGTACGTATCGATTCTTCCTACTAACTACAACTTTAATATTAGTATTAATTTTCGACTATATAAAACTTTTCCACGTTACCAAAATATGAAACTAAATTTTGTAAATATTTAGGTTGATATTTTAATTACACACAGTAAATACTACAAATCAAATTAATAGTGTCCTCTTTAATTTTGACCAGAGTAAAATCAAGAAAAATTTTGCTTACAATACATTAACCTTAAGTTTGGTGGTAATTCTTACTTTTATCTCTTACGCACTTGTACTATGTTTCCTTTATGCTTTACGCTCACCTTGATTTGACGCTAAGTGACAAATTATGCGGTTATATTATTTTTAAGTGAAACTTATTTTGCAACTTTATACACAAAGCAAACTCTCATTAAAGTAAGCTCAGCTCACAATTAAATTAAACTACGTTATGTAGTATTATTTCTACTTTCTTTAAGTTCCAATAATGAATTTCTACAAAATTAACGCCAAATATATTCAATAAGCTGAGCTCGTTTCAATTTTCATTATGGTGTCATTACCCAAAATGAAAATTTAATGCTATGGCGGAAATCAAAGAATAATGGATGAAAGAAGGGAGTTTGGAATTGTGAAATTTAGAAGAGAGAAATGAATAATTTAAATTACATAAAATTCAGAGTTATATACTCACACTTTTGACGCCTAAAACATCTAGACCACATATGCTACTCATAAATTTTACAAGACGTAAGAATGAGATAGCTACAATGAGTAGGCTTCCACTGTTACATTACTATCGTTGATTGCGTTATATATAAATATATTTTTAGATATTTGGTGTAAAAATAATGAAACGAATAAACAATATGAAATGTTATTTTCTTTTCAAATAAGTGTCAGTAATGAAGGGGAGAAGAGATGAGGGGAAAAGATGAGGAAAAGGATGAAGGGAGGGGGGTTTTAATAACATTTTCTTTGTTTTTTTCTCATTTTAAGGGTTAGATTATAAAACAAAGATCACTTATAATTTCGTTATATCTATCCGGTCATCCGTTTGTTACAGCATTACAGTTTTCACAGCCTTAGATTAGTACGCATAAATAAAATTTTGGAAGGAGTCCATTTCTATCGACATATGTATAATTGAATAAGCAGTTTAATTCAAAATTGAAGTTAAATTCAATATTTAATATTTTTGCGGAAAACTAAGGTATTTTATTACAAGTTTTCCTTGAAATAATTTGAGTAAATTCCCTCAAATATTTCTTTCAAATGTTACCACTCCTCTGTTCCTACAAAGTGTTTATATTCATACGTCATAATGTTACTGCAATATTCTTACATTGTCTATTATAAAGAATAATTTATTATTTTTAATAATTTAGAAAGGATACTGGCAAAAATTAATATCTTGTTGAGCCCAAGTGTTACAAGAAAAGAATATAACATAAATGGCATTGTTAAATAATGACAACAGAAAAAAATAGCCCCCTGAAAGTTTTATTGGAATGATCAGTCAAGCAATAAAGTACAGGGAAGGAGACTTACTCTTTTACTACTTCTAAGACGCATAATATTCATTATCTTCTACATTTTACTATGCACTTTTGCAGTATACAAGCAATTTCACATTCTGCGGTCTTGTGATTATCCTAATAAATCGTAACTACTCCCGATTAAATATTACTACCTACATACAAGTATGTACGCAGCAATGTAACGAATACTTTCAAATAAATTTTCCTCTCCTTCCAGATATCCATATTATTTAAAATTTTGCACACGTTTCATGAACTGATGTCAATTTAATAATTTTAAAAAATGTGGTAAAAAAACCTAAAGAACTCTTTCTTGTCTTAAAACAAAAATTGTATGTATAATAAGTTAATTTTAATATCAAGAAAAAATAAATTATAGATTTAAAACCAAAAATACGCCTCTGTAGCATTTGAACAAAAAAGAAAAAATCATCTTTAGATACAAAAATATTGGTCAAGAGTAAAAAGATAATTTTGGTGACAAAAAAATTAACTTAAATGTAAAAAAAAGCTTGACTCGCTTGATATTGGTTCTTATAATTTTGTTTTATCGTTAAATATTTGTAAAGTTAGTGCCGTTATTAAAATGTGAGTCGAGAGCACCCACGCCTTTTTACATTAAATTTAATTTCTTTATCATTAGAGACATCCTTTCGTTTTTGAGCAACATCTTTACCTTTCAAAGTTATTTTTAACTATTTAGTATATATTCCTATTAAAGCGTGTTATTTACTTTTTTTAAACTATAATCTTAGTATAATTATGAAATATTTTATAATCTTCAATACCGAAAATTATTTACAGAATCCAAATTTCTGAATTGACTTATTTAATAGCTTGTATATCACTCTTTATTTCTCAGCATATGTTCAACGTAGAATTATATATTATGACAAATGAATATATTTAACTCCAAACTAATCTTTAATACGTATCTTCAAGTCTTTTAAACATTTTGTTTTGTTTAACCTTTAGGTTTTTATTTCCTACTATTTCGTTAATAAGTTTACTACAACTTTATTTTCTGCATAAAATCAATTCCATTTCTCTTTCCCTGTTGTATTACATGCAGATAATTTTATAACTAAATTTTGCATTGACTTTTCTTGTTACTTATAAACATGTAATAATATTTAATATATCTTTTGTAGTCAACCACTCGTTGAGAATAGCAAGGAACGTGGGAAGAAATTAATTGGACAATGAAAATATATATATATATATATATATATATATATATATATATATATATATATATATATACATGTTACTAAAAGCATAGCGTGCTGCATACAAGCGACTCATATAGGTCTAGAATAGGTAGCCGACAACTACTGATGTCTGTGGGATAAGATCGGGGGCCTACGTTCCACCGACTGTTCTCAAGTCTCTTTCGACATATGTTCAGTCGTAAATTCTATCCTCTTCTCCCTTACTGCCTTTTCGTATGCCGTATGCGCTACAGTTAAAATATTATATATTTTCTTTTCTCCTATTACTATTGATCATGTGCATTGGGCATAATAAATATATGAAATGTATGACGATTATAATACTTTTATGCAGTTCTAAAAAAAGTTCGCGACTCAATTGAATATCGATAAATCGACAATAAATAATAATAACTTCATAATAAAATTCTCTCTGTAATTTCTTTTCATTGGCGTATACTGTAAATATAAAATATACAATGACAAATGTATGCAAAGAGTAAGTAACGAAAAAATATCAATCGATACAAAACGGCACGGTTTTCTTCGAAGTAATTTAATGAAAGTATTAAATGCTTTCATCATATATTTACATAAAACAAATTTTTGGAATAAATTCTTTAAAATTAGGTTACACATTATTGAAAAAACTGCACAAATGCTACCTCTAGATATTTTAATATATAAATATGTTATACTATTAAAATAATATCAAGACAGAATTAAAAAACTACTCACTTATAAGAATTCTTTCAGTTCTATTAGCTCTTGACTTAGAATCATTTTTTCACCAAAATTAACATATTTAGAAGAGTGTCAAGAACAAGAAACATTTTAGCCGTTTTGCCGATTTTTGTTAGCCGATTTTTATTATTAATGAGTACTTTAACATTTGATGAAATATATAAATTAATATATTTTATGATATAAGGAAATGTGATATTTAAAATTTCTAATGTAATTTCCACTGTTTGTTTCACACAATACTTAAATTGTCTAAAAAGTCTTATAAAATACATGACACGAAAGCTAGTAAATAGGTTTAAATAGTTCTTTTTAAATGGATATTTTAATTATATAAACATACGTAACTTATATATAAACTTAGAGTTCCGTTTTGTTTACAAAGGGTTGACTGTGCCAAAATCATCACCGATTACAATTCGTGGAATAAAATTACTCTCGTGTCTTATGTAATTTTCGTAAATTTAATATAGTACATAAGTTTGCAATTTGCTTGAAATATCTCTTCCTATTTTCAAGGAATTCAAGGAGTCAGTAATTAATTACAAACATATTTTTTATCTATTATTTAAATTCCCGGAATTTCACTCATGTATATACATGACTGATTTAAAATAATTTTGAATACTATCTAAAAGCTTTTTATTCAGCGGACGCCTTATTTTCAGATTCGCAATATTCTAAAATAGATGTTATAAATTATTTCAGTTGTTTTTATGTATTTATCTGTTTCAAATTATCACAGCCTGATGTTGGACTTTCTATTTCAAATTATATATTTACATCTGGAACGAGTACTAGGGCGAATACTTAAATAAAGTAAGTTGTAGAAATGTGATGTAAGAAGTAACGGTCCAACTAAAGGAATTAATTTTTCACAGCACAATATGCCCTATTATACACAAAAACATGACACCCAATACAGAGAATATCATAAGTAAAGGTTTAGGCAGGTCATAGCAATAAAGACGGAAAACGATGTGCGAAATAGAGACCCGCGCCGAGAGAGTCCATTCTTTTCCTCCGATCGTCGTAGGATGGGAACAAACTGGAGCCACGTGCTAGCGTGAGCCGCATTGGATTATGGCGCGCCATGCCCGCATGCCGACATCGACTAGTGACGACGCGTTGCGTAGACCGACGCTCGGTTATAGCCATCGATTAATGGGTTCCGACAACATTCTTCACGTAAGATGACTTATATTCTATTATCTAATTGTTACCGTTTGGTAAGCCAGTGCAGCCACACATCATCATGTAAATAATTCACATAAAATCTTGCTATAAATGTCGAGAAAGAGAATAATATCATCATATGTAGTTATAATATTGAATATCCTGAAACTCCTGTTACTATAATTAAAATACACAGAGCACTTTATTTTATATTTATTTTAAAATTTCGGTTTAAAATTATAATTTTCAAATATAATTTTAAATTTCCATCAAACAGTTACTACTATTTGATGGAAATTTAAAATTATATTTAATTTAATTTAAATTTATAATTATGTTAACTATATTTTATTAAGATTAAGATTATATTTTATTAAGATATATATATATATATATATATATATATATATATATATTAAATTAATTAATTAAGATTAATTTCTTAAGTGTAAATAAAGTCGAAAAGTGCAACAAAAAATATTTATAAAGCCAACGATATACGAACTAGCTCGATACTATATCATTACCGTTATATTCTTCAGTTTTTACTTCCTTTATTTTTTGAAAATATCCCGACACAATAAGGTTTTCTCGGCACAAATAACATACTAATAGCCGTCATTCATAATAAATAGTCCTGGTGATGAACAGGTATACATATTTTAATTATTGCTACTGAATTTTATGGGACGCTAAACTAGAACATGTATAATTATTAAACAGAAGTGTTTAACGCTCGAGTCGCCGCACCAATGAAATGTATCTGTCCAAAAGCACAAACAAACAAGTTAGTTGCTCTGAAATAGGAGGTGTGATTCTAAAAAGCTTTCCACCCCAGCAACGTGGAAAGCTTTCTAGCCAAAAATAAAGTTGAAACATATTTTTCTCATATTACGCTAGAAGGGAAAATAATTTTAACATAGTTATAAAAAACCGATATTATAATCTAGTTATTTTGACATTAAATATGGCAATTAAATGAAACTACGTGATGTAGTATTATTTCTACTTTCTTTAAGTTCTTTACCACGACCTAGGTTTCGTTGTATAACAACATCTTCAAGTGGGCTATTAGCAAAGATTAGAAAGAAGATAGAAATAATACTACATCACGTAGTTTCATTTAATTGTGAGTAATGGATTTCTACAAAATTAACGCCAAATATATTCAATATTAAATATGGCTTTAATATCAGTTATTACTCCATATAAAGACGATGTGGATAAATTCGTAGTTTTCCACTGTATTAATTCCGTGGTTAAACGTTTTTCGAATAGGAGAAGCCTGGTGAGAGAACGCACCAACTAAGCTAATTATGCCTACTTTAGGTGGCGTAAGAGAATTTGAGAATGAGATTTTATCGTTCTAATAATAAAATTGGTAATATTCCTACACAATTTTTTACCTCATCGTCAGGTGCATGGATTTATCTGTTCATAAACTTAAACCATAAAAGTTCTTTTTCATAAAATTTACGCACGCTTGTCATTCCTAAATATTACACGTCCTTCTCTTTTTCTTTTATTTTTGCCCTAAAGTCGTGAAACTCATTGAATCCTATCAGAAATATAATTGATATACGCTTTCAACTAAGAAAAATTGTACATTCGCTTTACTCTTGCTTTTATCCCTTTGGTGTTATTCTATTTCCTTAATCTTTCCTACTTTTGTTCCCGACATATTTAGTTAAGCTATATATTTATTTGCATCATGATTCTAACCGTTACTTTTTACTTTTACTTTAGGGCTTTCGAGCCAATTGTATAGTAACGACAATACAATCTCTGCTGTGTGTGTGTGCATGTATATATGTATGTATACGTATATATATATATATATATATATATATATATATATATATATATATATATGTGTATATATATATATATATATATATATATATATATATATATATTTATATATATATATATATATATATGCATTTCGTAGTAGAGATGTTATAACCTCCAAAATCTGGAGGCCATTTTTACTTTAGCGATATGCCTCATAAATTTACTCGAAAGCTCCATATATTTTTAAATTCATGAGTATATTGTATAATCAATTATAAGATAATTCCATGTGAATCCAAAAAAGTAATAAGGTTTACAGTTTCAGACAATGGTTAAATTTTAACACCATCCGGAAAATTTGAAATAATATTTTCTTGAGATAAATGAGTTCATAAATAAAACTGTTAAATATTTTTAACGTGCATGATTAACAATTTCTATTTAACATTTTATACAGGCATTATAATTTATATAACAATAAGTTAAAGGAATATGTTTCCTATATTGACTAAATGCGATACCGTTCCTGGATATTAAAATAATTATTACTCACCTTAAACAAATAAACGCCAGATAATAGAGACACCGTAAATATTAAATTTAGTTGTCATGCGATGAACCAAATATAAACAAATGTTAGTCATGTTTCGTTAGTGAAAATACTGGAAAACACTGGAAAATCCCAAACACTCGGGGGGAATTTCGAATCAATGTTGATTTAAAACCTATGTGTTTAGAGGTATTTTCTGAACTGACGTCTGATTTTCATCACACTGCTCCAAAAAAAGAACTATATAATCTACTTGAAAGTTTGATATAAAAATCAATATATATTATAAAAGTAGGAAAACGATGTCCGTGCCGCTGAAACTGAGAAACGAGTCGCGGTACGATCAAGGGAGTTAGATGGTGTAGAAGCCCTTTATTCCCACATCCACGAAATAGGTTCCCGTTTTTAACTGAAGGACGTGCTGTAGGGCTAGAAGTTTCGCCCTCTAGAAATTTATATAAGAGTCCAGGATATTTGAGAGTATTTGAGAGCATTCCAGAATATCTCGGAACTTTCTGGAATATTGTACAATATTTGGGCATAGTCTCGAATGTTTGAAAACATCCCGGAACATCCCAATCATTGTGGAATATTTCAGAACACTTTCGGATGTGGAATTTTCTGGAACATTGTGATACTTTTGAAGCCTTTTTTGTATGGGTGGGGCTACCTATTGGTAGGAGTATATAAAACAAGATCCGTCGTGGCTTCGAAGATCAAGTTTTTATCAGTGAAGTGCGGATGCTTTATATTGCAATGGAAAAACAATTTCATGCTTTGAGAAAGAAGTGGAAATAGTCTGTTTGGCTACCACATGAGCTAACTCCCTTTCAACTTCATAGGAGAGCTAATGTGTGCTTAGAGCTATTGAGTTCCCATCGTACCAACGAGAGACTAAAATATCTGGTTACAGGAGAAAAATGGGTGGCTTATGTAAACGCCAGTGGTTAGGAGCTGGAGAAAAAGGTGTCCTTAGACAAACATATAATATTGGACAGAAAATGCCATTGAGTGCATGGTGAGGTATATATGGAATTATTATTGGAAACTCTTTCAAGCTAGCTAAGATTTATTGTAAACAATTGAGCTAAACATCTTTAAAAACCAAGGCAAAATTTATTTTTTACATGATAATACTCGAGCCCACGTAGTAAAAGTAACGCACGAAAAACTACTTCCATTTGGATAGAGTATGCTACTTCACCCACCGTACTCACCAGATCCCATCCAATTACTATTTTTTTCTCTCTCTGTCTAATAATTTACGTGATAGAAAATTTAAGGACGAAAGTCATATCAAAATTAAACTTCATCGGTGTTTACACGTTGACAACAAGTGTTAGATACCGACGGTGCTTATATAATTAACGATTGATTTTCTTGGAAATGGAAAATGGACAGAGAGTTTACTTTACAAAAGACACCGCCAGCTTCCTGAACGAACCCGGGTACCTAAGCTATTTCTAAATTAGTGGGCCTAAGGCAGCCCCTCGTGTGAAACATTTTAGTTGCCTTAAAGATTTTAAATAAAATATTTATTGAAAATATATTAATAAAATTAGAATTGCTCGAAACGAAACCGATGCTTTTCTTCATTTTTTTTTAATTCCTCTCCACCATCTGTGACAGATTTATACCGAAAATTTTATGTTGTTCCATAATACTAAATTAATGAATTACCTACCTGTTTATTTTATCAGGGTATAAAACATTTAATCTCATTAGGTAAATTTGAGATAACTATTAAGTTATCAATATAACTATAGATATTTAATGAAGTGTATGCTTCAGAACAATTTTTGATTAATAAGAAGAGAATTGCAATGGATTCATAATATTATGTCCATTGCAAAATACGTAATGGATTATTATACAATAGAATGTAGTCATTAAATTTTGGAAAAAAAATTATATTTGGTTTTGAATAACGGAGTATTAGGGGTTACAGTGTGTTATTATTGTACTTACGTCGATGACGTCGTTGAACTACTTGAGGACAGTTATACAAAAATCCACTTCCCGAAGTATTTTAGAGATCTGATTAGTTAAAAAAATGCTGAGTTTTATGAAATTCAACTAAAACAAGATACTTGTAAATTATTTTGAATCTCTTAAGTATTTATTATTCAATAAGCTCTAAACATATACATCTCTTCCTATCTTATGTCATCTTGATGGAAATCCACATGCTTCTTCACGCTGATCAATCCTGCATCGCTCTACTACAGATCATGCTGATGCCGTCCGTTTCCACAAGCAGAGTCCACCGCCAGGTCTGATTCGGACGGCCACGTTACCCCTTCTCTGGCGCATCCTTGTCCAAATCTTATTTGGGAATAAGTAAGAATTCCCTTCTGAGCGTATAAACTATTTCACTGTTTTGTAACATTTTATTTGGTGTTATATTGGAACTTCCTTGCATTACTCCAGAATATCTTAGTTTGATATCGTCTGGAGCCACGATATTCGAAGCGTGTCTAAGCATTTAACGAAGATTTTAAGTCACTGCTTGTGGTATTATATTTATATCCTTACACACGTATATAGTGTAGTATCAATTGAAAGTAAATGATATAATGTTAGAACCGATTAGGTTTTTCAGAGTAAATAAAGCAAAAACTGTAAGATAAAATAATTATCATGTCAATGGCATTAAATTGCATTCATTTCTTCAATCAACTTACTGATCTAGCTCTATGTTATATTAATACATTTAATTTTTTTTTACTTAAAACTCACTATAATTTCGGCAGAATGAACACAACACTCGAAAATCAATACCCGACAGAATGATTTTCTCAACTCAAATAACACAATAAAATTGCTTGTCCTTTAACGGTCAGCCACTATGCACAACAAGAAGACCTATTAATAAAAAGGAATATAAATAAAAAAACAAAAATTTATATATATATATATATATATACATATTTTAATTAATGATACGAATTTTTACGGACCGCTAAACTAGAACATGTATTAATATTAAAGGGTAATCATTAACGCTCAAGCTGCGGCACCTATGGAAAATATCCACCCAAAGGCGCAAACAAGTAAGTTAATTACTCGGAAATCAGAGGTGTGATTTACTTTCACTGTACATTTACTAACTATTAATTTATTAACTACTCCCCACCTTCCCGATGTAAAAGGTTTTCTAGCCAAAATTAAGGTAAAAATTGTTTTTCCCAAAATACACTAAAATTGAATATAATTTTAATGTGGTGATAAATAAAAATTAAAAACAGTTTGGCAATCTAGGTATTTTAGCATATATTATGGCTTTGATTTCAATTATTACTCTCTGCAAAGACGCTTTGGATAAATTTATAGTAGGGAAAAGTCTGGTGAAGTAAAACATTGACTAAGTTCATTTTCTATCACTTCACCCAATGAGGAATTTTCATAGCTCTTTGGGTGCGGTACGGGAATTCCGAAATGAGACTTTATCATGTTAGTAACATATTTTACATTCTAATAATATACAATATACATTCTACTAATATACATACACTCTTTTTAATCGACGGGCTTATCTCCCCATAAACTAGGTCCATTTTAATAAAATTTACGCACGCTCGTCATACCTAAATATTATACGTCTTTTTCCTTTTTTTTCGCCGTAAAGTTATGAAACTCCTAGTTTCCTATCAGAGACATAATTGATATATGCTTCCATTTAAGAAAAAATATACCTCTCTTAGACTTCTTTTTTTTGCATTATAAGTACAGCCTTTACATTTTATTGTTATATTAGAGCTTTCGAGCCATTTCATCAGTGAGCTTTCGAACAATCCCTGCAATACGTCTAAAAACTGCTTCCCTAATCTACTTAATTAGTTAAAAACAAATTTTTAAAGAGTAAGTATGCCATTTGTCTATATATATATATATATATATATATATATATATATATATATATATATATATATATTATATACATTTTATATCACAAATGTTATAACCTTCCTTCAAAATTTGGAGTTTATTTGTACTATCTTTAAATTTTAACACCATCGGGAAAATTTTAAACTGTATTTTCCTTAGATAAATTAAATTATAAATTAAACTATTAAATGTCTTTTAAAATAAATGATCAATAATTTCAAATTGACATTTTATACTAATAACAGTTAAGATATAATTAATATAACAATACATTAAAGGAATATATTTTCCGTTTTGACTGAATGCAATACCGTTCCTGGATATTAAAAGAATTATTATTCACTCTAAAGCAAATGAACGCTAGGTAATAAATGCATCATAAAGACATTTTTCAGGTCTCGGCAATAAATGGCTAGTTTTTTTTGGTCCACAATAATAAAGTAATGTGACAAGCAGTAAATCAAAGCGCCATTAAACGCTGACATAATTTCTATTTATCACTGACGTAATTTCTATTTATCAAATAAATAATTTTATTTCATTTTCCATCTTCGGTGTTCTAATTAGTTCATTCATTTATTTTATACGAATATTATTTTTAATTAATTAAACATATAAAAAAAGGTAAAGGATACTTCTCCATTGGATCCAGATAAGTGATATTCCATAATATCTTCATCGGGGCACAATCCCATTTGAGAAAATTTTATGGAAAATTACTCGAAATCTACTTACAAATCGTGCAGTCAATCGTTGTCTCTTGGTAGTTCGGTTCCAAAAATAGACAGCGACAAATATAAAAACTATTGAGCAAAAATTCCGTAAAATACATGATAATTTATCATAAAGCTGGATAAAAATATCGCAGTCTGATTAGAGTAACAAACTGAGAAATCAAGTTGACCCCACCATGCCAAAACTGAAATAAAACTATTCACTTTTCCACAGACTATTGTAAAAAAGTATCACCAGCATGGTCCGATAATCACCCGATAAATGTACGAATCGATAAATGTATTACGGACTTAATCATTTTTGATGTACTGCCTCACAGTATCTTCGAAGGTAGAACTTTTGTGGAACTTAATTTAGCTGATAAAAATAGTCCATCAAGTCAGAGAAGAATATCAGAAATACTGCAGAGTAAATTTTCAAGGCCAGCTACATACACAATCTTAAAGGAAAAAGTGATATCAATAATCACTTTTTAAGATCACTTTTTCAACGTATGCTTGGAGTGATGCAACAAATACCTGTAATTTATCAAGTCTACAGGGCATTTTATAAGAAGTTCAAACAAATAATTTTGTTGACGGCAAGGTTCATGGAGAAAATAAAACAGGACTACATATTGCGGGAAAGCTCCATCAATCCGCTACTGAATACAACAAATGGAAAAATCTGTATGGCATTTCGCAACAATACTGTCAATATGCACGCGGCTGTGCGTTTTGGAATTGTCGTTTCCATTGGATGCACGAATCACACCCCATAATTGGGGATATATCATACAATTTTCAAGGACAAGTAGTATAAAAATGTAGTATAAATGTGGTATAAAAATGACGAAGAATTATAGGACATTTAAAAAAAGGCAAATAAGATCCTTGGCATCTCAATAAATTTCAAGAAAATGTTGATTTACCAAAGCATGCATAAATGGAAGACGTAATAATACGTTAGAACAATACTGAGTTAATGATTAAAAAAAAAACGAACAAAAAACTACAATACATTTTTGCATGGCAGGATGCCGTAGAAAAGAAGTTCTAATGAATAAAAATGGATTATTTGGAAAATTTCCTCAAGGTTTTATTTTCACAAGTATTGTTTTCGTCAGATTCTTCGTTTGTATCTTCAGTAATATCTTTCATTGTGTTGCCATGAAGGACAAGCCTGTCAAATTACTATTCAGCTGAAAAGACACTTATTTGAATAAACTTATCAACCAAAAAATTTCTGATGCCAGAAATACTTATAGACTCTATATCTAGTTGACCATCAATTCAAAATCAAATATTTGACGACAAAATCACCAATAAAAAGACTAAACTTTTCTCTTTTCTTCGTCAAAATTCTTTCGTAATATGCGACAAGAAAACTATAGAACGTATGTGGTAAATTTAACTTCAAATTTATGTCTTGGATGTAGATCTCCAAAATATAATATGTGGGATGGCCATAATAAAATGCAATCAATACCTGAATTAGCAACTTTGGAAATATTTTCGCTTTTTGAAGACATTCGACACATTATTTAAAAGAACATTTACTTCTGGGGAACGTTGACATTTTTAAACGATGGGTTTCCAGTCCTTAAATTAATTTACAAAAAAATAGTTCCTTCCCCCCAAGGATGCTAGTCGAAAATTATTAAGTTTGCTTAACAAATATATGAGGATTGAATGGCTAATTCAGACGAGAAAAATGTTGATAGACTTTTATTATATTTTATGTTATGATTATAAATTTAGTATTATTTTTATTAATGCAAGGAAATACGGGAATATTTTCATTGAAAAGAAATATAGATTAATTTATATTAATTTTTTTTAAATATTAATAAAAATATTGTAGGTGGTGTCATAATGATTCAAGATTTTAATTGAAACTAATAACGTGATAGTGATTAATCAAAGCGATACATACTTATTTTTACCCTTTTAAGTATATTATATTTTAAAGTTTTGTTAAATATTAGCATTTAACAAGACTGCACAAAGAAAAGTAGCTATAGTTTTCCTGTAAACTTTAAGGAGACTTCTAGTAATATTGTTTTTTTTTCAAATTTGAACTTTTGCAGGTTCGCACACGCAAGGGTTACGTATTTTGTGGACATTTTTGACAATATCTCAGAACTTTTCAATATAATGTTCGTTATCATTGCATTATCATTATACCCAATTTAAAATTTCCACATCAAATTATTTCCTAGAAAAAAGTCTATATCGAACAGGTGAACGGACGGGTAAAAGATCTTATAATGATTCGGTTTTTTTCTTTTGAATTGCGGAAACCTAAAAAGCATAAAATGGTATGTATGGAGAAGCTGTTATTAAAACAGGCAAAACCGAACCATAAACGCATTTATCTCACACCAAGACTTAGTGCAGTGCGTGGACACTTAACAATATTCCTTGTCGCAATTTATTCACGATGGTAATAAGATTTTGGTTATTTGCTTTGTAAATATTTTCACAATATCGGGGTTAGGCAATTCACCCCAATTGTATTCGTGTCATATAAATCTTAGTGTTAATGGAAAAAAATGAGTTATTGTTATTGCGAGCGGGAGCGCTGCCCTCCCTTTATCGTGCATTTAATTCTCTCATTTTAATATTTTATTATAATTTTACATGTAAGTTAATAAAACTTACCTTAATAAAACTTGTCGGTTACCAAATAATTATCACAATACGTAAGTAAATGCCAAGGTTGAATATATTTGGCGTTAATTTTGTAGAAATTCATTATTCACAAATAAATGAAACTACGTGATGTAGTATTATTTCTACCTTCATTAAGTTCTTTACTACGACCTAATTTTCATCGTATTACAACATATTCAGGTGGGCTATTATCTTTGGTAATATCCCACCTGAAGATGTAATACAACGAAACCTAGGTCGTGTTAAGAACTTAAAGAAAGTAGAAATAATACTACATCACGTAGTTTCCTTTAATTGGAAATACGAAGGTAATAAAAATGTAGAGTATATTTATTAAGCAAAATTGAATAGTATTCTTATAATGCAAATTGGATTTCTTATAATACAATATAGAAAAAAAGAACAAAAAATATTGAACAGAAAGATCAATAATTGATAATGAGATCTGTTTACTTTATAAATGTAATCCTAAGTGTTTAGTTTTATAATTCTTCGCAAGTACATTTTATTATTAATAAATATATTTTCATTTAATAATCCATGTATATTTTGCAAACGACTACCATATTTATATATTAGTTAGACACTAGGCCATCCTCCTAGATACACACCAGAAGAAGTAAATGTGAAGGCCTGGAAATATTTAATACAGCACAACTTTTGTCCAGCGAGGAACGAAAAAAATCGAACAAACGAAGAAAAAGAAATGTTACCATTTTTTTTAACGTATGGGTTTTATATCGATTTTATAATTGAATAATTATCATACATAAAACTTTTTTAATACGAATAAAGATTAAATTAATCATCACCCAAGGATAAGGTAAAGAAGATCGCGATGTTATAATTAACCTCAGGTTTAAACAATGTTTTTTTTACTCTTATCTTCATCAACAATGTTTTTTTTACAAATATGGAAATACTCAAACATGTTAATATCCACATCTAATTCAAAGATCTAATTATACATCTAATTTATATTTTAATACGAGTTAGTAAACAGAAATAATTATACACGAAATATAATATTATTGAATTTATATTATAAATATAAATAAATGACATAAGGAGGCATTTTGTAACGCACACATCATTTTCTGAATATGACTATCCGTTATACTTTTAAAACATGACTTATTTGAAACTGGCCGTGCACCACGGTTTCACTCGTATAAAATTCGTAATAAGAAAAAAATGGTTTCTCTTATATATTTTCCTTGGCAATATGCTATTATTCTACCAAATTTCATTAAAATCCCTCCAGTAGATTTTACGTGATTGACACACTTAATAACATACCGACAGGCAGTGAAAAATTGTAAAAAAAAAGATTTTTCGGTTTTATTATCATTCTTTACGCTAAATCAATCACTCTTTTTAAAATAGTTTCTATGTGCAGAATTTACCCTATTAAAATTTTATCATTTGTACAGATTTTTAAATATGGTTTAAGGAAAACTTTTATACACATATTCAAAGTAATTGTCATAAAATATAAAAAAGAAATTATTTTACTACATGCATGCGTTGATCATTTGTTTCCAGACAAAATGTAAAATATACGTGTTTGGATATAGTGAAAAAACTATTTACAGATGTCAGGATATTTATATAGAAATATCTTAATTTATTCTTATATTTAAAATAAATTCCTTTTACTAGTTCTCAATTTTAAATCGTTAACTCTAAAAGTAACAAGGCCAAAATATCTATATGAAAGTTTCCTCTGATTATCTGTTTTAATCTAATCACAGCCTTAATGGTTGAGTCAGTGTGAAAAGAAATAAGAAAGGAAGTAAGACGAAGAATTTCACTAGTCCTTATATAACTATTATAATTATAGTGGTTACTTTGAAAAGAGTCTCAGAGTAAAAAATAAAAATTCAACATATTTATCGAGAGAAAATTGATAAATGTGTTTAATTAGATTAGAACATAGGTGTAAACTTGAATCATGTTTTTTTTATTTTCTTATATTACATAAATCATCTATAACTTTTATCATAAATCCATAGACTAGCAAAATTAAAGCAGTAGGTATCCAAGAAAATTACTCGATATCCGGTACCGTTTCGCAACAGATAGCATAAAATATGAGAAAACTGAACTACAGAAAATAGAGCCACTCAGGAATTTATATATATATATAAATATATATATATATATATACATATATATATATATATATAGAGTTTATTTCCAGAACCACCGCCTATAATGCAATATATGTATAGAGCTTTGGAAACATACTAAGCAAACAAAGTCAACTGCTAAAGCCTAATCTATGTCAAATGTCAAATATCCCAGCTCTTCTCTCTTCATATACATAATTAGACTTCCAATATTTGTTGAAACTGAATTATAGAAACTAGCTACAAAATACTGAGGTTATTACAGGACCTAGATTTAAAATGCATTCATTTTAGATATTACTTTGTCTAGTTGATTAGGAAAAGTGATCTTTTTCGGATTTACAATCATGATCAAAAAACAGTGTGGTGAAAATAATTTCGAAACAGCGAAAATATTTTGATGGCAGAAAAATGTATTCCCTCACCCACAGAGTGCTTAAACTATATTTAATATCATTGCAATTAATAACCAGCCACTCTATCAAAAATATACTAACATAAATCTAGACAAAATCACGTTTATGGATATTTCAATCAAAATTTTATTTTTAACAAAACTTAATATAATTTTAATGACTTATAATTTTTTAGAATTACAATTGCTGTTTAGTTAAAGTCTTGGCATTAATAGTTTGTCAGATAGATGATGTTAAACGTATAATCGATCTTGAAGACCGAATCAACAGGTATCTAAATATTGATAACGAGTAATGAAAATTTCTTCCCTAAAATCTCCTTTATAGTCATCAATATAAAATTCAAGTTTAGTTATTTAACATCTGCTGTCGTTTTAATCTATTTTAAAATTAATCCTAATATAAGTTCAATTGATGAAAAACTGTTTTATGATTTAATTAAATTGTTTCCGCTTTATTTCAGTTTGTTACAATTTTTTTTTGATCAAGATTACTTGTGAGAATTAAGGCATTCAAATAAGTGTACTTATGGAAAATTAACTGTAAAAATATGTCAGTAAACTGGGGTTCAAATTTTAAAATGTAAGGTCTCTAAAGCTAGTATTAAATTTCTAAACCAAACATATAATTTCCAGTTTGTCTTACTGTAAGGTACTCCAAGGAACTTTAATAACCGTTCATTGGAATCGGTTATCCACACTAATCATGAATTAAAAAACTTGCCGTTATATTTGACCATAATAAAAATCGTCAGGCTTAGCCAAAAAAATACTGAGTATTTTTTATTTCTTATCAAAGACACAACGATTCAGTAACTGAATATAATGAAAATATGAACATTTGGTAAACGGAGAGTTCAAGTTTTATTTCCGCATAAAAGTTTGCAAAATGAGATGGAAGCATTATTAGTAAGGGCTGTTAATGAGTGCGAGGCGACGGATGTGGTTCGAAAGATGCTCGGCGTGCTTTTGTTTAAATGTCTGTTTCTTTGAATTACTCGGAAATTATAAAAATATTTCAGATTTATTTTCTACTTTCAACAGTGAGAAATAACTAGAGAAACCACCTATTCCCTTACTAAAATTATATTGTTGAATATCGGGTTCTAACTAAAACACATTAAATCAATAACAGAATCAAGTAAAGAAATAGTCTATCGGATTCTAATTCAGCATGAAAGTTTGCAAAACGTTATATTAGTAAAAGCTCTTGATATGCGAAAGGCGACGGGTGTGGTTCGGAAGTGGCTTGGTATGCTTTTATCTTTTGCTCTGACCCCGAATCTGTTATGGAATGGAAATATCATCAAAATTCTTTAAACAGTCATTATTGGTCAGTTTTTCGTCACAATGTTTTTTTGCTTACATAATTGTACATGAAATTCTATGCATCTTCACGCAAATTGGCACGAAAAATGTTAATTTTTTCTAAAATTACAATATATTTGAAATAAATATGATCGAGTAGTCTAAAAATAACAAACACTATTTGGACAATTTTTACCATTACTATTTCTCCTTCAACCTCTAAAATATAGTTCACCAAGGATCGCTTTGAGAATAAAAAAATATTTAATATTACTATAGTACGGGGGAACTTTATACAATATAATACAGTGAAACTTTATTTTCAGATAGAATAAAAAATAAAAATTCGGATAAAATTTAAGAAACTATTATATCCAATCTAATGACCATAATATCTGTACCATTATATCTAATTGAAGTCATTAATTCGGAGAAATTTCGACTTGGCTGAAATGATTTGACGATTTTTGTTATAAATTTAGTCATCATTGAAGAGAAAAAAAGAAAAAAATATAAGCTTTTCTACAACGATAATTGTGATAGCGAGGAAATTTCTGACAAAATGAAATTCATTGACGCACAAGAAAACTCATTGTCAGTGATGTTTACTCTGTTAATAAACCGAACAATGACAGCTATTCTTACGTTTCATATTGAGTGTTTCTTGAACTTAAACAAGTGTATGTATTACTCCTAGTATATATATATATATATATATATATATATATATATATATATAATAGCTGCGATACCCGGCGTTGCCCGGGTCAAATTATATTGCACACTTAATGGTTTAAAGATCAGTTTCCCGTCTTATATATAAGAGATGTTTATTTAGTTAAACGTACGATATATATAATATATATGAAAATAATTAATTATTTAAATAATTGAATTGAAACAAAGGTCAGAATTAAAGATATTTATTTCAATAAAAAATATATGCTTTATTGTATATATTAAGATTTACACTTTTTACAGATACTTGTAGTTACATTAAATTTTACTCACAATACATGCTTATATATACATAATATATTAACATTTTTATTTTATTAATTTCTATTCACAACACTTGTTTATATACGATATATAGAGTTTTAAGTTGTAGGCTGTAAATGAACAAATTTCGAGGTGATCCAACTCGCAAACACGCTACATGCAATTGGCCGCGTAAAAAGCATATTTCCTTTAAGTTAACACAGCAATATTGGAATGTTTGACCCTGTGCTTTGTTGATGGTCTAACTTACTGGAAATTGTATTCGTTTAAAAGTGAAGGAGAATCCAGTTAATATTAAAGGTATTTGCGGTATAAATACCGTCTTCCCTTTTCCTTTACCAGTCAATATATCGGTTTCAATGATGTGATTCTATAATTGCTTGATGCAGTCTTGTACTATTACAGACTTTTGGTGAATTTAATTTCCGCAGTAAAATAATTGATGAGCCAACTTTTAATTTGAGGCAATGTAATGGCATTCCTGAAACATTCAGTGAATTTAAAAACTCAGTAGGAAAGTTGACACTCTCATCTTCATCTATCATTGCATCTATCGAGATATAGGTTTTCTCTTAACCTGAAATCATCTCTTTGACAGTCCTGTTGATGTCGTTAACAATGTTACTTTTGTTCGCTAGAATAACTCCCTTGAATAACCATTCTGAATTGATATATTTTTCGACGATATTCGGATATATTTCGGTTTTGAGTAGTTCAGGTGATTCAACAATGTTGCACAATTTATTTGTCAGTACCAGTGCATGTATAGGATAGGATGTAAAAGCTTTTCAGAAAATTTTTGTGCTTTTTCGTCTCTTGAAATAGTGTGCTTTCAAATTGTTATTACGTGTTGCCATATGACTGACTTTTTCAAGCAAGTACTAATTTCATCCGATGGTGTCGATTTACGTTTGACGAAAATCGCCTGACAATATTAGCAATATACCTCCCATGAAACACGTGTTATTTTGTTAATCCTATTTAATGCTCCCAAAGACTTTCTATGGGCCTATGTGCTTTCGTCCCAAGTAATGGCCTTGCACTATTTCAATATTTGTCCACGCACTGATAATTTTGTAATGTCACATACTGGAAATTCATGATCAGCTATATTAGATGGTAGTTCTAATGCAGAATGTGTTATTCACCGCCATCCATAAATGTGGCCGCTATTCCTGATGATTCCAAGGCGAGTACTACATCTTTGTTTACTCGAATTTCAGCTAGAATCAAATTGATTAAAAATGTCTTCCCAGTACCGCCAGGTGCATCCAGAAATATCACGCCTTATTGTTGTCTTTTATAATAATCCATTATCATACCATATACCTGTTTTTGATTCTGATTTAATAAGAGTTTGTTGTGGTGAATGTTGCTCTACAATTCATCAATGTTAAAACTTGTTTCCTTTAATAATTCTCTGTTAATAGCATCAATTTCACTACGTTAAGGTGGTTGAACACCCAGTTGTATAAATGTTTGATTGGATATCTCCAAATATCTATCTTCCAGCAATGTAGGAGCTTTTTCCAAAATTTCCTCATTTAAATTGATTTCTAAGTCCGGGTTTTGTCGATGTAGTTCAGTCAGAATAACATTACTCATACTTTCTCAATATATTAGCTATAGTCAATTTGGATTTGAAGGATTACATTTAGTTAATATAATTATATTGCAAACAGTTCACGAATTTGATTTGCTGTTGCCACTTGTACTGCTTCGTTCATAGCTAATTCCTAGTGCTTGTCGTTTTCTAATATACTTAGTCGTTGATATTCCTCTCGATATATTTCACAAATATAATTATCGACAGTTTTTAAGTCTTTCAAATATGTTGGGCTACGAATATAGTGAAGTAATAGACGCAAATAGGAACATTCACCATTTCTTGGATACACCGTACACACTAGCCCTATCGCGTTACTTTTAAATATTCCGTCATGTCCTTGCACTGGCGTTCCTCGTTTTTGTCGGTAATTTTTTTTACTCGATGCATCCCATGTATAGTAACTTGGTACTTCTGAGTAAAGCAAAGTTTTCAAAGAGGTCTTCTTGGCATAGTTCAAAATAAGGTGTTAAAGTTGTTCGTGCTAGTTCTGGTGGTTCCATCGCAACTTGTTATGCTGTTTCTCTAGTGAAGAACAGGCGTTATCCATTTTCTAAATAAATGGATAACTACTGGATGTCGATTATGTATCGGGAAACTCAAAATTTGCCAAATTGCTACATTAATATTAATATAACAACCTATTTGATAGTATACTATTTCATCGTGCTCATTTTTCACAGTAAAGACAGCCATATCACTACCCTTATCTTACTTAAATAAAATATTATTATAAAAAAAAGAATATTCTCTCTTGACTTTTAAAAAGATCTTTTCTTCGCCGCTGCCGATAAAACACTGTGACGGAAACACATCAGTATAGCAAAGACGATCAAATTTTCTTGTTCCAGGATAATATCCGGTTCCAGAATATTCGTACGTATTCGATGCTAAACTGTTGATGATCACTTGAATTCATTGATAGAATATTCCCTCTTGACTTTTAGAGAAGTTTCTCGTTGATCTTCTCTTGACCGTTTCTGAAAAAACACTGTGACGGAAACACGCTGAGCTCAAACTTATATACCATCGACGATCAAAATTTATGATTCCAAAGTATTTGGTCGCATTCATTGCTAAAATTTTGAGAATAACTTGAATTCACTGACAAAATAGTTGTTGGATGTTAAAGTGATAACCATCACTCACTCAGTAGTTGCTGTATTGAAACAAACCATACTCTTATGGTTTGTTTCAATACAGCAACTCCTGAAATGAAATGAAATCCAATATTTGCGTTCATGATGACACAGTAGATAGAATGGTAGTCGAAGCTACAAGAAACAATAGCAAGAAGTATTATTAGGAAAGCCCTAGTCTAGAAGTATAAATTATAAAGTTACGTATAAAAAGTAATACCAAAACTTCATTCGAGAGGCATTAATTTTCAGTAACACAGTACTTTAATGAAAATTTAATCCACAGCTGTAATCTTCGACTGCCAAAGATAAATAATGAATTCCAAATAATAAAGTTATTATCCGCCTCCCATCTTTATAGAATCTACGGCTTTGAGTGAAAACCATTGTATTTATATTAAGTCTCATCCATCAATTTAGATGATCATTCTTTACAAAATTGTATCACCAGCAGAGTACCGTTTCCAGTATGCGTATTAAGGCACAGTGTTCGCACAAACAATCTCTTAACAGTTTATACTAACGAAAACTCTCTTCTGATCAGTAAAGCGAAATAAGCTTTCGTCTATTCTTTTCAAAACTTTACCCCTTTATCATTGCCAGTATGTCCAAAAACAGTACATTTTTTTATTAAACCGTTATGAATATTTTTATTTTAGTTTTTAGTTGTTTCATACGTAATTGTTAAAAATATGTATTAGTAATAATATTATTAAATAGTATTGTTATATAATGTGTCATTATTAGTATAATGTGTAATATATACACCCGAAGAATAAATATACAGGATATCTGTAGATTCTTCTTAAAATTAATTTGTTTAATCAAAAGTTACAATTTGTTTCATTTCATCAAAATCTTTGTCGAATATAGTAAACAGATAATAATATGGTATAAACAGGTTACCATAGGTTGTAAAAATGCCTCCATGTACATGCCTAATTGGCAGTTCTAAGTATAAAATAACTTTATTTTATCTTTATTATAGTAAGAATACTTGACATCACAAACATCGATGAGTTTTTTATCAAACTTTGATATTTAATTTACTCGACAAGTAATACTCGATGAAGATTTAAATTTTAATCGACAAGATGTTAAATTACTGTTTGACGGGACCAACATTTGTCATCCTATTCACACAAAGTGAAGCGGTTTTGATCAGAGAGTTTGATCAGCCTAATTGTAATAAAAGGCAGTAAGTAATGTTACATAATCACCTTAAATAAATCAAGAGAGCATACAATAAATAAAAAAAACTTTACCACGTCACATTATTCAAAAACTTCTATAGTATATATATCAAGTACATGCATTAACTTCTAATCTTCATATTAATAATTTTGTTATCGACCTTATTCAAAATAGTCAAACTCATCATGATGAATAATTAAAACTAACCAAACTTTGCATCTCGGTAGTGTGTTCTTTTTGATCATATTATTTATATGCGAATCAATAAAAAGTTTTCGTATTTATGTAAGAATTAGCTGACTCAGTATTTTATTTATTGTGGGGGTTTGGATATAGAGCTTGCTCTACGTCCGAGATAAAAATCATTGCCACTTATCACGTCGTCTACTGTGGAAGAAGACGTAAATATTTAGATTGAATTTCTGACAATTAAATTAATATTTTAGTCAAATGAGATCCGATTCACTTCAGAAACTTAATATAATCGTGTATGATACTAAAATAAAAACGTAAGTCTTGCGGCATTTCATTGAATATTTTAAATATATGTATTTTTTTAAATCATAGAATAGTCATATATATATATATATATATATATATATATATAATCAAAAATATTTACAGAGCAGTTAAAGAAAGCATTTAGCGGAAAGCTTTTAAATGCAAAAGTTTTATAAATTATGCTAGTCATAGAGTTGTGGAATATTTACGTAATTACATCTCAAATACTTTAATTACGGAAGCGGTTTAAATTTATCATGAAATATATTTTATTTCATGAGTAATAATAACTTAGTTAAGTATTAAATATTTTTTAAATTCGATAATGATATTTACCTTAATACTATTTCACTTACAAAATTGTGAATATTAATTTTATAAAAATTCATTAAATTTAGTTTTTGACATGATGCAATTTCAAGGAATTCTGTGTTCATAAGAGTTATTAATGTCGTCTTATTTTGAAGTGCCCTGTGATAATAATGAAATTGTGAATTAATCATTTTTTATTATTGAAATATAATTTAGTAGTTAAAGAGGATGTTGATTTAACATCTGATCTTTAATTGAAAAAATGATGTACAAAGTATTTATAACAGACATCGAGTAAAACTAACTTGATTGAAAAACAAGTCCACAAATAGAAATATGGATCGTACCTAAACTTAAAGGTCACCAGGTACTAAATCTATACAGTGCGACTGGTAAATTAAAATTAAAATATTATTTTTGAGAGCCCCTGGCAAGCGACACGAGATGGATATTCCCACATTATAATTAATATTCAGTGGGTTTTATTTACTTTGGGCATCGGCGTTCTTTCTACTTTGTTGTTAAAATTATTAATGATATCAACATCACCCATTTCATCATATTGTACCCTAAAATATAAACTCTATGATATTCATATTTAAAATAATATTTTAAACCATCCCTCTTTCGGCTTTTCCAATATCGTTTATATTCCCTGTTTCAACTCAATAAGGCGAAAAAAAAGAACAGAAATTAGTTTAAAACCCATCCCAAATTTAAATATAGAGTCATGTCCATATTAATGGCAGGCAATAAAGATAAAATACTAAAACGAAGAAATTAATTTTTAATATGACGAAAGCTGATGTGTCTGATTAACCGAAACAACGGGTTTAATTATATTGTGATACGTAGTTGAGGAATAGAAAAATATAAAGTTTTCTTTAAAAACAGCCGTAAAGAGGGGATTATCGTAAAATAAATCTATGGATTGACATGCTGAAAGCAATATTTGAGAAAATGAGAAATAAAAATAATATGATAGTACATAGTGACGACAGAATATAATGAGGGAGAAAAAGACTGAAAAACGTTGTTTGTGTACTTATGTATGCGCGTTAGAAGTTATATTTCTTTGGCATAATACAAGAAAAACTTTATTTAACAAGCAATTAACTAATGGAAATAAAATAATAAAAAAGCTGGAGAATTATTATAAACACAGTTGATAAAATCTAAATTCCGTCGTCGTCGTGGTGTGTTGAGTTGATCACAAGGCATACGGCCTTTGATAATGCGGCACACGGCGGGGACCTGGGTTCGATTCCGGCCGTTCGTCGAACGCGGTAATAATTCAATAAAGTAAATAAATAAATAAATAAAATAAATAAATACTATTATACAATTACATTTTAAAAATTAAAATTGATTTCACAGTTTAATTGTCCACCATATTTTGTGTCTGCCAGACCATTTATAAATTGTCGCGCTTCAACTTTATTATTTTCTCTTACAGAGTAGTGAAAAATTGATCTTTTTTTAAAATTACATTTTATTATTTAAAATTTAAATAAATATTCAGAATTCAGTTTAATGAAAACAAGTGTATATAATTGACGGTCTAATTTACTATAATAATCTGAATAATTAATATTAAAAAGAAATGAATATGCTAAAAATTGTTTGAATTTTTTAATATTCAGTATTTAATAATATTGAATATATGTGGCGTTAGTTTTGTAGAAATTCATTATTCACAATTAAATGAAACTACGTTATATAGTATTATTTCTACTTTCTTTAAGTTCTTTACCACGACTTGGGTTTCGTTGTATTACAACATATTCAGATGGGGTATTAGCAAAAATGCTAATAGCCCACCTCTTTGCTAATAGCCCATAAATAAATAAACACATACCAAATGCGAAATGGTCTGACAGATGATTCACTTACGATAGAAAGCCGGCAGAAAAATAAAATGATGGACTACTTATCTGTCAAAGAGACTATGCAAATATATGTTTAGTTAGCAATTTCATGGTGTCGATATTTTGTTGCATCGTTGTAACTTTATCCTGATTTTTAAAATTTCACTCTCAAAATTTCTCCATAACGCGCCTAAGGCACTTCAATAATAACAAATATTCAATTAAAATTATGAAAATCTTTAACTTGAGGTTACTAAGCCATTCCGTTTCTTTCAAACCTTAGTTCTCTACTTTGTCAATTTATTATTTACAAAACTTGTTAAGTACGAATGGAAATAGTACCATGAGGGTTTTGTACACATTTATGAATACAAATATTTGAAGGTCCATGCTACTCCTATTAAACTATTTCCAAATATTAATTTAATTTTTTATTATGTAAATAAATTGTACATACATTTTGGAGGCGAAAAATCTCGGTGAATTTCTCCAAAATTATGATATTTGAAATCATTAATATAGTTTTTCGGTAACCGTTATCTAAACGGTTTATCTCTTATTTTAGCAGCTTCGCATATCGGACAGAGGAACATAGCTTTAATTGTTACAATATCTACAATTCTCTTACAAACAATTTAAAACAATTTTGGAATCTCTCTAACTTACTCTTGTCAAATAGATACTTCAGACAACTTGTAAAATTAAACAAATGAATTGCTTCATTTGCCCCATCAAAAATGTCTATGTAAATATTTTCAATGTTTTTCTTTATAACTGCTAAATTTAAAGTTAAAAACAAGGAAAACTGCATATGAATGATCTAAAAAATATTTAATTTTTTTTCCTTAGGTGAATGAAATGCATAATAAAATCATTTCCTTATAGACACGTTTCAAACTTAAAATGGTGTGTCATTTAAATATTTTTGTGGATAATTTAATACTGGAATTATTACATGGAAATAAAACACCTCAATTAGTTAAAATTTAGTTCTAGACTGATGTAAATAGTATAAGGATTAAATTAATGAACTTGAATTCCTAAAGGTTACATTCGGTACTGTGAATCGCGAACGATCATCTTAATTCATTAATACAAAGGAAATTGTAACTGACTAAACGAAATATGGTCTTTAACTGAAAACTAATGAATTTTTAAAAAACTTTTTCGTTTGTAAACTTTTGACGATAACTAGTTACTCACAAAATAAATCTCATTGGCTAAATTGAGACTGAGCGAACGTCATTATCAATGATATTCGAATTATTATAAAACAATGCTCTGAAAGCCATCCTATCAAATATGTCTTGTATGAAAGGTTTCTTGAAAGTGGGCATGTGCAAATGCTATTGAAACCTAAATTTCCTCAAAGTATTTGAGTAAAACAGGATAGAGGGGATTTTTTAAAATATATTCTTACAGGATTTTTTAAAATATATTCTTCTCATTAAACACCTGCTCAAGTAAAATATATCAAAGCAGAGGTATAAGCGAAACAATAAAAGTATTTCGTATATATTATATTTAAGTTCATATGTAATTTAGTTCTTAAATAGTATTCGGAATTACTTGGAATTTTCTTCAAAACCTTTTTAAATAGTTTTTGGTATCTTTTGACTTTTAATCGCATGTAAATATGTACAAATATAAAGAAAAGTAACAGAAAATTAAGACTGCTATTCTCAAGTAATTGTTTATCGATTGGTTTGAGGAGTAATCGGAGTGCGTGATAATTTTTTAATTTTCTCCATTTCTGTTTTTTGGGGTTCCATGCATGGAAGATATAAACAGAACCCTTAGGCGTGATTTATAAATAAGAGACATAGATGGATATGGTGCACAGAAAAAACATTAACCGGTGTAGATTTCAAGTCAGCAGTGCTGAGTAAGGTTTATAACAAGGAAACCTAAATTTATTAGATCCTATTCCATTTCCTCAAGAAATAGTAAATGTGGATTATTATTTTGTGGCAGACGAAACATTTCCACTTAAGAAAAACGTAATGAAACCATTTGCTTGAAGTAAATAAACAAATGCTAGGTTAATATTCAGCACCAGAGTGTCAGGAGTACGAAAATCAGTAGAATGTTCTTACATTATTGTGAGGTCAATATTTTATATACTTAACACGCTTCTAGATCTAATAAAAAATCTAATAGAATAATAAAAGTTATGTGTGTATTACACAACGTTATCCGTAAATGTGATGGTAAATTTTCGGTGCTGCATTTGGAAATACTTTAATAGGAGAAACCATGGACGTGCAACAAATTATACAAACTCCACAAACCAAACGAGGATACTCCATACTTCAGAGAACTTTATTTTCAAAACATATATCATAAATCACTAAAAAGTCAAACTTAGTTTTTTTCCTAATACTTATTTGAATTGGCCAATAGCAATTTTTAGTCATGCATTTTAATTAAGGTTGTCACCTACTTGAAGTATCGATAATAGATAAAAAATTACTTTCCAATTTTTAAGTGCGTGCTACATATTGTGCGTGCGGCCTAGGTTCTTCATACCCGTCCTGATTCATACTTATTAATAATAATCTAATTAATTTATATACTAATCCATATTTGTTTGCAATCAATCAATAATAAAACTTACCTGTTGTGTAAATTTGTATTGCACTTATTCCCTATTTTTTTTTTATATACACTTTGATTATAGTAATCAGACCTTTATAGCCATATCTAGTAGGATATTCTTCAATCAACTGAGAAACTCTAAGTTGAATTCTATATCACCATGCATTTTAGTAGCAACCTGTATTAATGTGGCGACATGCCTCTTGCGTAATGCTCCACTTGCGAATAATGGGGCAGGTCGCAGGCGCCGAAGCGTCGTGCCAATGCCGCGTCTTATCTGTGTATTGATGAAATCGCACCTTATGCGTTATGAAGTGAGGTTTCGGTGTCCGTATATTCCCATTATTTCGATGTCCGTATTATAAATGAGAAACAGAATCTTTTCTTTATTTAAAAAGCTTATCGGTAAGAAAGGAAGAGCGCATCCACTTCATGACGGTCAATTTAAGATTACCAACTAAACTTAATTCAAATACGCTTGAAAGAGCTTATCTAAAACCCAATAATAGCGAATTGTCATTAAAGCTGCCTTAGTCACACTCCAGACATTACGTAGCTTAGTAACTGCAATTCAACTACGTAATCATTTATCATTTAGCCATTACAATAATGACTGAACTCCGAGTGGAACACGAGTAGACGCCGCAGCGTCTGACAGATGTAACGCGCAAAGCGGCATTCGTCTGTTACTCGAGTGTAGTTACAAGTCTCATGAAACCCCGGTTACCCCTGTTTTACTTAACAATTTATCTCAAATTTTTAATCTCGTTAAATTCCTTTCTCAGCTGAAGTTCACTTAAGTGATTTGATTACGCTGGCAATTAATTACTTAAGCGAGTAATAGGAGTATGCTTTATATGCAGATATTACAATATTCATTGTATTTCATTAATTGTACTTTTAAACAAAAAAACGCAAAATTAAAGTTCAGCTAGTAGCAATCTTTCTCGGGATTTAAATATTAGTTGTAAGTAGACATAATTTGAAAATAAATATATAAGCACATTAATTGTTCTTATTGTAAGTATGTAATATAAATATGAAATAATATTTTAAATTATTTATTTCATATATTCAATTTGACACTAAAATTTCAGTATATTTTCTTTCTAAAAAGCAAATCAAATGAAATTTTACCTAATTTAGAAAGATTATTTTATTTGCAGAGGACTGTTCTTTCCTCAGTCAAACAAATATTTTTCTTAAATATATTGAAGATATAAATGTTGTGTTTCAAAATTTTGAAATGGAAAAACAATACACTGAACCTACGACAAAAAGTTAATATGTAAAAAATTCCAAGGATTAGTCAAAAAGAATTTATCTGTTTTTAATTTATGAAGGTAAATACCGGCAGTTCTCAGCATTTAAGCCGATTTATGCGGCAATTTTATCATATGTAAAAATTCGGAATATATATATCTGTGCATTTGTGTGTGTATGTCTATGTATGTTAGCCACCTCTCATTCAACGCATTGACAAATTTAATTGAGATTAGGCCTCATAGTCCATGAAAGAAAATATGGATGATCCATGCAAGATAGTCCTTATATAAACTAATCTTGCTATATTTTTAAATAAAAATATATTTAAACTTAGAGTAATAGCAACATATATATATTTTAAAAACAATTATCATAAACTCAGTAAATAATAATGAGGATATGGCAAAGATTTTATTTTTTAAACAGTGAGATTTAAAAGTACTCATTCAATGTCTCATAAATCAGTAAAGGCAATAATCTTACAGGAATATTTCTTTATCTTTAACTCTAAAAATGGGCATAATTCAAAAAAATGTCATTTATCATTTTTACTGTATTTTTAGTGACAAAAGAATACAAATTTTACACGAAAATATTTAAAAATTATAATATATTTTTTAATTTAAATAAATAATAATTTAAAAATTTAAAAATTTACAACGTATATATAAAATACGTTTCTTAATATAGTAACTCTAATATGACAACGGAAATCGAAATGATGACATTGTCATGTTCATCTACCTACATAAGGAAAAAATTAATTTTAATGAAACTTTAACATGAAAATACCGTACGGAATTGAAACTCCTACTCAAATGTTACCTAAATGTTAAACTGATAGTGAAAAAAAATTTCTAAACTGGAAAAGCGTCATTTAAATAATAAATGTACTCCTTATTTTGTTTACCTTGCTAACAAAAACACTGTGAAGGAAAACCTTCAGAAGGTCGTATTTTATAATTTTTTCTACTTTTCAGATAATATAAAATAACTTATTGCAATCTACTGGGCAGTAAGAAAGATTGATCGAAATAATTTTGTATGAAGTGATTATTAAATTTGTTACCTTGCTTTTTGTTACAAAATAAACATTGTTTACACACTACAAAATACTTTGGAGACTCACATTTCGCAAAAGAGATACTGCATCAAAAATTTTATTACACAATTCTGATTGCCCTTTGAAGACCTTTAGATAGAAAAATAAGTTCATCTCGATTTCTATATACAATTACCTAAAAAAAACAAAAATAATTTCTTTTATATTTTTATGTGTCGACGTAAAAACGTTAATGCATAGAAATATATTTTAATGTTTCCTGGGAAACCTGACAGTCGGTTTTAAATTAAAAGATTCATGATGCTATTATCTGTGTGCGGACAGACAGACGTGACGAAAATATAAGATATTTTAGTAAAATAGTATACTTTAATTATTACCTAATGTTACCTTAAATAAATTTTTAGGGTTACATAGCTAAATTAGGAACACTTAATGTTTCGTCGTGTCTGTATGTTTCTCTATCCGCCTGCATGACACAGCCGTTTTACTTTCAGACTATTAGTGTTATAAAGTTCAAATTAGGTATAGTTATACAAAACACCTACAAAGTTACCATGCACACATTTCCGACCTGTAACTAACTAGCTAACTGTGTAATGGAAACTATAAAATTAAATGTCATATACTTCTATTTATTTTATCATTATGAATTTTGGCAGTTGTGTGTAGTTTTAATGACAACATAATAAAATCGTACTATCGGATTGGTTCAATTAAAGATAACCGGAAGTTAGTCACTGTACTCGATAACGAAACATGGTATCCTAACTGTGTTTGGGTTTCTAATTGCTGTATCATTATGAAACTCAGCAGTTATGTGTAACTTTGATGACAACACAATAAAATAGTACCATCGGACTGTTCCAATGAAACAGAACCGGATTTGAGATCGAAGAATTATATCGTTCCAACCTTACCGGAAAGCGCCTTGCAATACTGGTGCGTTGGCGGAGATGGAGAAGATGCGCGTTCAGTCGCCAATAGGTACAGAATCAAAAAGTGAAACCTCAACTTAATCAACTCTGCTGATTCGAATTCTGTGCAAGCATTTTAATAAAATGTTAATATTTGTGAAATCAGTTCTAAATATAATATAAAGAAAGTTCAAAAAAAATATTCTCTGCTTTAATATATGACTAAAAAAACGTAAAAATAAATTAATATTTTAAAAAACCAAGAAAAACATACTTTTATATGTAGCGCACTAAAAACCTGTTTACTCTGTCCATTTTGTAAGGGCTTTAGTGTAAGCCAACTTTGTTATTGACCATATATTTATATATATATATATATATATATATATATATATATATATATATATATATATACTTCTCAAATTAATATTATATGAATGAAACTGCTTAACCTTTCAGTTAAATTTCCAGGAAAAGCGCCCCACTTTCTCATTTATTATTCACACGCGATTAGTGAGCACCAACAATTTTTTTTTTAATTTTAATTAGTTAATTTAAGAAATACTTTGCTGTCTCTAATTATTTAATGCGAATATAAACATCAATGAGAACATTTTAATAGCGTCGGCCAAATTCACGTTTGACTATTTTCAAAATGTTAGTAGATTAGAATATTCTAATTATCATTTTGTTCATTAATAGCAGTTTGATAAAATTCAATTCGCAATTCAATTGCTTGTGCTAACAAATTGACTGATTTTACAAATATATAACTATATTTAAATGTATGTACACCATGAAAAGGTACGTAAAAACTTAAACTTTTCTTTATTTCGGATCTCAACCGAATGATAACAGAAAATATTTGAAACAAAATATTTTCTCACACATTATTTAACTTTCCTTATTAATGATTGCATCAGTGATTACACAAATTAGTCACGTATTTCTACGAAAAAAAATTTAATAGAGAAGCAATTTGCTCAACGTACAGATAAATCGGCAGGCAATCGTTTGGCAATCGTTTAGTTTTATTTTTATTGCTATGTTCGAAAATATCAGATAATTTTTTTTAATAAATATTATTTATACGCCAACTCGGATTAAAATTAATTAAGTTTTGAACAACAGAGATAAAGACGCTTGACAAACACAATATAATTAAATCCTTTATTATATATTTTTGCAAAGAGAAGCGGTGATGGCTTGAACCTGCAATCAATTAAATCATAGTGGTTATTGACCTTAATACCTTTTAAGAGACTTCCTTTCCTCTTTTTTTGTTAAGTACGCTGTAATTTAATGAAAGCATTGAATATTGAATATATTTGGCATTAATTTTGTAGAAATTCATTATTCACAATTAAATGAAACTACGTGATGTAGTATTATTTCTGCTTTCTTTAAGTTCTTTTCCATGATTTAGGTTTCGTTGTATTACAACATCTTCAGGTGGGATATTAGCAAAGATGTCTGAAAGAATCTCTGGTAAAATCCCACCTGAAGATGTTGTAATTCAATGAAACCTAGGTCGTGGTAAGGAACTTAAAGAAAATATAAATAATACTACATCACGTAGTTTCATTTAATTGTGATTAATAAAAGCAATATATATTGAAATAATCAAATTTTACATTTACTATATTCTTTTTATAGTGTAATAATAAACTAGTACTATAATTTATTTTGGAATAATAAATTATTGCCAGATAAAATAACCAAACTAAGTTACCATCAGAATAATTAATGTTAATAATGTACATAATATAATAGTTTGCCATTTCCATTGCTAAAATCCAAAATTATCACAAAAACGTTACTTTGAAATTACCTCACCAACTCTTTCCTTTCTCACGCCAGTGAAGCTGCAGGTCTAAGTTAAAATATGAACTATAGCGCATATAATTTGTTTATTTGTGATTATACATGAGTATACATACATTCAAAATCTAGTAGAAAAAGGATATAAAATAAATCTATCATATTTTACACGGAACAATATCGATATTCTTAATCTGTTTTCAATAAAAAATTAATTAGTTTTTTTTAAGTTATCGAGAATGAAAAGGAAGATTTTTTCAATAAAGCAGCGGTCACATTTTTCGGCATTTTTCTTAATACTACCAACCTTGTGGTATACTAATATGCTGATATTAAGTTGTGCTGATATTAACGATTACATTAATAGTCAATAATTGTAACCGATACTAAATAGAACTGGTAACCCTGATTAGAAACTTCAAATCAGAAGCCATTTATAAGCTATCTATAAGCTGTCGCTAATTAATATGTGGTAGTCCAACGAAACCAAGCTACGTAGTAGTCCAAGGAAAGTATTAAATAATTTACTACGTGGTGGTTCAAGGAAAATATCAATTAATTTTCTTTAACACTTTTATTGATTCAATCGTCTCACGTCATTATTAATTATATTCGCTAATGGAATTACTAATAAAGAAAAAAAATGTTAAATTAACTTATATTAGGTACAGACTCCAATCACTTTCAAATATGTTAAGAGAAATAAATTGAAATTTAATCAATTATATACGTGTAGAGAGATTTGTATTTCCTCAGTTAAGGGTCTTTATTTTAGGCCGAAAATTTATATTTTGTGTATGAAATTATTTCGTTTAGTGTAATTCAGTAAATCTAACTGAAACTTTACTATTATATAAAGTACTTGCTTTTGCTCATGGTTTCGGTCCAGTAATTTCTTTGTTAATGTGGCTTAAAGAAATCTTCAAGAGTGTCCTTAACCTGAATAAAAATAACATAATTAAACTCGAATTTTAACATAATTGTTCTGCTCCTATCTAAGACTGGCCTACATTGCTCGGGACAGTCTGAACTATTTGTGTGTCTCAGCAATTATGCTCATTTCTAAGCGAGCATTAATTGAACTTTAAGTTCTTTAGGGAAAATTGTCTTCTTCAATCTAGAATTTACTAAAAGTTCCCATCAAATTGATTTTATTATTTAAATGTGATGCTCAGGAATAGAAAAGTCTACAGATAAAAATGTTCCCAAGTGAATATTCCATCGGGATAAAAGGTATTTCAGTTTAACCTGAATTCCTAGCATTATCCATGTAAAAGGTTAATTCTAATCAATAAAGTAGCTTCTTGCATGCTGCTCTAGTAAACAGACAAGTAAGTAACCGATAGACAAAGAGATATAAGTTCTAAATAAAGCAGTTTTTGCTCTTTACGACGCCTGATATAAAATTCTCAGATACCGAACAAAATATTTTAAAAAATAATTACGTTTAAAGTTAGTTAAAGTAAAAACCCTTAACTGAGGAAATACAAATCTCTCTACACGTATATAATTGATTAAATTTCAATTTATTTCTCTTAACATATTTGAAAGTGATTGGAGTCTGTACCTAATATAAGTTAATTTAACATTTTTTTTCTTTATTAGTAATTCCATTAGCGAATATAATTAATAATGACGTGAGACGATTGAATCAATAAAAGTGTTAAAGAAAATTAATTGATATTTTCCTTGAACCACCACGTAGTAAATTATTTAATACTTTCCTTGGACTACTACGTAGCTTGGTTTCGTTGGACTACCACATATTAATTAGCGACAGCTTATAGATAGCTTATAAATAGCTTCTGATTTGAAGTTTCTAATCAGGGTTACCAGTTCTATTTAGTATCGGTTACAATTATTGACTATTAATGTAATCGTTAATATCAGCACAACTTAATATCAGCATATTAGTATACCACAAGGTTGGTAGTATTAAGAAAAATGCCGAAAAATGTGACCGCTGCTTTATTGAAATAATCTTCCTTTTCATTCTCGAAAACTTAAAAAAACTAATTAATTTTTTATCGAAAACAAATTAAGAATATCGATATTGTTCCGTGTAAAATATGATAGATTTATTTTATATCCTTTTTCTACTAGATTTTGAATGTATGTATACTCATTTATAATCACAAATAAACAAATTATATGCGCTATAGTTCATATGTTAACTTAGACCTGCAGCTTCATTGGCGTGAGAAAGGAAAAAAGGTTGGTGAGGTAATTTCAAAGTTATGTTTTTGTGATAATTTTGGATTTTAGCAATGGAAATGGCGAACTAGTTTGTGATGCACAAAATCGAAAAAATACCATGAAAAAAGAAGAAAGCTTGTACTCTGCATATGACAGTCAGTCATACATCATCATGAAGACTCCTATTACGTATTTATACTGTTACTTATATACATTCTTTTACTCCTAACAGGTTTTTTTTAAATAAAAATTAAATGTATTAATTTATAAAAAGGTATTTTATTCTCCATAATGTGAGAATAGGAGTATGTAGGCAAAATTTAAAAGATTTTTTTAAGCGTGAAAGCGAGACAAATAAACAAACAAAGAAACAAACACGCTTATGCGTTTATAATATTTTTTGGGATGACAATATAGAACAATTTTACCTTTTTAATAGTAAATATTAATCGTATAATATTTTAACGTAACATCGAAATTGTGAGTGACAGATTTATATTTTTTACTATTTTTTTTAAATTTTGAGGTCATTACGTAATATTTAATCTACACATTCGAAAATATTTATGAAATTATTGTTTACGGGAATATAAAAAAAAATTGGCATAAAAATATTATATTTGGGATGTTTGTCTGATTGTCTGTAAGTGTGTTTCTGTGTTCGCCTATCAAGCAAGAACCACTGAATGGATTCTAATAGTTTCTATGAGAATTTTTTAGGACAGATGCTCTGTATAGATTTATAACATTGTAGTTTGTCTATTAAAAAATCAGTTATGGTTAATTAAACCTGATTACAAAGCGCACTTAAAAACGTTTACTTTTTAATGATTATAAATAGTGTTGATTATATTTCTATCTTCAATCTTACTGTTAATTTAATAAAATTTTCCAAAGTCCCCCTGAACATAATTACTTGAACAACTAGTGTAACATAAATGTACATAGGGCGGGATTATAGCTACAAGAGCAATCTCCTCCTCTTTTTTTTCAACTATTTCCAAGGAATGCACCCAATTACTTCCGAGGTGGATTGCAAAAGATTACATTATTACTATTTTTAAATTTCAGTTTCATATTTTGAATTTACTTTTTTTATATAACTGAAAAATATCGACTGTCAAATCAAGCATATATAGCGTTCGTTAACAATATAATATAAAAAATGCGGTTCCAATATCATAACCTACCATTTTAGCATATGAAATATTAATCACTACATAAAAATATCACTAAATATTAATACTCCTTTTATATACGAAGTTCTATTTTATTTCATATCCATATATGAGAAAACTTTCTATTATGGCTCTGTTCGTCTTTCTTACTTTTCAATGCGAAAACTATAAAAGCGACGGACAATTGCAATTTGAAACTTTTATAAAACTCTACAAAGAAAAAGTAGGTTAAGGAGACCGTTTCATCGAGCTTTGGTACATCTAGGAATCTTATGCATTTCTTGATAGATATTAAAACGTATTTTTTTCAATTGTCTAAATGCATGAAAAAAATTGTGAAATGCTTTCCACTATATAGTAGCCTTGTCTCGAATTAAGCGAACAATTTTCATTTTTAATACAGGTTTTCGCGTTATTAATGAATCTCATTATGCATGGAAGACATATGAATGTCTGAAGGTATGAATATCATTAAATTTGTCATTGTAGAGAGATTTGTATAATAATAACATTCATATGCTATGAGAAAGAGGATGATGCCTTAGTCCACAAGGCACCGTTTTTATGCAACTTAGGTTAGCAATTTTATGGTATAAATCTGTTGTTAAGTTCGTGGACTAAAATTTAAATTTGTAGTTATATATTTACAGTATCTATCTTAAAATTATTTGATATTATTTTTTAGAACTTTATTACAAGTGGTAATAACTATTTCCAATAAAAAGATTTAATTTAATGTAAGATCTAGACTGGCAGAGTTTTTAAATGAGTTGGTAGGAGATAATTTTGATTTTATATAAGAGTTACGAGACTTGGCTACGTCTTTCGGGATTCTTAGTAAATTCGGAACTTTTATAATGTCATCGTTACCGTAGGTATGTCCGCCGTTAGGATTTTATAGTTTTAGACTTATGCGTATGATACTTGATGAGTAGATGCTTCATAGGGAGATCTAAAATTTAAACTCAAGTTTAATTTTTAGTTTTAAATTTCAAGCCTCGTTTGTGTAATATTAACATCAAAGAAACTTTTAATATGACGCAATAACTTTCAAACATTTGTTTGAAAATTGTAGATACAAGCATTTGATTGAAGCTTTAAAAAAAAATTATTTCCTTTAACTTACGTTAACAATTTCATGAGATACAAATTACTGCGGGATCTTACTTTATATCTATTTTGATACGCACTTCGTTGATTTTAGATAAATGTTTTTATATGTGAAATTTAATAATAAATTTTGTGAAATATGCATTTTTATCAAGGTTATTCAGATTAAGGATCATTCTTTAAATGAATTTTTACTAATATAATTTCTGTAAATAGCTAGTTTATAAGATTTATGAATAGACAAAGGGTTCGTTCATTCGTGTTAAAACTATTGGAAGCAAATGCTATTCACTCGATATGATATAAATATTCCATATTAGAAGTATATATAATAGGCGCAGCGGTTTGAAAGTTGAGTGTACAAGTTCCTCTCATATTTTCGGATAATTAAGCGGTTGAGTCGTATGATTCTATATCGGGAGCATTGTCACGTACTGTTTCATTTTTAGCTTCGTTTATCAATAAAGAACGATGTCGTTGAAACCTGTTAAGATGACCCGTGGCTAATTCTTAATCTCAAAACCTATGATCTATTTAGTTTTCATTTCATATATTTATATGTTGCTTTGTGTATTTATTACTTATCAAAGTACTCAATTAGTATTGAAATGTCTAACTGTGGTCGGGAAAAGAACTCGTTATTCAATCTATTAATAAATACATTATTTTATCTCATTCTCTCTTACGCTGTTCAAGGGCATGTCAAACGGGTGAACAGTAATCAACTTTGACTTTCGAAGTGTCCTCCTTTATAGGTATATATATATATATATATATATATATATATATATATATATATATATAACATACACATATATGTATATGCATACATGAACATATATGTGTATGTTTATGCATATATGTGTGTACATACATTATTAAATCTTGAATTTATTCCCAATATAACACATTTTTTATAAATGTTTCGAGCGGTATTTTTTATATTTAAATCGTTATCGGTTAGTAGCAATTTTCGAACGATTTTTCAAAATACTTGGTTCGAAAAGTAAACATATAATATTTAGATGGTATATTTTTGAACTCCCATTACAACCAGCTTTCATTTGATACCACTCATGATAACCTTAATTTTTTTTGCTTTCCATTTTATCCGCCGAGACTAACTTTCAATATCTAAATTCAACTTTTCGGATATTACACCTGTATTTAAGCCATTATTTTCTATTACTAAATGCCAAATTTCAACTTCCACTCCAAATATTTTCCGAGAAAATTGCCCTTAACAGATGAGCAGAAGGACATCACAGCTTTCCATTTTTTTAAATTTTCGTACAGAACGCTAAACTCAAAAAAATGAAATTAAATAAGAATATGCATGAAGATTAATTTTCAAGTATTGATATCTTGTAATTAAAATGCCCGTCAAGCACGAGCGGAACTCGCACTACAAAGGTTCCGTATGTATATAGGTATTTACAACATTTTTTTTCAGAACGAAATTACATTGCCTGAGTAAAAACATACTTTTCACGGGCGCAAATAGAATTTTTTTTATGTGACATAATGACAAATTAATAATTTTCTGATATTTTTCTTTATCTGTACTGTACCTTGCTTTTTGCCAAATCATGATCCTTAGTCAACGGGAAATACTCTTTAGGTTTTAAATTATTTACGAGTGCCAAAATATGCGGCGTAAACGGCGGTATTTTTAGGCTTTTTCTTGATTACGTTGACTTAGAAGATTGATAGATTGAATAAAAGGAACTGTAGACCTGAATATTTGGTATTCACTACTTGGTATCACTTGATATCTCTACGCCTTTCTGAGAAAAAGGGTCTTGACAGACCGACAGACGGACAACGAAGTAAGGGTTCCTTTTTTCCTTTAGAGGTACGGAACATTAAAAGGGTTATAAAGATCCAGTTAATTCCAAAGTTCTTCTTTAATTGAAGAACTTCTTTAATTATGCCGTTATGTGTAAAGAAAATTCAATTTTCAAACTTTTTCCCTTTTCGCCTTTAACGATTAAGACAAGATTTCTCTAATCTAACGCACACTTTGAGCTACGTAGGCGGGACATTTATAAATACAAAAACTATCTTCTTCTTTTAGGTTATTTTGACTCAATATGTAGTCCATCAAATGTGACTTCTTACTTATTACGAAATTTTTTCAAATCCAAATAATTATTGTCAAAGGCGAAGCAAAATTCACAACGCGTACAGTTAGATTCATATGTATTTATTATCTCAAATTTTTTACAACAAAAATATCGATGAAAAGATATAAGTTCAAGTACCGATCATACAAGAGGAAGTAAAAAGGACTTCAAAAGAGGGAGATTCAAAAGAAAAAAATACCTTGATGTATCAAAGGAATGCTAAAATTAACGAAAAGGATGCTACCATCCCTTGAGGCAGCTATGTACAAAGATAAAGATTGTTGGGAACAATAATCGTAGGTTAATGTGAGTTATAAAAATTTAATAACGTCGCCTAATTAGTTTCGTAATATTGAACGCTTCGTATTCTAATAACATTTTCGTCAAAAACTTAATATTTATATGTCATTAGTTTACAAAGTAACAAGAGTTCGAAACATCTTGTTTCGACCTCAAATGGACTATAAACAATGAATCATTAAATCACAATTTACTTTCAACTATTACCACTGGTATAGACTTGCTAAAGCTCTTACATAAACTTTTTCCTACGATTCCTTGCTTAAATTAACGTATTGTCGAGATTTTTTAAATATTTTATTAATTTTTCACAATTATACACTCTGAACATGTTTCCTACTCAACTTTTCAAAAAACTCATCTTAAACATTTTTCAGTAGTTTTAGAACTCATTATAATAGGTATATGCTAATAGGTTAAAAAAAATAATATTTAAAAAACCTTGATTGAAAATATTTGGCGTTAATTTTGTAGAAATTCATTATCCAACAGTAAATGAAACTACGTGATGTAGTATTATTTCTATTTTCTTTAAGTTTTTACCACGCCCTAGGTTTCGTTGTATTACAACATCTTCAGGTCATTAGCAAAGATTCTGGGCTATTAGCAAAGATTTCTGTGCTGAAAGATATCTTTGCTAATAGCCCATCTGAAGATGTTGTAATACAACGAAACCTAGGTCGTGATCAAGAACTTAACGAAGTAGAAAAAATACTATTTACCGTATATTTAAACCATATGTCCAAACTTTCTGTTATTTTAAGCACCATGTATTTTATTCTCTCATCGTCGTTTCTTGTTTCAATTATCGATATGAAAAAGTTAAGAATCATGTGACAATAATAATTATAAATGTTGATAACGAACGACAGACTTGTCTTAGGAAAGTCAAATCTAACATACTTCTTTTCCTTCTTGGCACTACAACCTAGAGCAGGCCAGGGCCGTCCCTACGAGCTTTCATCAGAGTTTATCATACTCTTAATGGTTCCATTTGGTAACCTTTAATTTTTTTTGTCATTCTCTACATCATCAAACCTAAGTCCTCTAAGCGCAAGGTCATCTCCCTTTTTCGGTACACCCTGGCTTGTTAAGAGTTAGTAGCTTGGTTATTATTATTATTTGACCAGAACTGATGACTTTAATAATGTCTGTTTGTTACCGATTATAAATTTCGTGGCTATAAAAAAAATTCAAACCATATTTTTTTGGATACAACTGAAAATTTTGGGTAGTATTATCTATCATTACTAAACCAAAACATAAATTTAATTATAACACTATTTATAAAGCAGACAAAAATTATGATGAAAAACAGAAGAAAATATAACTACGAAGATGAATGAAATAGTGTTATAATGAGTTGGCCTCATCGAATGCCTAAGCAGATAAAGACTCTAGAAAGAAAAAATATATAAAAAAATATATACATGGATATATAAATATATATATATATATACATATATATACACACACACACAAATATTTTTATATATATATATATATATATATATATATATATATATATATATATATCCTTGAAACTGAACATAAAATGTTATTTTGGACAGTTTCAATACCCACGCAAATCATGCAGTCATTTCAATAATCTATTCATAATGGACATTACTACGAACCTAACGCCCATGCTTAATAATGTTTACAATAGGTCATTAAAAATGAGTCGCAAATTTCCTGTTAAAGGACTTTTCTGTGTGAATTACGCAGGGTCATTAATGTTTTCGTTCTAATCACTGAACAAATAAGCCATAAATATGTTTTATTGCGAATTATAGATTTAATACTCGTAGATCGACAATAAAAATCAAAAGTCATGAAAAATATTTTACATCTATGTGCATAAGAGAATGTTCTCAAAAAATTTTAGATCGGATGAAGTGAAAAATATATAGTTATCCAAATCTCTTCAGTATATAAAATACAATTTATGTATATATTTATTTGTTAATGGTACACTTAAATAAGAAGACTTTAAAATATTTAATTGAAGCCAAATTATTAAAAAAATTACAAAAGTAAAAATGTACTTAAAATAAGACAAAAAAAACGTAAAAGAAAAATGAAATAAAGGTGTATCTATGAAAAAGTTTAAATGATGACAACATGTTCAGCATTAGTAGCGATATAAGGTATTATTGAAAAAGATGAACTTTTCAAATAACTGATGAAAATATTTTTGAAATCTTCACAAGATTTAAGAACCAATGAATTACTTATATCAAGATCTATTAGATTTTAATGAAACTCGGAGATTGAGCAGGTTTATAAAGGGTAGCTCGATACCATGAGAAAATAGATAATTAATTCTGCTTCTGATACAACTGGATTATTAAAATTATTTTAAACAGATGCGTAACAAACGGAGTCGGTTAGAGTAAAAATGTAGTCGAATTTTCTGAGACTGAAGATACCGTACAACAGATGAATAAATTATGAAGAAATTATATTTTTTTAAGGTGATGTTCAATAGAAAACACAGTAGATAGAATACAAATCCACGGTCAAACAAAGATAACAGGAATGATAAATAGGCATCGGACTTTTTTAACTAACTTTCTTCTGTGATATTTGTAAATAGTAATCAACGAGTAAGAAGTATCTTCCAAAATTTTGGGGCATCTAAAAGAAAATAGGGTGAAACCTTGTCATTGAAAATCAATATTTAAATGCATTCTCACTCTCATTGATACGAGGTACAGGATAAATAATACATATGAATTTTGTAGAGCACTGGTTAAATATGTGTTTAACCGTTATTTGTAACTCAAGAAAAGTTACAAATAAAGGTTTTAAAAATATTTAAAAAACCTATTTATTAAATGTATCAACAACGCAGAAACCAATATCGAAATATGGTTTCGATTGCAGAATCAGAGTTTAAATTAATTGGATATGACATGAGTTTAATTGTTTGCTAGAGCAAAGGTATACGTTGCTGCACGCCGAGCACGCACTCTCCATTTGGGCAGTTTCAATACCTACGCAAAATATGCAGTCATTGCTAATGAACACTACTACGAACCTAACAACCATGCAATTATAATTTTTACACTAGATAAATAATATTTACAATGGGTCATAAAAAATAAGTCGCAAATATCCTGTTGAAGGACTTTTCTGTGTGATATACGCAGGGTCATTAATGTTTTCGTTCCAATCACCGGACAAAGACGCTATATGATCTGGACATTCCACATATGCAACGATATAAAATCTTTACTAAAGTCAAACGTTCTTTGCTACAGAACAAGACCTATGAGTAATTCATAAAAATGTTAACACAGTTATTTGTTACGGCTAATACATTTAAATGATATATTTTGTAAAATAGAGTACAAAAAAGGAACAATTAAGTGTTGATTAAAATAAGCCCACTGCATAGCTAAAAAATCCACTACTAAACCGAATAGAAAATTGTCAGATTATACTCGTATATAGCAGATGTATTCAATAATAAAACCTCCTATTATTCGAAATATTGAAAAAAACGTCATTAAAAAAGTACAATGATATTTACATCATACGGGTCAATGTCCACAGTTCATTGAAAATGAAATATTTAAAACAAAACATTTGTAAGTTAGCTTTTATTTTTGAAGTGAAAATTGCTCACCTTTTTTGTCTTGAGCTTTTAGTGAGAATTGGATAATAATAGTTAATTTTAATTTGATCACAAATAAGGTTCTTCCCCATATGTTTATATCAAGATTCTAGATTTAAAATTTAAAAAAAATTAAAAACTTTGTTTCCATCCTAAAAAGCCGCATAGTTTTTTCCAGTGATATAATAGATCTTTGCAATATTTCAATGTTAGTATTTTAACGATTTTGTATACCTATATTAAAAACAAATGCAAACCGCTTCTTGAACTTTCAAGTCTGTGTACGTACGCATACTTCTCAAAATTATTTCCCGTAGTGAGGAAAATTAGAGGTCGTTCGTAAATTTTTGAAGTTACACGAGAAATTTTCTTTAATATTTTATTCCAGAGAAATGATTATTCCATCTTGGTACATTGGTCATTTATTAAAATCATGTTTAATTTAAAAAAAATTTAAAGTCCATTGCAAGTCCAAGTATTATACAAACCATTCAGGATTACCTATTTATTGATTTTACATATATTTTATAGCAAAATATTTAATTTTAATAATTTTTAGTTTTGATACCAATAAACGAATGACAGCACATAAGTTAATTACTTAAATATTCGTTTATGCGGGTAATATATAGATAACTGATATTTGAGTTATATATATATATATATATATATATATATATATATATATATACATATATATATATGTGTGTGTGTGTATGTGTGTGTGTCTATAATAAATTTTACAATACAATAAAATTAAAATACAAAAGCACATTTAAATAAAGACACAAATATTATTTTCCTAATATAAGATATTATGATGGGCGTATGAAAAGATTAAGTATACTTCACTGCAATCAGTATTGAAATTAATAATGATTCGTTAGCAAATAATAAACAAATTTAAATTTATAAAAGTTTAAACCTGGCAAAATTTGTATCATTTTTTTTTATTTCGAAGAGTGAACAATTAATTAATAAGTTTAGATAAATAAGAAAGAAAATAGAATTCAAATTAATGTGAATCTTAAAAGACATTATAAGAAACCTTACTATCTTATGCATGAAAATAGATAAATTTAAAAACTATGCTATTAACTTGAAACCATATTTTTAATCCATATGAATGGTATCAATAATTTAAAAACGGTTAAAGGAAATAAAAAATAAGGAATAACAAAAACAAAAATTGTTAAAAATAAACGAAGTAATAAAACAATAAATTAAAAATCATTTTAGTTAAGTGTTAATATATTTATTTTAATCCTTTATAAACTAAAAACCACAAACTTTTGAAGACTACAATAAAAATTGTAGTTAAAAATGTGGTGGGTAAAATAATTACGTTGAATGACTCATGAGAGGAATAATAAGAGTATATGAAACATAACGGAAGATGACATAATAATTTGAAGAGGGGTATATCAGAAGCCTTGAAAATAGAACCGTGCTTGAGTATAGTCAGTGGGAAAAATAGTTAATGGCAGAAGTGACGTAAATATACCAGACCCATTACGTATGGCAAGCAATCCTGAATCTAATCTTTCAAAAAAGCTTAAAAATTAAATGCGAATAAATTAAAATATAACTAAGCGCGAAAAAACTCGTAACCTAATAATTTATAACCCCAAATTTACATTATTTCACTAGACATATAATTAAACTTATTCTGTCACTTTCCTTTACAAGACAGAAAGTTTATTATGCATCGTTACTTTTTTTTAATTGAACATCAACATTTAAGTAAGTTAAGTTAAAAGCTAACTTGAACTTAAATACGATTAGATAAAAATAAAACCAAAAGTCATAGCTAAAGAGAAACTAAGAAATAACAAATTTACAATTTTTTTAACTAGATACGTACCTGTAACTACTAAATCACTTTTCCCCACAAGGCAGAGAACTCCATCATACATCGCTACGTACAAAGCTCTATTAAAACATTAATTATAAAAGTAAACAAGAAATGGATTTTCTATAAATTGTTCAAAGTCATAACCGAAAAATTGATTTCACTACTCTTAATACCTCAAGATTTGTTTATGTTTCAATCACTAATTTTAAGTAATTTCAAATAAAAGTAACCACTCATTTTACAATTTAAAATTCCACGAAAAGTACAAGTTATCCAACGCCACAGTATTATTTAATAAAATTACTCACAATTCAAAACAGACAATTTAATTTATGAGAATGAAACTCGTACTAATTACTCAACTAATTAAACTCAACACGAGCGTTTGATTATACTTCCTCTTAACTTTTAAACTCGCGAACTTGGTCTCGTCAAAGTTAATTGAAACGTTTTATATAAAAATATAATTAAATCCCGATGAGAAAATTTTAAAACGTTATAAGAAAATAATTTATTTTAATTAAGACTAGATTGATAGTTTCCAATTTGTATACAGAATGTCATATTTTCTAAATATTTATCGTACTGAGTTGACGCCAAATTGAAACGTTATCGTTAAGGAGTGTGGTAGAGATGCGTCTGGTTTGCAGTTCCGCGTCAAACTGACGCTACGAGAGCGAGATTCACGCTACGAGCTGTTAAGCCCCGCCCCGCCCGCCACTCCGACGAAACGTGCAATAACGTCGTCTACATTACGTACATTAAAAGCATATACGGAGACCGTCGATAAAGTTTTTGAAATAAATAGTATTATCGGTAAACTATTTCCTTGCACCTCAGTCACTGTGGGGCGATTTAAATGGAAATGTAGAACTAAGTTAGCTTTTATTATTCAGAATAATCCATTATTAAAGTTTGTAAATATGTAGCATAAAACATATTTGTATATCGTACTAAGCGTTCAAATATCTAGCTTATGCTAATATTTACTTATTATTTTACTTATTTATTAATTCATATTTTAGCATACATATAATACATAAATTGTTACTACATGAGCAATCTCTTCTAGTCAACCATATTTATAAAATATAAACATTTTGTGATGTGGATGACATTAATAAAAAAAACGAAACTTAGGATATAAGAATTAACAAAAAATGTCATAACATATAAATAGGCAAAACTAAGCTACAAATGAATTACGTCAGTATGGGCATATATTTGTAAATCAACAGCGTAAAGATGGTAATTGCTATGTTTATTCCCATCAAAGAATATTGAAAAAAGAAGGGAAGAAATATCCTCTCCTGGAGGCACACCAGCTGATAAACTCGTGCGTCATATAGATATGAGCTAAACTATTCTAATGAGAAGTAAAGAAGGTTAAAGTCAAGAAGTACAAGTATTTTGAGTTGAGTGTTATTCATGGATAAACGTACATCATCTGTAATTTTTACCAACGCTATTGAGATACTATGATCAGGTTTGAAACCAGATTGAAGTGGGTTTAGATGTCTGCAAACGTTAATATATCGAACAAATTGGGCATGGAATATGCACCCAAAGACTTTCGGTAGAAATGGTAGTATGGATATGGGTTAAAATTATATAGGATGTACAGGCGACAATGTTCCATTGATATGGAAAAGTGGCAGTTGTCCCAGCTGTGTTAAATATGTGAGTAATATCAGGGGTCACATTGTTTAAGATAAGCTTAAGGGTTTTAATACTTAGACCATCGCACTAAGTATTAAAACCCTTTTTATCGCCAAAAGATTGAGTTTAACTTCCGAATCACAGGTATTATTAAATGTGAATACGTGGTTAGAAGAGAGAGAATGGATTCTCTTTAATTTTTTTACAACTGGGTCAAGTAATACGAGGGGCTTAGCAAAGAAGGAGGTCAAATTATTAGGGTCAAGCTGGCAATACGCATCGATATGAGAATTACCAACTTTCAGAGTACCAAGAAACTTCCAAATGTTTAAAAAAAAGCATTTGCGTATGGAAGTAGAGATGTAATTATTAGGATGTATTTTTAGGATTTCTACATATTTGTGTATATCTATTCCTAAATAATCTATTTGTCCCCCATGTTGAAGGACTGATGTTCCTTTCGTATCTGACTTTAGCTTGATCAAGTTTATCCATACATTTTTGATGGAGTCATTAAGCCATGAGGCTGTCTCTCTTTCAATTTTCACTCGTTTAAGGGCTGCATGCTTATCAAACACCTTGATGATACGGTTGTTGATTTCAACAACTTTTTCGTCAATCGTTTCAATGGATAAAATACTATCCCAATTAATGAGCTAGGCATCATCAAGCAAGCAAGGCAAGTCAATACTATTAGAGCTACAAAATTTTAGGAAATGACTTAAGACTACGCCACTTGTAGAATAGATAAATTGGGTCATGATGTGAGAGCCCAGGAGCAAGAAGTTGGCCGTAGAAATAGGCACTTTTATGGGATAAAATGGAAAGATCAAGAAGGGAATGATAATTTACCTGGTGGAAGGCAGCAAAGGATGGGAGAATGGTGAGGTTTCCAGCATTTACAATGTCTAAAAATCTATACACTTCTCATACCACTTTTATACAGACAGGTCTTGAATTCGCCCATAATCGCCGTATGGAGATATAATAGTATATAACTGTCAATATTACTCTCCAAACCACCAAAATGCGGAATAATAGATGGTGAGCACATAACTCGTAAGAGTAATTTAATTCCGGAGAAAGTAATTTCAATAAATAAATATTTAATTATAGATAAACAGTCGGTCGGAGATATTGCGATAATTTTAAAAGGAAGATCATTTCGAAGATAGATAGCGACCCCACCACCGCACCCATAATGGCGGTCATTACGGATTAATAAGAAGCCTGGAAGCGAATAAATATTAGAGGGGAGTGAAGCTTTAAGCCAGGTTTCGCTAATAAGACAAGCATGAATGTTTGAATTTTCAAAATAATTAATAAAATCCGAGTAATGGGATCCAATACTCTGAACATTGATATGAGAGAAATGCAACTCAGAAAGCCTGCGAAAAAAACAAAGTGAAGAATATAGTACGTGGTTTTATTGAAGGCATCACAAAATGACTCACGGTTATCTGAAACGAAAGAGACAGGAGGGGAGTAGGAATCGTTAGAAGAGGAGCGGGAATGAAAGGAATATGTGAAAGATGTATATATATATATATATATATATATATATATATATATATATATATATATATATATAATAAGGAAACAAAAATGTACACGAAACCATAGATCATATTTAACATACGGAAACACAGTCCTCAATAACGCGAAAACATTACGTGGGTTTATGCACAAAATAACACAAAGTAAATGAGACGTATCTACTTTTATAAGTGTAACCGAAGCATATTAATGAAATTTGTATTTCTGTATTAAGTAGATAATAACGTTACGGAAATGTAAAAAATGGCTTGTATGAAAAATCCGTCTTAAAACAAATATAGTAAACTACTAATTTTAATATAAATTAATTATTATTCGCAAGTAGATCATTTTTTATTCGTGATCGAATGTTAGGACGATCCGTTTTATTATTTGTGTGAAAAGCGGATAACCTTAATCTGGCTGCTTCAACAGTGGTGCAGATCTTGGAAGTAATAGGATAGTGCTTATATTCTAAAATTATATTCTAGAAATATAAGTAGAAATGAAAGGATGTTATATTTGTATCATAATTCGATAGTATATTTCAGTGAGATTAATAATATTGCGCCTAGAATAATATATCACCTATTTTAGTAATTACCACTCTCCGGTTAAAAATATTAGCAAATGATTTTCCTGTCTTCAGTTTTATCCAAAATTTGGAAATTTTTGTAACATAGGGTATATATCAAGAGAAACGCATTTTTCCTAGTACTCTTAACCATATAGCTAATATACTGTTACTATTTTAAAAGCCAAAAATATTGACGAAAGTTTCACGTTTTCTTTAATATAACTTCTTGGAACGTATGGTACAAAAATATTTTAATGTGGCCAAATCATACCTACTATTTGTTGAAAACACATCGATATTTTAACATGAACCTTGCTCGCTAATGTCTATATAATGTGCATATTCATTTCCTAAACTATACGTTCATTTTAAGTAAAAAGAGCCATCGAAAACTCGACAAAAACTAAATAATAACAAATAAACTAATGTGAAGAAATCATGGTGACTGTGAAAAGAATAAAAAAAATTCAAAAGGGCGTATGCCATGATAAGGTAATGTAAGATGTCGCAATATTCAACATCCTTTTATACGCTAAATTCCTTATTTGTTTGGACGGAAACCATTATTTTATGTAATACAACTTGGTTTATTCAAACTGCAAATTCGATTAAGGCAATCGGCAAAGAGTTTTTACTATCGAATTTTATTATAGTTTTTTGGTGTTCTAGCTTAAAGGAAAAATTATTTTACCGTAAAATAAATATTTCGGCTAGACAATTAACAATGTTAAAATCATAATTATTTATTCAACAAAAATGATGATTTATAAGCACTTAGCTTATAAATCATTTTTCACTTAGCTTATAAAAACTTTCTTATCGATATTGACTATATGTTATCTATGTCATCAATAGGTTTTGTTCTTTGGCCTTTCTTTAATAGCAATTCTTGGGTTTTCGTAATTGCTGTTTTTTTTGTTATAGTGACTTTGCGTTTTGTTTTGTCGATCGCTTTTTAAATCAATAACTCCTCTCCAACGTTCTAATTTTTATTTTTTTTTGCGAAGCTTTTCACAAATCGCAAAATAAAACAATCCCTTGAATATATTTCTTGAAATAAATATAAGTATTTGAAAACTCTAATTCACCTGTATTAAAAAATGATAATTCTGACGAAAGAATATATTCTTTTTTGTCATAGATATTTAGGGAATATAACATTATTACTTCAATGATAATTTTTTCTTAGCCTTTTTTTATAAATGTATTTTTACAGCTACTTGTTATATCCTTAAATGTACCTCATACCCCCACTACGTAAGGCATTACGAAAGCAGTTGTATTCTTTATCTCTCAGTGAGGCTGACGATTATTATTATGATTATTATCATAATGTTCATTTTGAAAGCCAAGACTGGTTTTAAGATTCCAAGCATTGTGTTATGTTTAAATTGAGTAATCTAGCAGTTTATTTTGTACATATAAAATTATAGTTGTAAAAATGTATTTTTACAGTTATCAGATAATATCCATGAGATCTAAAATAATAACATTATCTAAATATACCGCATATCCCCCTACATGAAGCAAAGCGTAGTTGTATTCTTTATCCATCAATACGGTTGATTATTATTATTATTGTCGTTGCTGTTATTACAAAGTTCATTTTTACAGTTAAGACTGGTTTTAGGAATCTTTTTTTGGAATAATTTCCATTGGGGGGTGAATCTTGATGATATTATGGGTTCTAGTGGGATCATATTTTGTTGCAGACATTTGTTTATCTTCCACTTCCAGCCTCAATGTATTTTTGTTTTTTCACTGTATTTTTTGATAATATGTTGGTTATTAGGTATTACTCGGTCATTAGCTACTACTGTATAGTATCTAGGTACTACACATCGACACGTGGAAACTGGTTTTAGTATCCATGAATATTAATGTTTTGTCTGGTCTCCTAGTATTTATAGTTCTATATATGGTTATATCATAGTCCCAATATAATTTCGTTTTGATATTGTCTGATTTGTTTTAGTATTATACTTATAATAAATAAAATGATGCGGTTGGAGACGAGCTTGTAGTCAATGTGCTTTTTTGTTGTATTTTTTGGAAACATTTTTCTTTGTATTGGAAATATATTGGCTGGCTGTTTTCTGGTATCCTTCTCTTATAGAGTCTTCTGTTTTAGTTATATGTTAATGTATCTATTACATGTAATTTTCAGATTTTTTGGTAATAAACTTTGCGTAGTTTCGAGTTATTATCAATTTAATATCGGTATCATAAAACATTTTGTTTCTGATTACATTTGCAGTGCCAATCGTTGGAGGCTGCCTTGTTTATTGACTTTTGATAAAATGTGTACGAATATTTACTCTGTATTAATAATTTAATATCGGTTCTAAGAAACATTCTATTCCTGGCAAAATGTTAACTTCGCAGTACCAATCGTTGGAGATTAACTTGTTTATTGTCTTTTGACAAAATGTGTACGGATGTTTACTCTGTAATTTATTCTCTTATCAAACTTGTTTTTATTTTTACTTTCATATATTATTAATTATCTTTTGAACTGAAGATATTTTCATTGTTTATGCAAACGTCGCCGAAATATTTGTACTGGAGATATTTAATGTCAAGAAAACCACATTTAGTCATAGTTTACATTTTAGAATTACTTGTTCAATGTACAACGAATGTTATGCTTATCATTTAAATCTTCATTTCATAATATCCACAAAAATATATAAGGTTTGGAATTGTGTATGTGCTTATGGCTATGTTCCTGGCTAATAGTTGAGTTGATTTGTTCCAATTGCCTCTGATGTCTACGTTATTGATGATATTATTTTTGTATATAAATACAAATAATATACCTAGCATGCAGGGTATATTTCGTGAACATTTCTATGTTTTCTGCTTTTTATATTTTTCTATTCCCAATTTCCTAATGGTATGTTTAGTTAATTCATTTGTCTTTATTTATTAAATGTTCAGTTTGTAGCTAGTTCCCGAGTATAATTTATAGTCATCCATATAAACCACATATCTTTTTGATTTATTACCTTTGCCTATGACATAAGTAGGTATTATATAATTAGATATTCGGCACAATGGGTTTAGCGAAAGGCGAAATTTTATTGAAACAAAGTGTTACCTTAACTTATTACCAATTTCACTAAGCATTTGGATATATATATATATATATATATATATATATATATATATATATATATATATATATATATATATATATATATTAACCGTGTATGAACCTATGGCTATGCATTTTTAATAATATGCGTATGCGCAATAAATATTTTCACTTTCTATTTAACTTAATTATGAACTTATTACTACCCAGCTGTATCCAAAAATTTTCGACGCTACTCACTTTCAACGCTAATTATGCCTATTACGTCTATGTATTTCAAGAAGGAAAATTTCATTGCGCTATTTAAAATAAACGAAGCGTCATCTATTAATGTACATAGATGCCCCATACATTTGGGTAAATACCACGTGTCGATTAGCTAGGCACTGTTTTATTGTTGTACTACTGCGATGTAAACAAATTATTGAACATGTAACGTTTAAGAAATAAAAACTAAATATTACTTCAAGTTAGTCCTATTTTAAAAAAAAAATCAGTACCTGGTGCGTTCACAAACACACAATTTTTAAAAATTATCTTAAGAGGTTCTCATTTTTCTTTCATCCCCCCAAGAATTTTATTCCAAATATTTTCAACTACTGCTGTTTACAATTAAAGACATAAAAAGTTTACAGCTGTATTATATTTAAAGATATCCACATTTCATAATATATACAAATTGCTCTCTGCATATTCTGAAACCTTTTATTATAAAGACTTTTGAAAGTTTTAGATGCAACCGTCTGTCACGCATCTAAACTTATTCCAATTAATTTTGTCTTCTTGTTTGAGATTAAAATACTTGAAAGTAAAAATTTTATTCCAGAGATTTCCTAAAAATGGTTAATAAACATTTTGGCAATTTGTCGATTTTAAGAGCAGTTTCCAAAATCATCATTCATAATAGTAAGAGAGTACAAACGATATGAACTTGTTTTTTAATTTAGCGAATCGAAAATTTTTAAATACATAGGTTTAGTGTGTCTTTATGATTAGATATTTGTTACTTCATAGAAACAGACATTTCCTTTTTTAAATAAAAGTTTGAAATAATTTTCAAATAAAAAATAGTGTGCTTTTATTCGACTACAACATACGAATAAATAGAAATACAACACTCCGTTAAGTGAAACAACTTCAATTGGAAGAATGCAATATTATTTCAGGAAATTATTGATTTTCTTTTTTTAATTTTAAGATGATTTTGTATATGTTTCGATTTTTTTAAGATTAATATTCTATGTGTTTCGATTTTCATATCATTTTACATTTGATGATCTATGGTTTTATGCCTTTACAACTTTTTTCTTCTGCAACCTTCTGCAATTATGACTTTTCATATTGTTTTTTAAGCTCCTATGGATATTAAAAGTTTGCAGATCGTTGATAGTAGTGCTGGATGACTTAACGGTCTTGGTGTCTTTGATTTGAGATACATGACACCTTGTGAAAGAATGTGTGGTGGTATTTCTTATAATTGAATAAGTTTGTTAAATATATTTTCCAAATAATTTTTATTTCATCCATACTTAAGTTTTCATTTTATCGCGTCTCAGTTTGAGTATTGGAGTTTTGCCAAATTGAACAGTTTTCTTATTTTTTCCTAAACCATGTCACATGACCATTATATTCTTGAGAGTTCGACTAAAACTATTACTTTTATTGCTATCGTTATTTATTTCGATAATTAAATAAATAGAAATAGGAAAAATGATTAGTAGATATATACGGCGCAAAATTAATTTCTTTTTTGGGAAATTAGTTCACTGTATACAGTGTTAAGATGCAATGTGAGTTTTTCCTTTTGCCAAGTTACTTTTTTTGATTTTGGTTACTCCATAAGATTACTTTTGATTTAATTAATCACCAATTTCGCAAAAACTCTCTCACACACGTACATGTATATATATATATATATATATATATATATATATATATATATATATATATATATATATATATGTATGTATATATATATATAAATATATATATATATATATATATATATATATATATATATATATATATATTTATATACATGTATATATTCGATTAAAAATAATATAATATGCGAGTACCGTCACACTGAGGAGAAGTCAAGCATAACGCGCGATAAGTTTAATATAAAATTATTTATTTCCGAACCGCGCCAAGCAAGACAACCTCTGGTTCCTACCTGTTAAGTAAGCGCACGTCTAAACAGAACAAATATTTAATGGCTTACTTCATAGTATATGGATTGGAATTAATGTAAACATTATGTAAAAATAAAACGCATTAAATTAATTTATTTCTTTTTACTTTGAAATGCAGTGAAATTTTTACATGGTACTTCTATAAGTACTTGTTTTTTCTAAATACATAATCAAGTGGGTAAGAGAGTGGTTTTCATGATGAATAAAAAAATATGGAATGACGCTATTACCTCTTAAATCCGCCTCCGCGTTGACATTACATATCCACGATACTGAGTGAATCCCGGACCATATGGGTGGTATTTTTCGCCTATTCTGAGGACAGTTTTGACAGTTATTACGGTTCTTATTACTCATATAACAGGGTATTATCGCGGAATATATGGAGATATATAATACACCAGAAAGTTGGTAGACTATTATTGCTAAGGAATCTACGGATTTATGATGTAATTAGGGAATAAATTATCTTACTATTTTAATTGGCATAATCAAGCGAACTGCATGGTATTTACTTTTATATTTTATCAACTCAGATTTATTCTCTACTTAGCTTTATTCGGTATTTTCTTTTTGTCTAATATTCTGGTAAAAAATAATTTGTTCAGGCATGTAGACCGTGATCTGCCACAAATATAAATTGTAAATATAAACGATTACCTGCTATCTTTGGCATATTCCTGATGTTCTTACAAATTTCAAAATAAAAATTTTTCACTACCAAATATCAAGCAATTGTAGTAAGAATTTCAAACTCAAAGTTACACGTTTTGATATTTGCTGAAATCTTAACCCAGTTTTAACTGACAGTAATACACCCCAATTATTTATACTCATGGATATATTTCCACCACTTATTTTCATTATATTAATTCGACACAAATAAATCTGGTGCTCAAGGATTGACCAATGCGTTAGCAGAAAAAATAACTCATAACCTTAAAAATAAGGAGAGAATAAAAATATGCGAGCACAATCTCCTTGTCATCACGCTTATATTCGATGAAATTATTTTGGGCAATTACTGGCAAGAGCCATTGTTAAATGGCATTTATAAATAACTACAAAATTAAATACACTAACTGTGATTGCGTAATGCAATTTAGCTAACAAATAGCAACTACAGATTAATTTCGGAATATGAGAAATTATATGAGTAATATAATAGCAAAGTAAAAATATAGTTGGCCATATAATCTGTCTCTTCTCCTCTATGAATTTAACGTTCTTATACCTTGTTCCTAATTTTATATTCGACAATCAATTTAGGTATGTTTAAAATATAACTATGCAAACTTGGAGAAAGACTCGAATGTATATAAATATATATTTTTGTGTGTTCGAAAAAAAAAACAATAATACATTACTAATTTACTTATATACAATTATGGAAAATTACAGTTGTTACATATATACAATTTAATAACTATAAAAAGGCAATTACATAAATTCAATAATACTACAATATTTCGGTGACACAGTTCAAGAAGTGTATTCTCACTCATTACAAACATACAGTACTTTTGTGCAACCGCGATCGTATGGTTGACCAAATGTGGAAAATGGAAATTTCGACGTAATTCAAGTTCTATTACGGGTGAAGCAAAGATTACATTAAGTAATATGATTTCAGAGAAAACTCTTTTCTGCGCTGCAGCTCATGGTATCCCAATATGGACAAAATAAAACTGACAGAAAATGGAAAAGAAGAGTAGCCGTATAATTTTACATAGAAATATGAAATATTTTTGGGTATGTTCTACCATGAGGCTGTATTTAGTTTTATGTGAGTTCCAAATAACAGAGCTAGCAGAAAAGGTATATATAATAAATTAATGAGAACAATAACGTAACATGAATCCTAGCATTTCGAATGACTCTATCCCCATATATGCCAAATGACTATGAAGTCAAGCACGAATGGAATTCAAGCTCTAAAATACTAAAAATTCAATGCAAAAATAGAAGATATTTGCATTCTAATATAATATAAAAAATATAATCTAATATAACATAATTACAAAGTATAAAATATAATAATAAATTTCTATCGCCATATTTTTATATTGGATTCTTGATTTTTGTACACAGACTAGTATGGATTTCAAGTCAATATATCCATTGCATGCCTTACTAGCAGCCATTAATACACAAATATATATTTGTCTAGTTCTTTACCATTAGAAATGAAAAAAAATACTCTCCAATAAGTTCCAATAAAAGATTTGATATCATGTGCCACTAAGTTTTATTGAAACAAATATGAAATATAATGTAATAATCATGAAAACACTGGCTTTATCCCTTGTATCTGTAGCTATAAGAGGCCCACCTACTTACACCTTCACTTACACCAGAACGGACAGAACTTAATACAAATATAATATTAATTTTTTGAATTTACAAGAATATTTGTGACATGTCTGAAATCATTAGGTTATGTTACCAAAATAATTTGTTGAAAAAATGACATTTCATACAATAAGTGTTTTTTTTTAATCCACCGAAAATATTTCTTGTACACCTTAAAAATACTATATGACAATTAATACTTTTAATAGTTATTTGAATTATTGCTACTTTTATTTTGAAAAACTAATATTTTTATCTAATTAATAGTTTTAATTTTTGTGTATTTAAAATCGTATTTTGTTATAGATATTACCAAATATCTAGATTACCACAATAAAATATTGAGAATTGGTATTTAATGATCCGTCAGTCAATGCTATGTAAAAATCATAACTTTTTTTGCACTCGCGTGTGATTTTATTGTTAAATATAATTTCTATCCCATATTGACTATATTAGAATGAATGTGTTTATGGTTTCAAATATTTTTTTATAATCTTAACATTTTATTTAGTTCACTGTTGTCAGTTTATATTTAATGATTAATTCTGGCTGTTCATCGGGTCTCTATAATTGTATACAATTATTTCCAATAAGACATTTCTATTTTTACTTTACAACCGTCGAGTTAGAACTGTGGAAATTAGGGTGAAATAATAATTTTATTTGTTGACTTTATTTTCTACACACGTCACTATCGTCACCGCTCGGATTGATAAAGTGCCATAATAACAATGGGTTTACATTATTATTTTTTTAGAATTCATTACTTGTGTTGCCAGACGCAATTTAAAGAAAATCAATTTTGGTGCCTAAAAAAATCAGTAAAAAGGAAAAAATGTCACCAGGCCATTAAATAGCATAGTTCTCAATCGTTTCACTAAAATATTCACTTATATTTTGGAAATAAATCATATTCGTCTATACTAATATCATACCCTATATTCGACAATACTTATATACTAATCAATCAGGTAAATTCTTGAATATATTTAATCGTGAAAAAACAAAATTTTAAACACCACTTTTTCATTTCAAAATTTATAAACATCCGTAATCAGTAGTGAGTTGTGAAACTAAAATAAACTAAGGAATACATAAAGAATTTTTTCGTTTCTTTCCGTTTCATTTTTAATAATGTCATGTAATACTGTAATATAAAACGTGATCAGTCTTCAATCTAATTACATCTTTCACAGTCGTAAAATCATAGAGCATATTTAAAAAATAGTAAGACCTAGGATAATTGCTACATTTCTTGTAATCTTGTCAGATTTTTTCAACCGTATCTTTCATGATTTCGGAAATATGGGGGAATTTACAAAATGCTCTATTATTGGATATTTTTTAGAATATCATTTTAAATATGTAAATTCAAATTATGAAAGAACTGATTACCTTATTTACCCAGTCTTTAATTTTTACATGGATATTTAAAAAAAAGTTAGCCATTGCAAAATACGTGAGAGATCAGCAGATGAGCAGATGACGTCGTCTTATCACAAGGATCTCACGAAAATGGCTGAAAAGTTAGAATGTACATGAAATTAAAAATTAAAAAATGTTAATCTTTAAAAATGTACACTTCTTAAGTTAAAAAGCGTTCACTATATCCATTTCTTTTAAACACATTTAAAATACTAAACTTTTGAATATCTTCTTTACTTACTTTTAAATTACTACTTCTTAAATGATTAAGGTAAACAATGTCTAACTGTAATTGGATAAAAACAATCTTGACACTCAAAATTCTGAAGGACAAAGCAGAAAAGTTAAATGATTAAGTTGAAGTCTTAATCTCCTACAAGCCATGAACTATTTAAAGGGGATTTATGCCTTACAGAATATATCCATTTTGATAATTTAAAGTAAATTTTATGAAGGTGTAATGAAATAATTTACTTACAATAGTTAAGCTAAATATTTAATGAACACTAAAAATAAAGTAATATTTATACTTGAATTTTGAAATGTTTTACTCTAGATAATAATAAATATTTGTACATAGTGAGATTGTTGTCGCAACATATGCACTTTTATACAAATTATTGTAAAGGTAAATTTGTAAAACGACTGTAAAAACGTCAGCTATGGCTGTTTGGATACTTTATTTACATTGTCTCATATAATTATATATATTACACGTAAAACATGAATAAGAGTTACTTAATTTATTTTACAATATTATATAAGGATATTTTAATACTTAGGTTATTAAAATTTTGCTGCTTTAAAGTCTTGTCGAGCTGTTACTATAGTTGATAGTATGACTTAATTGAATATAAGTCATTTAAAGTAATGATTTATTTGATATAAATAATGTTGTGGCAGAAAAATTCTAAAAATGTGTAATATATTTTTAATCACTTAGTTTATTATAAACAAGCTGTGGCTTCGCTTGTGCGTATTATTTTGTTTTAGACCTCAGAATTTTTCTCCAGTCATTATATTTTCGTCCCAAAAGTACCTTAAATGGCAATTAAAATTAATAGTATCATAAATTTCATAAAGCTTACATCGTCTATGGGCCCTTTACTGAAAACATAATTTTTTCTATTAGATTGAGTTTTCAATGACATCACTGTAACCATCTCTAAAACTTTTAACTAATTGGTAAAATTGTTAAGCCCGCACACTCGGTCTTACTGCCCAATTAATTGAATTTCAAGTTTTAATGGGATATATCATAATATAAATACTAGATATTTTAATCTGTACTTGATAAATTATTTTAGTAGAGTTTTACCTCAAATTAATCTAGCATTTTTTAAGCGGTAATCAAACAAACAGACAGATCGATTAAAATATGTAGATCGAAGAAACACCGAATTAAATATTGGACAGGAACGAAATGCAGCTTGTATTTTAACTTGAATCTCAAATATTACTCATGTAAAGGTTTCGTTCAAATTGATCAAGTAGCTTTTTGCTTCATACTTGAAGATATCTGGAATAGGGCGGTGAGTTTCGTTTCATGTTATAAAATGTATAGTTTTATTTTCGTTTCATGTTATAAAACGTATAGTTTTAAACTCCACTAAACATATTTTAATAAGTCGTAAGTTATCAGCAGATGTCTGCTGGGGAACTCACATTTGCTCTAAACGCAGATATCCATCGACGACGTGGGTATATCTTGCGATATTCACCTTCTGACTTCACGATATGCTATTGATATTACCTGAGTGTACACGACCTCATAAGTGTGGACCTTCTCTTAGGTCCACTATATTGCCAACGCTTTGTTGACATATGGAAATTAAAAAAAAATTATCTATTTATTTGCACTCGGTGAACAATGTGTAAGATGTGGTTAGTAAATAACCCTTAATTTTTATATTTATTTCATAGTATAACACTTTGTATTTATAGACAATAGAAATACATATTATTAAAATTTATTTTTGTCAAATAGTTACATATCTGTATTGGATATTTTCCTTGGCATATTTATGTATTTTCCTCTTCGATTCCTTTCATTTGATACTTCAAGGATGGTCAAAATTAAAAAAAATATTCCCTCATTTTGTAGCATTTCTTGCAATGAATTTTTTCAAACTTTGGTTGAGGTTAGTTAAATAGTGTAGTATTGAAGACATAACCAACATACATATATACAAGCTCTCTTCACATTAATAATATTAATATACACGGAGAGAAAATATCTTAAGTTTTGGGTTAAATTCGTAATCATCACCTCTCGAGTCCCATCAAAATGAAAGCAGTAGTTTTTGCATTCTCAAATAAACTGACAAAATTTGTTGGAGAATGAGTTATCTTACTTAAAAGCAAAACTTGTATATATCTGGCATTAAAATGTGGAGATCTTACATTGAGATCCTTTTTTTTAGTTAATTTTAAATACTGCAAATTAATGAAACACAAATTCACTTATTAACCATCGTAATAGCTTTTACTGTAAAGGAAAACCTGAACTGAAGATGTTAAAATTTCGTACGTGAAGTAAAAAACTATCTCCCGCATATTATTTATACTAGTTTGGGCTTTTCCCGTATCAATTTTTTTTCTTTAATCGATCATGTTTGTCAGTAACCGTTGAGATTATTGCAACTCTATTTTATAAATCTACAATGGTATATATGTTAAACATTTTGCTAATTTAATATACACGTCACACCATCTATCGATGTATTGAATTAATAAATGTGTATCATAAAATAAAAACATCCGATTCATCATATATGAGTATAATGTTACTACTCGGGTTAAAAAGTAGCCTACTTCTTAAACATGAACAACTTCTATACCAAGTTTCGTGAATATGTTTTCAGTTACTTTAGCGTGATTGAATAACAAATATTCAAATATAATTTTAATAGTATTTAACATCACCTCAGGTCCTTACGCTAAACGTACTTCGCCAATCAAACTACACGCATACTTGACTTGGAAGCAATTAATTTGTTTATAATAGTATTACATAAACGACAAACAAAAACACTAACGTTTACATTAATGCATAGGTTAGTCACAGTTATTAATGAAGATAATAATGGGAAATTTCCCAATGTAACTCTTTTTTATGTGTACCTAAAAATAGGAGCTTGGGATTGGTAAAGAAAATTTAATCTATGTGATTTAAAAATATCACTATGAAATTTAATTTGATAAGATTAAAAAACTTTTGGTCTGTAAACTCTAGAAAATTCAATTTAAAAATTGAATTATTTAAGTTTGCTAGGGATGTTATTTATTGCATGTATACGCATGCATCCCGCAATTTTACAGTAGAAGCTTTTGCTCTCTAATTGTTTAAGCAGCGCTCACCATTAGTTGTTGTGTACGTAACAACTTGAAATAGACGAAATTAATTTTAGGAATACCGCACGCCAAGATATATCTCCGACAAATACTAATTTTCGATTTCATCAACAGTTATTACCAGGAGTCCGGTATTAACCGGGATTAAAATATTCATAAATCATACATTTAAAAATTTTTCGTATTTCAATCTATCCACTAATGAGAACCCGAACAAAATCCATTTAGTAGTTACTGACAAAATTGCGTTTCCAATATACAGTAATATTAGTCAAATTTTCTATGATAAATTCAAAGAAAATTGGACAAATATTTAAATGTAGTCAACGAAATTTCTGAGTCTGTGAGTTTCAAGATTACGTCTTTACATTATTTTAATTATAGTGTAATTATGTTTGGGGAATCTTCATAAACACAAATAAAAACATGATCACATATTATGAACAGAAAATTTTATATAAATCATAAAAATATGATCACAAATTATGAACAGAAAATTGTACAAAAAAAATTGTATATAAAACATAAAACAACGATTTATGGCTTTTAAAAAAAATTCACTAAATATTACTTATTTTGCAAAAGCTCATTTAAGTGAACGGAAACGTTGATCCATTTATTGTCACACTTATATAAATTGTTCATCTTCATTCTTTTAGCATTGTGATTGATTACCGCCTCTGATGATCTTCTCTTCAACTTCTAGGAAAATGATTATTCAAAAAGCGGAAAATAAAATATTTGGGTTGAAAGAAAATACTATAAAGTAAATGTAAATTATGTCTGTGTAGTTTTCGTTATTCACTACTTTTAAAAGAATATTCTGTACTGATATTCATTTACATACTTTTTTATTTACTATTTATATTTAGAATTATTTTTCAGGTGACTTATGTGTAACGATAATAAAATAACAATATTCATAATAATAGATGAAAAGAAATTAATATACCATCATCATCAATATACTCCTGGCTTCTATCAAAATTCATATAATAGCACAGATATAAAAGAAATCAGAAATCTAGACACACGGAAAATACACACGTAAAATGTTAATTTCAATCCCAGGTTTGGGTGAATGAAAATCATTCACAGCTGGACAGACGCAGCCGTAAATCTCTTTTTTCCGCAAATCTTTTTTCTACAAAAAAGAATGTATATTTCCATTACATAACATATTTATTTTACCGTTAAATCCAGCGGTCATGCACGTCACACACTCACATGTCCAAGGCACTCCGCGATACCCACGGGACACTAACCACGAGTTAGTATTAACCCTTATATTTTGAGCGTACTTTTGACAGTTATTATAGCACCAATTGTACACATAACGTGGAGATTGTCAACGAAAGTGTAATGTTGTGGGAGAAGGGTACTCGTTAGTGGAGAAATTTAATTAGATAAATATTAGTATTGCGGTATCGTTGCTGGAGAATCTAAGCTCGTATGTCATTATGCTCGAATTACGATTACGACTGCCAAATGTGCCATCTTGCATTAACAGTTCTAAATTAAATTACACGTTCAAAAATATTTTATTGTTTGGGAAACGTAAACAGCACGCTTCTGTAGCAACATGAAGTTAAAAAATTAAAAATAAAATTTAAGTGTAAAGAATTTCGTCAGAAGCGAAATCATGTCTCACAACTATGAATGACTTAATTTTAATAATAATAAGCTTAAAATAAGAATAATTGATTGAAAAAAAATTTATTTCAATGAAAAAAAAGCGTTGAGTGCTTGATTTCAGTTGCCGTAATTATTTTATCGCGAAGGATTTATAATAGTAAAGTAATTATGAAAATGTAAATCGAAAACATCACGCGCTTTTTTACATTAAAATATTGTTTTTGTCTTCATCACATTATTTTTATTTGAAGCTTATTTAACAAATTAAGTTACATTGAGTTGTGATACATCCTTTCGCTCTTCACAAAAAAATTTTTATTTAAATTTTTTTTTAATTTTTTAGTTCATATTGCACAGTTTTTTTTAATTTTTTAGTTCATATTGCTACAAAAGTGCGTTTTTAAAAGAAATATTTTAAACTGTTTTTATAAAAATATTCATTTAGGTTCTTTTTATTATTATTTATTTTTTTAAATATTGTATTGCCATCGATTCGAGAACAAATTAAAAGGAAATTGTAGCAAGAGTGCTGCAAGTTTTACCGTACTCTGCTACTATATGCTACTTAATAAAGTATATCAAAATAGAAACAAATTAGAGGATTTTTTTTCTTTTCATAGTACTTATTGCGGAAAATAATAGTTAGATTGTGTTAGTATTTTACAATTCTTAATTTATTTCTTCAATTAACAGTCGTAAACTCTTACAACTAGAGGGAGTTATATTATTTTATTATAGACTAAACAAGGTAGTAACATTAGAATACAGACTGCAGCGATTTTTATACTGCTTTACAATTATTACTTTTGGAATCGTATTTTAAAAACTTATTAATCCATTTTAGTGTATCGTACTCTTGAAACAACATCCGCTAAATGAGGAGAAATGGGTAGTTCTACTTCAAGAAAAACGTTGCTAATTTTCAGACGAAAATTGTTGAATGGGAATTTTGACAACTGACTTTAATTTATTATTTTTAACTGAATTTAAATTACACGTATGGTCTTAAATTTTAGTTAGAAACGAGGCTCCCTCTAACATCGCAGTCTTCATTTCGTTTACAAGAAATTAAAATAACGTTGAAACTTGTCAACTTAAAATTAATACAATACTTTTTGTCTGTTACTGGAATTAATGACTCACCACTAGTAATTATGATGGCAACAAAAATAAACTTGAATCCTCTACAAAAATTCAAACATGTCCTTTCTTAATCGCTTTATCACTTTTCAGTTGAAATGCAAATGGAATTATTAGTTCTTCGTGCTAGCTGGAAAAAGGCTAAAAATCGTAATAATTCAAAAAGTACTCGTACATATTTTTAATACATTATATAACTTTCGTGTTTAAAAGCTATGTAAAACTTTTCCAGGAATAAATTTGCCAGGTGAAAAATTCAAAAATGTTCACACATATTTTGTGATTTTAAACTTGAGTCTAATTCGATATACAGAAACCATTTAGAACTTGAATCCTATTTTCAGTTAACACAATGAACTAAATAAAACTAACTCCGTTTTCAGTATTTATATTTTTAATTAAATTCAATGTCTTTTGCTAAGAATATATATACTACGGAATATATCCTAAATAATACCAAATTGTAATAAATTATAGTTTGTAAAAAGCCTACAAAAATACAAAGTGTTAAGCAAAATCAATGACACCTTTAATACAGTCATCTAAATTCGTCGAAAATTGTTATCATATCCGTATATCTGTATGTCGTATATCTGCAGAATGACGTAACGATTTTTTATATTATATTAGAGAAAAAACATTACCGCGACGTAAAAAGAAGGGAGTCAATCTATTCAAGATTAGCGTTAACTGGGCATAGAATACTTTATATTTTTATTATTTTAGATTCACTGAATGTTTGGGATTCCTATAAGGTCACTCACGGGTCACAAAATATTTCTCATGAACGGTTTGACGTAAAAATTTTAAATTTTAATTAATTATAAAGCATATAAACCTGTATAGAATCTATAGTTAACACGCATAAAATATTCGACATTGTTTAAATTTTATTTAAACTATGGGACATCACTTAAAGGAGCAGGTTATGATGACTCAAAACGTAATTTTCAGTTTTTTTTTATACTTATGTGTAAGATAGTTTTAGAAATATTATTGAAAATGTCTACGAAAAATATTTCTTCTCTATCTCTAAAGCTGCCTGTAATAAGTATTATAAAAAAGGTCGTTAACGGAAAATTTTCTAATGTTTAATGCAAAACTACTGCGATGATCCTAAATTTAATAATATTTAAATTATTTATAATATTTTATGCCTGTTAAAGTTAGTCATATTAAAATTAATATTTGCCATATGCGACTAACGTTGATGTGTCTTTTGAAGAAAATTAGTGTGACTTCATGTCCATTATCTATAAATGGAAATTAATTTATTTGCAAGAAATGACGGATGTTTTGCAAATGTTGAGCACAAGAATGATTAACATTTATCTCACTACAATAATGTAATGCGTAAAATAGAAATGAGCGTGGCCCATTGTGTATATATATATATATATATATATATATATATATATATATATATATATATATATTTATTGTCATATATAATTCTGTAGATATACGACATTTTGATATTCGTGTGAGGATATGATAAAAATTGTCGACGATTTTAGATGACTGTATTAAAGGTGTCACTGATTTTGCCTAACACTTTATATTTTTCTAGGCCTTTTTACAAACTACAATTTATTACAATTCCGTATTATTTAGGATGTATTCCGTGGTATATAAATTCTTAGTAAAAGACATTGAATGTAATCAAAAATATAAATATAGAAAACGGAGCTAGTTCTATTTAGTTCATTGTGTTAGCTGAAAATAGGATTGCAGTTCCAAATAGTTTCTGTGTATCGAATTAGAATCAAGTTTAAATTCACAAAGTATGTGTGAACATTTTTGAATTTCTCACATAAATCTTTAATTGTAAACCTGGCAAGTTTTTTCCATTTTAAAAAGTTTTACATAGCTTTTAAATGCAAAAGTTATATAATGTGTTAAAAATATGATAAATACGAGTACTTTTTAAATTATTGTCATTTTTAACCTTTTTTCCAGCTAGCATAAAGAACTAATGAGGATTTTCCCCATTTTTTCGTATTTATGTTTTAATAAGATAGGACAAATAACTACTAGTAATTCCATCGAAACCGCATTGCAATTTAAAAATGATAAAGCGATTAGGAAAGGACATGTTTGAATTTTTGCAGAGAATTCATGTCTTATTTTTGTTGCCATCGCAATTACCAGTGGTGAGTCATTAATTCCGGTAACAGACAATAAGTATTGTATTAATTTGAAGTTGACAAGTTTCAACGTAGAGGGAGCCTCGTTTCCAATTTAAATTTAAGACCATACATGTAATTTAAATTCAGTTAAAAATAATAAATTAAAGTGTGTTGTCAAAATTGTCATCCAAAAATTTTCGTCTCAAGATTTGCAACGTTTTTCTTGACGTAGAACTACCCATTTCTCCTCATTTACCGGATGTTGTTTCAAGAGTACGGTACAATAAAATGGATTAATAAGTTTTTAAAACACAATTTCAAAAGTAATAATCGTAAAGCAGTACAAACATCGCTGCAGTCTGTATTCTAATGTTGCTACCTTGTTCAGTCTATAATAAAATAATATAACTCCATCTAGTTGTAAGAGTTTACGACTATCAATTGAAGAAATAAATTGTAAAATACCGACACAATCTAGCTGTTATTTTCCGCAATAAGTCTATGAAAAGAAAAAAAATAATAGTGATATACTTTATTAAGTGGCATATAGTAGCAAAGTACGGTAAAACTTGCGGCACTCTTGCTACTATCTCCTTTTAATTTGGACTGGAAACGATGACAATACAATATTAAAAAAAGATTATTATAAAAAGACCCTAAATGAATATTCTTACAATTTCTTTATAGTTTAAAAATAGTTTTTTTTTTAAAACGCACTTTTATAGCAATATGAACTAAAAAATTTAAAAAAAGGAGTGTGCTTTAGACCACACGGCTGAAGTAAAACTTCAAATTCACAAAATGTGAACTTTAAAATGAATTTACAATTTTATTCACTTTAAACGTAGAATATTTAATGTATTGAACAAAATAATAAGTTATAAAATTATTCAAGAACGAAATGAAATTACAAAATAATGAAAAAATCACCGTTCGCGTAACGCTAGCAAACTCGCATAAATATATATATATACATATATATATATATATATATATATATATATATATATATATATATATATATGTATATATATATATATATATATATATATACATATATGTATATATATATATATATATATATATATATATATTTCATGCACTGGCTGTGAGAGGAAGAGAGAAAGAAAATGTCCGCGCGCACTGCTCTCTCTTGCTCCTACAGTGTGATGCAGACAGTAGGCTTGCACTGTGTCTTAGATATACGAAATATAACTGGCTATGAGAGAAAGAGAGAAAGAAAATGTGTGCTCGCACCTCTCTCTCTTGTCCCTACAGTAATATACGAAACGTAACTCTCTCTCTTTCTGTCTTCACTAACTTATATCTCCCTCTCAACTTCCGTTCGCCTCGCCAGATCTCACTTTTCATAACGCTCTCGTCACGCATTCAACAGCTTACTCCCCAAGTCAAGAGTGCGTAAAGAAGTTTCATTTAAAAAAAAATTAAATAAAAAGATTTTGATAAGAGCGAAAGGATGTCTCACAACTCAATATAACTTAATTTGTTAAATGAGCTTCAAATAAAAATAAAGTGATGAAAAGAAAAAAAAATATTTTAATGTAAAAAATCGCGTAGTTCCATTTACTTTTTCATAATTACTTGTAATGTCAAATCGTTAGGAATCAAATAATTACGACAACTAAAATCAAGCATCCAACGCTTTTTTCCATGGAAATTAATTTTTTTCCATCAATTTATTCTAATTTTAAGCTTATTATTATTATTAAAATTAAGTTATTTATGGTTGTGAGACATGCTTTTGCGTCTGACCAAATCCTTTACACTTAAATTTTATTTTTAATTTTTTAGTTCATATTGCTACAAAAGCGTGCTGTTTAGGTTTTTCAAACAATTTGTGAATGTGTAATTTAATTTAGAATTTTTAATGCAGGATGGCACATTTGACAGTCGTAATCGTAATTCGAGCATAATGACTTAAGAGTTTAGATTCTCCAGCAACGATACCGCAATACTAATATTCGCCTAATTAAATTTCTTCATTAACGAGTACCCTTCTCTCACATTATACTTTCGTTGACAATCTCCACGTTATGTGTACAATTGGTGCTATAATAACTGTCAAAAGTACGCTCAAAATATAAGGGTTAATACTAACTCGTGGTTAGTGTCCCGAGGGTATCGCGGAGTGCCGTGGACATGCGAGAGCGTGACGTGCATGACCGGTGGATTTAACGGTAAAATAAATATGTTATGTAATGGAAATATAGGTTTTTTTTGGTAGAAAAGAGATTTGTGGAAAAAAGAGATTTGCGTCTGCGTCTTTCCAGCTGTAAATTGTTTTCATTCACCCAAACCTGGGATTAAATTAACATTTCACATTTTGCTTTTTATTACTCATGAGGAGATTGTATTTTCCGTGTGTCCAGATATCTGATTTCTTTATATCTGTGCTATTATATGATTTTTGATAGGAGCCAGGAGTGTATTGAATGATGGTATATTTATTTCTTTCATCTATTATTAGGCATATTGTTATTTTATTACCGTTACACATAAGTCACCTGAAAAATAATTCTAAATACAAATAGTATGTAAATGAATATCAGTACAGAATATTCTTTTAAAAGTAGTGAATAACGAAAACTACATAGATATAATTTACATTTCCTTTATAGCATTTTCTTTCAACACAAATGTTTTAATTTCCGCTTCTTGAATAATTATTTTCTTAGAAGGTGAAGAGAAGATAATCAGCGGCGGTAATCAATCACAATGCTAAAAAAATAAAGATGAAAAATTTATATAAGTGTGACAATAAATGGAACAACATTTCCATTCACTTAAATGAGCTTTTGCAAAATTAGTAGTATTTAGTAAATTGTTCCTTTTTTAATTAAGAAATAAATCGTTGTTTTATATCAATTCTTTTATGTAAAATTTTCTGTTCATAATATGTGATCATATTATTATGTTTTACATAAAAATTTTTTTGTAAAATTTTCTGTTCATAAAATGTGATCATGTTTTTATTTTAATGTACAGTGCAAAAAATTATAATGCGTTTAACATCAATTGTGTTTATGAATTTGTATAATTTTCTTTGTTCTTTGTCTGTACGAATAGATTCCCGAAACAGAATTACACTATAATTAAATTAAAGTAAAAATGCAATCTCGAAACTCACCAACTCGGAAATTTTGTTGACTACATTTAAATATTTGTCCAATTTTCTGCGATAAATGGATACGCAATATTTAAGTTATTTATAATATTTGATGCTTGTTAAAGTAACTCATATTAATATTAATTTTTGCCATATGCGACTAACGTTGATGTGTCTTTTCAAGAAAATTTCGCTATTAATGTGATTTCATGTCCATTATCTACAAATGTAAATTAATTTATTTGCAAGGAATGACGGATGTTTTGCAAATGTTGAGCACAAGAAAGATTAACATTTATCTCACTACAATAATGTAATGCGTAAAATAGAAATGAGTTTGACCCATTGCATATATATATATATATATATATATATATATATATATATATATATATATATATATATATGTATGTATATATATATATATATATATATATATATATATATATATATGAAAGTCAAATCCCACTTAATGCTTTTCATGAGAAATTTTTGTATAAAAAAGTTGATAATATTAATATATGTATAAAACATGATTATAATTAACTTTACTTCACCTATATAATGATAAAAAATTCTGAATCAGTTTAATTCACTTGTAATGCATAGGTAATTAAATTCGAGTATTATATGCCTAAATCTACGTTGCTCCTTCCTGAGAGCTAATCAAAATGAACACAATTGTATGTGGTTTTATTTTCAATCCGAATTTGTGAAAAATGCACAGCTTGCCTTTATGTCATAGCTACGGTCCATGCTACCGTAAATATATACTCTCTCCTTTCTAATTAAAAAGAAAACAGATAACTGTATAAGGATGTTCGAATACGCGCTACCATAAAGGATAGTTAGGTTTAGAGGCACAATTACCACCAATAATTTGCCTACAATTCTAGTTCTTATGGTCTTGTTCTATATTTAGCAATTGTCATTCCCTTCATTACATTATTAGCTAGTCAGTTTCATTTCCACATGAAAAAACTGAACGAAAAAATTTCATAATTTTCGAATACACATATAGGCGTCAAGGCTATGTTATGAATATCAGTAGTCCAAAGTACGCTTCTGTGTTTTACAACTTTTAGCTACTTTATATTAGAACTCGCACTGGGTGAACTCCGTACACACTTAGGCTTATAAAAATAAATAAGGTTACATAATGTTTATATTTAGTTACGATATTTACAAACATTAATATTAATTTTTGCCATGTACGTAAATATATTGCTCAATGTATCTTTGATAGGCAATAAACTTTAGGCAAATTTCTAAAAAACGACCTTTTTTGTAACACTTATTACAAGCAGCTTCAGAGATAGAGATGAAACATGTTTTTCGTAGACATTTGCAATAATATTACTAAAAATATCTTTCAATACAAAATTTAATTTTGCATAATGTATCTTTGAAAGGCATAAAATGATTTCAATAACTCAAATACGATTACGAGACAATATCGAGTACCGCTTGCGTGTTGACTATGGTTTATATAAGAGTTTATATGCTTTATTATTTTGATAAATTTTAAACTTTTACGTCTAACCATTCATGGGAAAAATTTTATGAGATCTGAATAATCTTATAAAAGTTCCGAATATGCAACAAATCTAAAATGATCAAAATATAAAAATGGTTCCGTACTCAGTAAATAAACAATTCAAGTTACAAAGAAAGCGTCTCTAACATTTTTTATTATTATATTTGTCTAATTATTCTTCCGAAAATTGTTGCATTCCCTTTTCTTGGGTAAACTCGCTTTAAACATAAAAATGAAGAGAAGTGATTCTTTAAAAATTCGTTACTTTGTTTCCACGTAGCTTATAGCATTACAGATCTTAGTTATGTTTAAGTCTCGGTGCTAATTAAATATTGGATGATATTTAGGTATATGAAGAAAATTGCTTTAGGATTTTGACACGCTATAATCAAATCACGAGGAAATTAATTTTTCACTATTTTTCTTAATTCAGTGCAAATGTATATTAAATATATATTTGTACATACATTTGTGTGCGCATATATATATATATATATATACACACGCATATAAACAGTTTTTTAGTAACTACGTTACGAATGTTTTGGTACACTTTTTTGACTTATTTCGCTTTATCTGTCACAACATATAGTCAGAAATTTACTCCGATGTTCCTAATATTAAATACGTAATGCATTTATTATATGTTTATTTAACTACGAAAAAGTGAAAGAGTAAAACATGTCCGAAAATAACTTTGAAATTTAACGTTAGATAGCCGTTTATTATTATAAAAAGCACTTTTTATGTTGATTATTTTACTGCATAAATAATGAATGGCCCTTTATAACAGAGCACAGTTTCGTTTAAACAAACAGGCAATTAATTGAATTTTATAACACAATAATGTCAGCAGGAAACAGGTTAAACTATAGACTTGCTAAAATAAAAAAAGGGATTAGAAATCTTTGGTTATGTTCAAACAAACGAATACCTTTTCAAAATAAAATAGAAAGGAAAATCGGAGTAAAATTTAAATTATAGATAAATGGGACTACTTGCAATCTTAATTGTACATTTGATGAGACCGTTAACTATATGCTTGCAGCATAATATTTGGTATTTATATGAATTATTAAACTTTTTAAAATAACAGTTTTCATTGTAAATCAAGGAGAAATTACGTAATTCTTAATTATGTTTCAAAAACGGCAGTAATTGTAATATAATTTAGATTTTTTTGTAAGTACAGCGTTGATTTGTATTTTTGTTAAGATATTACTTTATTACGATATTTTGTTGTTTATAATTAATTAAGTAACACATTGTCGTGCATTTTTTAACTGTCACATACAATATCAATCAGTTGCTACCATGCAATACGTTGCTACCATGCATCTCTAAAACGCTACCATTAAAGTCAATAATAACTTTTGAGATTAGTAAAAAGAATAATGAAATAAAAGTCTAATTAGTATATTTCCCAAAATACTCCTATTTACTGCATAATACTGCTATATAAACTAAAATAGGAAATACCGTCAGTTTCACTTAAAACAGAGATAACATAATCGAATGCGAGAACCCTGAAAAGATATTCATTTGTAGCTGATATGTGAAAGAAAAAAATATAAAATATTTATCCTAAAGTCGTCCACAGATATTATTAAATTACCATTTGTAAATTACTTAATTTTCTAAATCACGCAGCAAATGAAATCAACGGATTTAAAAGATAAATTAATGATTTTTTTATTTGACAAAGATTCGACTCAATGAAAATCGTTACAATTTGCAATTGTTGTCACTGCTCAGTATTTTAGAAAATTACTCACGTAATCTTGTTTATAAGTCAAAGGTTAATTACTTAATTTTACAGAAGATTAATTACAAGGTTTTGTTGAAAGCTTTTTTGCTCTTAAGGAATTTGCTGCTCTGCGTGAAACGGAAACAGGAAGCTTGTTCATTAAGAACTCTTGTTGCGAGCGTTCGACTCTTCCTTTATTAGACGTATTATCCGCCCACGGTTTTGAAATGCTCTTTTAGATGTTATCTAATTTCACAACATTTCCTCTCATCAATTGCGATAAGTCGAAGCTATGAAAAAATGTATTTTTGCTTATCTTAAATAAGAAAGTAGAAAAATTATAAAATTATTATACATTTTTGGTACTTTGTTTGCATTGTATGCATCGTTATTTGATAGCTGACATTTAAAAGAAATAATATTTTGTGATCAACCTCATTAAAATCGAGATATGATAAAATTTATTATGCACGTCTAAATTTTTTTATGCTTATTGAAATATCAGAGATGTTATATATATATATATATATATACACACATGCACAGCTCAACTTACGTGAGATCACGTCAAGTCTAGACACATAAATTTAAACGACTGAAATTATAGAATCAAAATTCCTTACATAAATGTTCCGTATACTATATTTAAAATGTTTGAGTCAGAAGACAAATATTGCACTAGCATAAGTCAAGCTACGGATGTTTCGGATAATTCAAGCATTGAACGACCATACTAATGCAAAGTTTTAAGTCAATCAAAACATAGTTAATTGAACTATACAAAAATTTATAAGAGTTATTAATAAAAAAACTACCCACCATAAAATATCTAATTTCGTAAACAATTTTGTAAATTCGGTATAAAAGTTGGATATTTCTGTATCATAACGTTTATCTCCCGTCGCATTACGCGACATAACACATTAATGTCTATTTCGAGAGGCGGTTGATATGGATTTAGACTTGCCACATGCCAGGAATAAATAAATCTTTGGTTATATACATTTCATTTATTTTTAAGTGCTTGTAGACAATACGGGTACGCGCGCTTATAGATATACGGGTACAACTACCTGGACAATAAAAAAGAGGTCAGGCGTTTTTATTCGAATATATTTGAATTTATTGAGCCTTTATTTTGTAATTTACAATTGCTACTACAACAATATTATTTCATTAAAAATGGTCCAAATAAGATGATGGTTTCTGTAAAATCAATATGATATGACGTGATCGTATAATGTATTCATCAATTTGAAAAAAAGGAAAACGAACCATATGGAAATATATACCTCTTAGAGCGACAAAATATACACGATTATTTGAAACTTGATGTGCTGATGACAATTCAGATACGATTAAATAATTTTGGTGTATTTACTATAAAATTCACTTATCATTGTTACTTATTGTCCATAATATTACTTTTCATAAAAATCAGAATCAGAAGCACAATTTTTTAGAGGCAATGAATAGTTTAAAATCAAGTTTTAGTCAAAATGTGTTACCATGTTAATTTTTAATACAAAAAGGATAAAATATTAAGAGGAAAAACCAAATTTAATCTAATATGACACATAAATACTAATTTATTTTAAATAATGTTTTAGGGCAAGTTTATTTAAAACAAATTAATATTTATATGTGAATCTATCGTTATAAAAAAAAATACGTCGTTAATTTATGCTATTTGCCAGTATTAAATTAAGTGAAAACATTTTATACAGTACTTAATTACAATGATGTTAATAAAGCATATGAGGTGAAAATAAAACTCTATACATAAAAGGTATATTATACGTTTATCTATAATTCCAAACAAAATGACATTCAATATTATTCAATATTTTACTCTCGTTCAAACAATTTTAATTAAGCAGGTTTGCAATATACCCTTATTTTCACCGAGATCATATGGCGCTTGAAGTTATTATGTAATATGAGAGTTGAACCAGCTGACGGTGATGAAGTCAATTTTCTCAGTTCTTGACAATAGAGAAAGCTTTTGTGCAAAATGTTACGTTTTTGTTATTGCACTTATGTAACAATATATTTTACTTACAATAGTCAAGGCATGAATAGAAGAAAATTTATTTAGTTTATAACCATTATATTGAAATTTGTGATTTAGTCCACAAAACAAGATCAATTGAAAGAAACATGCTTAATCATAGTTAAATGCAATAAAACTTTCAAAAATGAAAAGAAAAAATATCATACGTTATGACCAGTAAGTGATTTTTTGATACGAACTGTAAAATGCTTAGCCCGGCATCAGAAGAAAACATAAAAAACAAAAGCAGTTAAAAATGGAGACAAAATCGAATCGAAATTTAAAATTGTTTTGAATATCGCCATTATACTCTAAATTAGAAAGCTCCTTTTATATTCCAGTTTAGGAGCATATATAATTAGAAATTCACTATCCAAGAAGAGTTTTTCACTTGTCATGATGGTTCAGTACATCATTATTAAATTTAGTACTGGAGCTTTTTCGCTCAGGTTGAAAAATGTTTACTCCACACTAAAATACTATTATTTTCATATTACCTGCTAGTAAAGCTTTGTAAAAGTCTTTGGTCTATATTTACGTAGACGTTCAGAAATCAAAGTTATGCAAACATCCATTTCAATTGTGGAAACTGATTTGAACCATATTCCCATCAACGATTTAATCCGTGAAACTCATATATATTAATTTATGTTATCTTTCCGTTCCCCACATTATAAAAAGACAAATATTTCACATTCTTTAATATTCATATTAGTAGCCAGATTCACCTTACGACGAATATTTTATTGCGGTTCAGAAAACGAGTGCTTTCATTTGTATTTCATAAAAGCTTAATTAGAAGCTTTTGTTTAAAACATTTCCTCTTGGCGAATGCTCGTATCTAAGCTGTGTAGCAAAAATGTAAGGTTATTTTTATTTCAAATGATTTTTCCTTATTAGCTATTTGTTCTACCCACGCGCGCTACGACATAATATTTAAAAGTTCATTTGTAGTGATCAGATATCGTTCCTTTGTGCGTAAGATAAAATGAACAAAGAAATAATTAATTGCAGATTCATAAAATATTAATGTCAGCGTGACTTTTATATTTAATACAAAAAAATATATATATTGAATGTCATAATTTTTTGTGATAAATTATGAAATATTATTACATAATTGCTCAATTCGTTTTCTGCTTGCGGTTTCACACACACACGTATATTTTTTCTCTCTCTGCCTAAGGTTCATACAGCGCAATACTTTATAGTTACCAGCAAAGTGCTAAGTTAATATTAGTTTATTTAATTTCAATGAAATCGACGCAATATATCTCCTATTTTATAAATAATGAATGTAGGATAAAAAGAAAATTATAATATCGATAATGCAGTTTTTCTTTTCGTTTTCATTTACATTTATTTTGCAATAAAGTATCACTAGGGTTTTCAAATTTTTGCTTCTATTGTAAAAAACTATACGAGACCTATGAACATTGTGAAATAATATAATATGAACACAATAAAGCGAGTTCTATCAACTAAATGGGAGCATGTTTCCTCTTAGTTACTAAAATCGGACGTAATTAATTTTTGCCACTAAATATTTCTAATTAGTTATTTCAGACCGAAATGAAAACTTCACGTGGCCAACTTTTCCCTCGTGAATAAATCTGGAAATTTATTACACAAAATGTTCATCGCATATTTTGACTACATAGTGTCAAAACTTAATCGATTCGTTAGTTACTCGATTGTTACTCGTTAGTTACTAATGAGTTAAGTAATTTCATTTTCAAGAGAAAAGAAATTCAATACGCCACATTTTGTTTTATAAACACTTATACCGGTAACGTTCAGCTATGTAAGAAACTGCATCATTATATCAAACAAAAATTAAATATAATTATGTATATTTACAGTATGCTAATGACCATTGCATCTCTTCAAATATATTCGAAAGTCACCGCAATGTGAATGTTTTTAGTTGTGAAACACTACTCCCGTTTTTAGTCTATTAATAACGTTTAAAGTTTCATATTCATCACATTGATACTTAAAATATTTATGGCCATTCTTATAACAGATACCAATTTCTTCCAAAACACGGTTCTTTTAATGTAATTTTGAACTCCACTTTTTTTAAAAAAATTTAAAAGCAAACACAAAACAAGTACTTCATAAATTATCAGAAGGAAAATATTCATAATAACAATTTCGAGGAAAACTACTGTATATTATTTCGACAACGTTTTTCATGTAGTATATACGTCAAGTTTTTTTTACTACAAAGTAAAACATCGGGCATCCGTTTTGTCAAGAAAAACGACCCTCAAAAATTCGAACATTATAAACAGCCTGAAAATCTACCTAATTTTTTCTACGATTTAAAGAATTTGGCAAACGGTTTGATTCGACTTCCGGTTGTTAACGAAAGAAACGCCGTTGGTCAATTGTGACTTAATTTTAACTTTGCAGGTGAAAGTCGTGAAGTAAACTCGAATTTGTTAGTGGTTCACATAAATATTACTTCATGTTAACGTTTTCTGAAGAAAAAGCAAATATGTAAATAAATTATCTCCAAAATCAATCGCCGCAATATTACATAAAAATAATTGAAAATTCATCATCATGAAGTTATTACAAATGAAATACTGACTTCACCATGGGTGTTACAAATATGTCATGGATCAAATATCGAAAATGCAGACGTCTTATCTACTATCAGAATAAGATTTAACTTAAGGCATCTTGTTAAATCCGTTTCAAATAAATAGACTTCGTGTGATAAATTAATCATATATATTTATATAAAATGCAACATCTGTATCTCTGTATTTCGCCAATTCACTTATAACTTAAGTTCTAGTGCATTGACTTCGATATTTGATTGATGCACTGTCTCGACATGTTTATTACGAAAAGTTTTAGTTTATAAATTATTATTGTAGGTAGCAAAATTACGCAGGTATATTCATATTTATGAGGCTTATCGCTAAATGCAGACAAGGAGAATGCACAATGAATGGCTATGAGCTCGTATGATATTTAACTTAAAACTAATTTTATTTAATTTTTAATAAAGTTTATTTAATTAAGTTACAGTTTATATATGAAGTTTCGCCTGGTATTTACACTAATGTGAGAATAGCAGTCTTTGTTTTAATGTTAATTTCTACGAGACATGTGACGTAAATGATGAAATACAAAAATAATAAGGGTCTTGTTTTGAGTTACTATATAATCTATTAAAATTTATACATTAGTACATGTCGTATTTTACTTAATGAAAGGAATCTAGGATTCAGGCATGGATCGCAGTATTGTTAGTTCGGCTCCGAAAGGCGCGCTAGTAAATTATGACGGCGATTAATAGAAACACAAGTACTAAATATATGTTTCGTTGTTTCTTTTCTCTGTTTTTTCCAGTTTATCAGAATAAATATTCTTTAAGGTGAGATATTTTTTATCGCCTCTACTATTTCGTAATGAAGGACGAGATTTTTACGTAATGAAAAACTTCATAACATTTTGGACATTTTACACATTTTGTCAAATTATTTATGACTTAGTATAACTTGTTCTTTCATCAATGATACGTACTTGATATCTGTTATCAAGGAATGATATATTTGAGTCACGATATCATAAGAATGTAAGGAAAAGGTTGGAAATTTTTATATTTAGTTTAGGTTTGAAATTTTGATGGTAGCATGAAAATTCAACCATTTAAGTATGCAGAGAAAATACATATTTTTTATAATTTAATACCTTTACTATACTCAGGTATTTCAATGATTTTTTTTATTACTGAACCCTTATGTATTCATCAATTAATGCATAATGCGAAATAAACTATCGACATACGAAAGAATTATGCCGTAAACAAGTTTTCGTAAGTTATTTTTTATTATAAAATTGTTAATTACGTATTCATGTATTTCGAATACATCCTCCTCGTTTTAAGATTTGTTTATTTCTAAAGAATTTTTATATATTCAAGTTTTAAAATCTAGAAAATTTCCATTTATCGTTCGTTTAAAATTGACATAATATTTAATTAAAAGCATCAATTGCAGATTGAGTTACTTTCGTTTGTTGTTTTGTTAGCTGGTTTTGCTTTCATCGATTGTTTTTCTAGGTTTCGAATTATTTTACTACATTTTTCTATCACTACTGTCAATTCCATCCCAGAGGCTGACTTATAAAATGGAATAGAAATTTTAGAAGTGAGCCTCTGGGATCAATCCTCTTTTACTTCTTCCACTGTTCTCAAGTGGGAATGTAAGTGATTAGCGTCAAATATTTTATAATTATTAATGATCAATACTTAGTCGCATCATGTTCGTACTGTAAATATGCAATATTTTTAACAAGTTTTGTTGTAATGTGGTAAACGTATACCATATTTAGAGATTTGCAATAAGTTATGACTTTCCAGCTATCAAAGTACATTGATCATTTACTTACGGGGCTCATAAATAATCCTGGATATTTTCTTATTATATGGAAGAAGAAGGCAAATCCTTTAAATTTCGGGAAAAGCATGATTTTATTGTACCTATAGATACTATAAATGTAGTATTATAAGATATTTGCAGTGCCACAGTTCGAGGTCTAAAGATCATAATTCTATGCAAGGTCATTTGTTTTATAGATAACACTTTTTCCTTTGTTATTTATCGTAAAATATTTTGTTCTCGGATGTGTTCGATTGTGAGTAAAGCTCGTACCTTTTACATGATTTAATTGCTTTTATTTAATTTTACAGTTAAAATTCCTTATTCTTAGTTTATGGAATTTGAATGAATTCGTGTTTCCCCGAACATTAACTCGTCTGGAGTTAATCCGGTGAATGAATGTTTTTAATACAACTGCGGTCTATAATTATTCTCCATCTGGGTTTACCACTTTTATCAATCTTTTTTAAAAACAATCCGTAAAGAGACATTCTAAGTTTAGTAAGAAGGACGAATGATATTTTGTACGAAAATTTTTTGAACTTGCGGTTTAACGTCCGCTTCCTGGGCATGAGGATATCGATACATTTTAGTAAATTATGGTGATGTTGCATGTATCTATCTCATGTTGGATAGACCTTGAGAAAAAATTATCGTTGTCAAAGTTTATGGAAAGTCTGCGTTTGCGACCGTAAAACATTGGAGCCGAGAGTTCAAACACAGCAGGGAGTCTCTTGAAGATGATCCCAGGTTGGAATGCCCAAACACCCCGTTACCGAAGAAAATATTGAAAAAGGTGCGCACGCAATGGGCGCCAAAAATGCTCATGTCACTGGACAAGCAGCATCGAGTCACTGACGATGTTTTTTCTCGTCTTCTCACTGTTGATGAAACATGGATTTGACAATACGAGTCAAAGCAGGAGTCACTGCAGTGTAGTGGCCGCCACTGAAGTTCAAAGTAGAAAGATCGGCATCCAAGCTCATGGCCACTGTTTTTTGGGATTATGAAGAAATGTTGTTCATCGACTACCTTCCTAGAAATATTACAATGAACGGAGACTATTACGCCGTATTGTTGACAAAAGTGCGTCAAATGGTTGTCGAGAAAAGGAAGGGCAAACTGGCGAAAGGAGTCCTATTTTTGCAAGACAATGTGCACGTCCACACTGCGCGAGTTGCAAGGCGTACCCTCGATGAGATAGGACTTGAAGAAATCAACCACCCACCCTATAGTCTAGAACTAGCCCGTAGCGATTATTTCCTCTTTTAAAATTTGAAAAAGTATCTTCGAGGACGGAGATTTTCCAGTGACGAAGAAATGAAGATGGCCGTGAACGAACATTTTGAAAACAAAAACGGCGAATATTTTTTGGCCGGATTAAAAGCCTTTTTTTTAAATAAATTGTTTATACACTTCTATCAGCATTTTTATACCTTAAGCTCAAAACTTTTCAACCGCCCTCGTATATTAAAGAAAATGGTGTTAAATTTTAAACCAAACTAACCCATTGATGATCACTCTATCCATTCTTTACAATGATATATCCTCAATTATTTCTTAAAATATCATTTTGTAATATTACTTATCAGAATTTTTCACATTATTTAAATTGGAACAAATGTAGTTTAACATCAATGGAAATTTCACTATTTGTCAATTATTAAATGAAAAATTGCATATGTAACCACAATAATTTTCACCCGCAGTTATTTTATAATAAAAAAAATTATTTCAAAGGTATTTCCATAAAAACTACGTTTTTTACAATAAAGAGCTTGTCAAAATTGTTTCTACTTAATTTCATTAAAAGAGGTTTTATATTTCATGTTTGACAACCCTTTCTTCATAGTAAAATCGCTTTTCGATTTTTATCTGTTTAAGTCATCACGAAGCGGAATATTTTTCTTAAGTACGTTGTTATTTATGAATATTGTTTCATTTACAAAAAGATAAATTATCACTAAGGCCGGCACAACATTTTATTCAAAATACAGTAGTTTATTAGGAATTTGTAGTTTCAGAATTGACTTCAGCCTGTCATTTCCACTTTTATTTTTTTTACGGAGCAACAAATCTTTCCGTCATGATGAAAATGGAGATTCAAAGTAAAAAAACAAATAAAATAAACACAAACAGGAAACAATAGCTAATTCAATAAATTAAACTTGCTATCAAATATAAATTTATGAAATGGAAACATAGCTACCTATGCTCTGTTTTCAATTTGTTTGATCGGAATGACAGATGATCAGTGAATGACAGCATAATTGTTATCAGTCATTATGAGATCGCTATTCGTTCGGAATAATCTCGAAGTGGTTTCATTCTGAATATAGCCATAAACTACATGCAGCTAGTTTGCCTTGACGCTACACGTTGGCTACTTGGAATAATGTAATTAAGTAGCCGATTTGTATCTCGATGACACGCCATATGATTCATTTCTCAATATGGGCAAATAATAAATGTTTCATTGATTTGGAAAGATTATGCTTTTAAATGTAACGTTGGTAATTCGAAATTTAAATTAGTAGGGTTCACTATAGGGATATAAGTAAAATGAACTTTCGTGAGCGAATTTAGAAGAAATATATTATTTATAAATCGCAAGTTAAGAATACCCTATCCATAAAAAATGTTATCGATTTGAATTGGTATAACTTGTTCGGTGTATTTTTTAATAAATTTAGTGAATAATTGCACAGGTAAGGAATCCTGACGCTTACATTTTGTTTTCATTACCAAATGGCACAGACTAGGTATTCTGAGTCTAACATTTTGTTTGGTTAATAACAGACTTATATGGAAATTGCACACTCTGTACCTGCAAATTGCATACCCTGAGGCTTAAATCTCATTTGTTCAAAAGGAGGTTTTATTTCTCTGACTAAAAGGTTGATATTTAATTTTATTATTTTAAAATCGAAAGAGACGTTAAATTTACATAAGAAGTCAATACCTAATATTTCGTCAGAGTATATTTTTATGATATAGTGAATTCCATGGTAGGCACAGAGAAAAATATTTCATTACCGATACCTCAAATTTGTTATATATTGTGTGTTATTTTAATATTTTTTGAGACACAATTTTCAATGATAGTGAGAACTGCTGGTTCAAATTCAATAAGAAATATTAAATTTATTTCAAATGGGTTGAATGTCATTAATATTTATATTAGACTTGAAATGAAATACGAACTTATTGAAGTCAAAAAATTGTTAACGTAGTATTGTACCTCGTATTCCTGGTTCAAGTTTAAATTATTTATTTGGCGTTTCAATTTAAATGATTCATATATTTTATGTACTGGGTGTTTAGAATAGTTACATACGATAGATAATTTTGACGGCAATTACTGAATTTTGGAATACCATGGTTTGGGAAAAATTAACTGATTTGTTATTAGTAATGTTATTTTTCCTCGTTTAAAGGAAATTCAAAATGTTTTCTCCTCCTATCGCGAAGACAGCTAGAGAATTGATATTTTTTAAATTATTCGCATGTAACATGGTGTCTATTTTTTCATCAAGCTCGCCGTACCTAAACGAGGATACTTTCAAACCTACCCTCAACATTTTTATTTATTACGATTAGATGGTTTCGAAAACTAAATCACAAAGTTTAATAGTGAATCTCTATTTAAATTTTGCATTCAAATTAAAAGTATTTAACGCAAAGTAATAGTTTTGAAGGAAAAAAGAAAAATTAAGTTCGAGTCATATCAATGTATTGAATTAAAATTATTAATTTGTTTAAGATTTAATAAAAAGGAACATTATTGTGATATATATTATGAATAGTATTCGTTACATAATAAATCATTATCTATTTTCATAATCTTTTTGTTTTTCCCGTGCACTTTTATTTATTTATTTGCGTTATTAACAACTAAATATTTTTTTAAATTGCCACATAGATTTTTACAGAACCAGCAGTATCCATGACATTTTTTAAATTCTACTTTACCATACTTGATAACTATCCTAAAATTTTTGAAAACTCCATATTTAAGATTTTATCTATGTTTATCAGCCCCTTCGTAAATACTCAATAGCCTAATCTACATTTTAGGATATGCAAATGGATTTTAACAGAAATTTAAAAAAAAATAGATGTTGTATCCCAAGCACACACATTGGATTAGTCCTTTAAGCCTAGGCACTCCTATTCTCTTCCATTTAAACATTAATTTCATTTTCAAAAAATTCGTTTTCTAATTCTTTAAGTTGGCAAAATAGAAAAGTTATTTAAAATACTCTTACGTAGGCATAGCAATCCGATACTGATTAGACGCTGCAAATGTTTTTACCACAAAAAGAAATATATTCCCCACAAAATTTAATTATTTACTCTCAGATTTGCTGGGAAAATATTTTTGCTAGATAATACTATGTTGTCGTATAAATCTACAGATATTTCTCATAAATGATTCTATATGAATATTAACTATTTGGAAGATATCCATTCTCTTATGTTAACAATATTTACAAACGGTTAATACAGGAAAATAAAGCGACCATCTGCACCTGCTGAATTATGTAAGTTACCGTTTACAGCCATATCCACCTAACCCCCGTTACACCTTATTAATTATTAACCCCAAACGTTCCTAGCTAGACCTTACGGCACTTGTAGAGATTAAATAAATAATTTAATGAAAAGCCCTTTCACAGGTATGCAAACGTATGTTAAAGCTCGACAAGGACGAAATCTAACCCGACGACAATAAGAACAAACGTGCGGCGAGTATACGAGAGCCACAGCACAGCTGGTACATCAATTTCGAATATTACATCAAATATTCAGGGTTATCGACAGCATCATAATTTTAATTCTTAGTACAACGAATTATAGTATTTGTAACAATTAGCATAACATTAAATATCAGTGCTAAATAAATTTGATAAGAGTTTTATATTGACAAAATTTGATAACACTAATCAAATGTTGCTGAGGAAAATGCCCAGATTAATAATTAAGCAATCCTTGGTATATTAATTTATCTTTTAAGGAGAGATCTACGAATATTAAATGTGGTATTTACATTGTTTGTAAAAGGAAGTGGTCCTAAATGTCTTTTTCAAAATATGAAATGGCTTGCAAGCATTGTGTCATTTTTTTGCGTAAGTTTTTTTCATTCAATAACAGCAGAACCGATTAAAAATACAGTTTTGCTGCTTGTAAATATCTTTAATTCTGAAGGTAGGCCCTGTGACACATGATCACGAATTGCTGACATTGACTTAAGTACTCATTAAACCAGATACAGTCTGGGTTGTATTATTACTATATGTTCATATTATTATTGAACGAATAGATTTGTTAGCCTGGAAGAAATAATGACAAAAACTGAATTTTAGTTTTACTGTACACGGTACAAAATAATATTCCTAATTATTTGCCAACTTACTATACTTCCAAATGTCAATCAGCACTCCTTGGGGTAATGACCGCGAACTACCGTGGCTAGTGTGGGCTTGTGTGCGTGCATTAGCAGTATTATGTGTGTTAAAGAGAGTAATGTGTGATATTTTCTTTTTGCACTCAATTAGAAAAAGCACGTGGTTTTCGTTTTATTTTAACAATAATTTATTAGAATGGCATCTTTCTCTGTCCGACATTTATTCCCGGACACCGTGTATAGGGAAATATCTAATTTTAAATGTTTAATGTTTGAAAGGTGGTTTGGGCTTAATTTAACTTCGGGTCAATATTATTTGGCTATAAATCTAACTCTTTTTGTCTGTTAAATTATAGAATTTTCAACTTTAAATGACTGGCAGCTAGTTTTTGCAGAATAACTATGCTATTTGATCAGGAATCGTAGTTGTTTCTTGTTTGTTCCTTCATTGATCAAATTGCATTATTCGCTCCTGCTTGTGTGTTCCTGACACGTCTACATACAGTCAGTAGGAACTTTCATGAGCAGTATTTCTGAATGTGAAGTCGTAAGTCTTCCCTCGTGTTAGTATTTTTATTGAAATTAGTTATTCTGTATAATAACTAAAGAAATTCTATTAATATACCGATTTCTTATGGTACTCAATTATTTGTAACATCTTAAGCATATCTAATGATACGCACTAAATAACATTACGTCGGTATCTATGGAAAATTAAAATGGACAGGTATAAATCTAAATATGCTCTGTAGATCACTCCAGTTATTGAGTTGCATCTTGTTAAGAGGATATCTATAACCAGTTTAACTGGAGAATAAAGAGTTAATTTTGGAAATAGAAACTACATTTTTGTTATACGGAGAGTATCATAACACTCGCAGAAAAATAATTTGTTGTAACACGGCACCAAAAATATTTGTGGTCCCTTTGGGGATTATCTCAATTTTCGCTGCAAAATTTTCCCGCTGGTGAAGCATGTGCACTGTCAAACCGCATTTAAAAAATGATTTACTGAAAAATGACACATCGCGCGTTAGTTGTGAAGAATAATGTGTTCACTTGTTCTGTAAAGCTTTCAAAATTAAAAAAGCTTTGCACTCAATGTTGTGTTGTGAATATTTTTGCATACATGACTGTTACTAAAACATGAACTTCACCCACATCATACAATTAGAAAACATAAGCTCCACTTATGTAATGCTAATTTTATTATTGATAATAAATAAGATAAAATAATCCTACATTATCAAAACCAGCAGGCATTTCATATATTTTTTGCAATCTGGTCCTCTTAATTGGTCAAATTCCAACTCAGACTAATTTTAATTATGAAAAGTGTAATTTTTTTATAATAAAAAGGAAATCTCTATGCATTTGAATGCAATAGATATGCAATATTCGAACATGTTTGATTTAGAATAAAAACAATATAAAACGCAAAAAGAGATTTTTGCATAAAAGTGTCAAGGTAATTTATAGATATATCAAAAAATTACTGTAATTTGGCTAACATAAAAAACATTAACAGAAATAATGGATATTTGGAGGTAGGTCTAAAAACCCAACCACTTAGAATTTCAGCAACATGCGACTACTATTAATAAAGTGATTGAATTTTACCTTATAAAAAGAACGATGGAAATCTCTGTACTTCATCTTTGATCACAGCTGCTACAGATTATCTGATCTGGTGATTTTAAAACAATATTAGCGGCAATGTATAGTAATGATTACGGCTTTTGTAACTAACAGCCTCTATTGATCCACAAATATCAATAAGGCTACAGTAAAAATGAGTTGCCACATAATATAACATTTCTTATTTTTCTTTTATAAAACATTGTTAAGTTATTGGATATATCTGTAGAAACTACTTCAAAAACCTTGCTAAATTTTTTTTCAGCCCACATTCTTTTCACATATATTAAGAAATGTCTGTAATATTCCATCGTGATTTCATTTCTTTTATATTCATATCCCTACTGTAGAGCTGCATGTGCCTCATCTACCGAACAACGACGGTCGCAAATTGTAAAGGACGGAAGACAATTTCAAATAACAGAAATCAAAGACAAAACCAGCACACACTAAACAATAGCTGCAGTCCCTTGCATCGCAACGCCTTGGTTCGAGTGTTAGAGCCATCAATCAGCGCGGCGCCTGGGCTCTGCTCTGCATCTTTCGGCGATCGATGGTGAAATGCGGAGTGCGTCAAGGGTGAGGCCGTTTTGTTCAGCCTGCGGGGTAGGGTGCGGGGCTTTCTCGCTTTATGCTGTCTCACTTAACGATCATTCGTCTCTATTGCGGTGATCTGTCTCAAGTTTTGTGATGTCTTGTTGCATTCTACACGTAATAAGTACTTGCATTGTATTTGCTTCACTATTATTTTCTTTAAACAAAATTAAAAGTTGGTCTTAACTAACTGCTATCTAAACCCCATGGCCATGATCATAAAAATGTCATACAATATTAAAAAATCAATGAATATTTTTCAACATAAACGTATATATTATTTAATATATGAAAAATACTCTTAGATAAAAGGTTTTAAAACATATTATACGTTTGCTGTATTACTGGTATTTCTAGTAGTCGATATTCACAATAAAATAAGACACACGGACAATTCGTTCACTGTGACTGTAATACAATTTTTTTAGTAAAATATACACTTTTACTGTGTTTTTCATAGATCATGTAACAAAAATGAATGAATGTTTGTTCATATTTTCCCCAGTTAAAGTTAGCATATTTTACTTTCACACGTAAATTGCATAATAAAATTACACTATATAAACGTAAAATGTATACTTCACTTAAGAAAAAACCTAAACGTTAACATACCACAAATCCTAATTAGTTACTTCATGCATTTTTATTACATTTTAACCCAAATGACAAAAGCAATAAACTTATTTTTGCATTAAACACAGTGCGTAAACTATTACAGTTGAAATTAATTATAGTACTTGCTATTTAAACACAGGATGTTTTTAATATTCGTTAGACATGTCTAGTACCTAGTTATTAAAATTATCAAGATAAACCTGGTACACGACAACTATTTTCGTTATCCTCCAGGTTGTTATTTTTTAAGAAAAACATGTAAAAATATATATTTTACACCCCGTTCAAAAAGTTTTTTGAATAATATCTCACACGTCCCTGCTTTATTGGCGAATCCTGGTAAATAAATTAATCCAGGAACTACATATTTTATATCAAATCTCAATCTTAATTAGTTTAGAAATTAGTGGCCACTGATATATGAACCGTCGGACGGTTGATTAGCATTGCTATAGCAACAGGATTCCGCTTAGAAATTTTGGCACCAACAGACGTGGGTATATACTTGTACACATATATGTATACACTTATGTACTTAGTTGAAAATATATCAGATTTAACATACGTCCGTAATATGTTATGTGATAGAATTGATTAGATCAGTATATTTACTTGTCAGCTGTTATATAACTCTTATAGAAATATAATATAAATTGTCACTACATTGACCCCGATATAATTAACATGTCGCTTGTTGTGTACTTTTTAAAAGTTCTCTGTAAATCAATGTCAAAATTTGACGCCAATTAATAGTGTATCTCTATGTTATTGTAGAGCGTTCGTTATCATCGATCACTAATCCCAAAACATAAAAAATTACCTCATATTTATGGAACAGTTTAATGAATATTTTTCATAATTATAATTTGACCTGATTCGATATTAATTTTGACTTTTTTTTGTTCTCTTACAAAGTAGCTCCGATAAATGAGAAATTGCCAACAGCATAAGAATTTTTGCACCCTTATCCGTGTCTGGTTTTAGGAAAAAACCATTAAACAAACGGAAAAAAAACTCTTCAGTCTCCTTATGTTTCGAAAAGTCTAAATGTAAATCTACTTTAAATAAATATTAAATAAAAGTGATATGCATGTACCTCCTTTTTATTCAAGTTATAAATTTCTAACTATTTTTAAAAGTTTTCCCTTCGCATTTAAAGCTGCCATCTTATTCATTTTTAGTTCAACGTTCGTAACCCACAAGCCATACCTTGCGCGCTTTCTATTTGCTTTTACTAAAATGGACTGAGAACAGCCAAGACTTTCCAGAATACAGCAACTTCATTTGCAGTGCTTTTTCTCAACCGCAGTTCCGAAGAAGCAAATATGCCTCTATTTGTTGAAAGAAGAAGACTAATGAAACCATCATGCTTTCTTTTCGTCTGTCGTGAGCACTAGCATAAAGTGATACGCGGGTAAAAATTGTTACTATTTATACTTTAAATCACGATAATAACCTAGGTTTTAAAATAACGATAACGAATTTATTTATGCATAACCGGAAACAATGATCATATTTAAATTAAACTTTGATAATGATTATGCATCGTGATGTAATAAACATGCTTGAATCTTTTGCACAGAGGATTTAATTTGGTATGAGGTATGTATCACCATAGTTGTGGAAAAAGATAATACATAATGTTGCTATCAATTAACGAAGACAAGTATTTGGCGTTTGACTCGACTGTTATCTTAGGACATTGTACAACTATGCATAGTAGAAGACAAAGTTTCAAAGTTAACGAGAGAAACTTTGCGGCTCGCACTACGAGTATCAGATTTGATGCTAGCTAATTTTAATTTTTTTGTGTATTATATATACAAGACAAAAATCGATACCGACATTCAAAGTCACCTTCGAAAAACGAACGAAGAGAGACGAATTTGGAAAATTAAATTTAATTAATTACACTACTACGGATTCATGAATAAATGTTGAGTGCAAAAATTTGTTTAATTGTAATATTTCAATGATCATATTGATCAAAACTGTTGTTAAAATTGAAGTAACAAACCTTGGAAAGTGAACGAAAAGTGGACTGGACTTTCTAATTCAAGAACTTCTAAACTTAAACAGATTGACTTATAATTTTTCCACGCCATATATAATTGTTATTTCTATTCTATAATAGCTCAGAAATATCTAAATAGATTATTACCGAATGTTTACTGTCCAACTGACGATTGGTCTAAAAAATCATACCTACATATTTAGACCTTGACAATATAATATTAAAGAATTGAAGAGTAATAATTTGAAGATTTCATATAATATATATTAAATCACACAACGTGGAGTTACGACATAAAGCTATGATAAGCAAATATTAATAAAAAAATATCATCTATTTAGTAGCCAACAACAAAAAGAAAAGTGAATTATAACATTTGACCTTTTGATGAAATAAAAAAAATTCTTTCATACCGAGATTGCATAAAACTAATACTAGAAAAAAGACAAAGACGGGAAAGCCGAGAATACGACCTTAAAATATCCCAGGCAAGCAATTTGCGTAACAAAATAAATGAACTTATAGCAACCATATTTAGACATAACCGGAGGCCAAAATAATTTTAAAATATACCACGTTTATGTTTATCAAAAATTCAATTAAATGCTCTTTCAACTTCATCATTGTCTCTTGGCGCAAAATCTGTCAAAGTAAATCCTGAATTAAAAACTTCCTTCTGTGAGAAGAATTAAGTTTCATATACTTAAATGTTATATGAAAATGTGAATAAACATATCTATTTCCATTTTTAATTTCTTAAGTTTCAACACTTCACATTTTTTAAGTGGAACTTCTTTGGGCGTGATGAGAGTAAAATTTTCACCACCAACCAAACTACCCGACAAAGAAATTAAAAACGTCTGCAGTGTACAAAATTACTAAAATACTTTATTCAGCCGCTCTATTCTTAACCAATCAATATGATCAAACTGTTTAAGAAAATCAAAATTATGAACACTTTGGCAGTTTATATCTCTAAATCTATAAAACATATACAAAACTTGAATATATTTATGCATACATACACGTACCGATTGTCCAGTAAGTCATAAACTTACCGAAAATAAGCCAAGATACGACTGTGTTACTGACGAAATTTTAACTTAATAAAAATTCTTTTTCGAGATATAGACACTTCAAAATTTTTTAAACTAGTACTTTGGGTCGATTTTTTGGGTGCTACGACTTCAAATTAAGGCTGATTTTTAATTTTTTTATAGATAAATATAGTTGAGTAATATGTCTTTGATTCAAATGAAACATTTTACGACAACTATCATGGTTGTGTCAAAATAAAATTTAAAAATGTACTTTCCAGTATTTCATCATTTTCGCCACCAAACTTTAACTGTTAGTACTGAAAAAATGTATTACTCAGAACAAGCAAACCATTTAACGAAATAGGTCATGTAGTGCACAAATAATAGTAATAAAGATCTTATTGCCTTTAACTTAAAAATATATATCAGAAGGCACCCACTATGAGGCAAATACCTTAAGTTTGAATTTTCATGTAAATTTATTTTTCTTTAACTTTTCTTTGACGGAAACTATTCAATACTCCTGAAAAACAATAAAAATAATTTAAGTTTAAAAAATTTTAGCAATTTTTTCAAAAAATTAAATGTTTAATTTTTCGTTTTTAAAACTGCATGCAGTTGGCTTTAATGCACATACGAAATCAAATCAATAACACTAATTTAAGGTTTGAAACAAGGCAGTTAAAAATATGAAAAGATTTAGAAAAAGGTGTTTTTTTGTCGCATTTTTTTAAATGTCGTCAGGCCAGGAGCAAATGTATGAGTAAGGGGAGAGATACATAAGTGTTATTCGTTTATGTGTAATTTAAGAAATATTTTAAATTTTGTAATTTTTGTAATTGCGTAGGTTTGTCATTTTGAAACGGAAAGTATTATTTTTGGAAAACGATGTTCATTTATAATTCAATTTGTCTTACGGGAACATCATTTGCATTTTTATTGATCTGATATTAATTTCTGATTAGTTAATACTAGTTCCTTTAGGTTACAATTTTAACTATTAGGCTGTGACTTATGTTAAATTTAGCAGAACAAAGATGGTAAAATTTATTGAAAGTAAATGCTATCTCGAATGTTGGCCTACGATCGAAACTTACCCTAAGTATAACCAATTAATCTTGTATTTAATATGAATCCAAACATTAAGCGTAACATTTACATAAAAGCAAAAGTTAGGCATGATATTGAAATAACGAAATAATTTATAATCTATACTAGTCATATTTCATTACTTCAAGTTAATTATTAATATGGTACGTTATCCACAATATATTCACCTCGACGACCTTGTGTGAAATGCGTAACTTATTTAACAAAATGATGCACGTTATGTATACAAATCGAAAACTGGCACGTGTGAAACCTGTAACACAACACGAGGGAAACTAGTTATCAATACGTGTGAACCACAAATTTTTCTCAATATTTTTAACAAGGGCGGCAAGAAATTTGTTCACTCTATGTATACATGAAAATATGGTGTATAAATTCATGGCTTGAGTGCTGCTTGCAATCAGCACAATAAGTTAAACCTTTAAACAATGTTCACATAACAACAAACGTGAGTTCATGAATTTACATGAGAAATTTAATATACGTGAGTTTTATACCAACCAATTTTTAAAAACCGGCAGTTTAGAAAGCCTATGTTTTTATTTTGCTATAGCTACCATCACTACAGGACACGTGGTAGACATAATCTATAATACATATGGATCACCGATATCTATGATGGTGGCATCATATCCTGCACACTCTCCACTCTAAAAGTTATAGTTTGTTTTGTAGATTCGTAAAAATGATGTGGTATTTTTTTTCCGATTCCCTAGAAACTACCTTCATAAAATGTATATTTGGGTTAAGGTGATATTTTTCTTCATTACCTTATTAACAATATTTTTATTATATTATCCTTTTACCATAATGCTATAAACTTTCATTTTCCTTTCTTCTTCTACCGTGAGTATTTTTCATATATAACAATATTCATCAGGTCAGAGAAAAAATTAATAGTGTCCTTAAATCAGATCTATTATGAAAAAATTTTATATACAAATTGAGGTTCTTTACGTATCGGAAAAGTTGATTTTCAAGTTAAATATGGAAAATTGAGAACATCAATTTCGAAAAAACCTATTCGCTAATAGGCTTTAAAGCACAACAAAATTATTAATTTTAACGAACCAATGTCAAAACAGTAGAAGTAAATAAATTTTTAGAAACCCTGAAATAGAAAAAATAGAAAGAAATAATACAAAAATAAATACGAATAGAACTCGATATTGTTTATTTTACATTTTATTTAATGAGAAATACAAAAAAAATTAATTTTTGTGAATTGAATTATTGAAAATTCAATTTCTTTTTCAATCTTAGTATTTATTCAGATTACGACATTTAACTTCATATGGGGTATAAAAAATTACAACATACGTTACATACATTTAAGTGTTTGAAATGTTTTCTTTAGCTCACTTGAACTCTAAATTTTATGCATTTTGATTTTATAACAATCATTCGAAAAATTAAATCGTTTTATTCTCAAAAAAAAAATCAATTGGGATGTATACATGAATAAATACAATTTTTGTTTTTTTTCAAAAACTCAGACATTTTTCACATAAAATTGGCCGACACAATTAAAAAACTTTTACTAATATCCATGATTCATGAAACAAGTTACGTAAAATATGTTTGTTAGATTTTTTCCATTTTAATAATAAATTATTTTTTCGTTCAAAAGTAAGGAACAATTTTAGCTAACGACAATGTTTTGAATTTTTTAGTATACATAGTTTTTATTAGCGTGTAAACTTTTAATTAGATTTAAATGGGCGGTATAAATAATGATATTTCTGCATGGTAAAAAAGTCCTCAACCCAGTACATCTCTTTCAATAACACTAAGAACATATTATTAGGTATCATTTACAGATTTCGCCAGTTTTCAATCAAAACAATAAGAAATATTATAAAATAAATTCGGAAGACAGTAAGACAATATTTTGTAACAAATCTCTTTCAAAGCTGCGATGTGATGGAAGTTTCTTGAAATGCCATAATTATCTGCATAACTGGATAGAATTGATAAAGCCTAGTCTTATTTGTTACATTTATAGTTGTCTATATTATTATTAATAGATGCTAACATTAAGCTTCGCGAAGCTTCACAAATACATTCATAAAGATAATAATTCATATAATTGTTCTAAATATGAACCGTGAACAATGTGATATATTTCATATTCATACTTCCATTCTAAACCAAAATTAAAAGAATCTAGTAAGAATATTATAATCAGAAAATAAACATGTACACCTATTTTATTTGCTTAGTTATTAGCCTGTGAATTGAGACACGCAAAAAATATTGAAATCTAATATTTTTATATTTGTTTATGTTATAAGTACACTATACATACCAGATTAAATAGAATTATACCGGGTAAATACAGAAAATTGTATGATAAAATAAATTGTATTAAAATATTTTGTTGTGACAACAAAATTACTCACACAGCAATTTATGCAGCATAACATTTAAAAAAAATGTTTTATATTATTCTAATAGAATTAAAGTACAAGTTGTTATTATTCCGATGAAGAATATTTTTGAAATTATATTTTCTTATTTCAGAAAAAAGACTCCTCCACAAAATTAAAAATATAAAGGATCGAAATCACATCCAAAAACTAATTAATTGGAAGATCATTTTATACTGGAATACATGCGTTATAACGCACGCAACGAGTGCTTTGTAAAAGTGAGGTCGGTTAGAGCTTCGGAAAAGATTTTAATTGAATTTATTACAATTTAAGAAAAATACTTACTCAATATTATAACACTAAATTTTTAATATATTTTGCGTTAATTTTATAGAAATTCATTATTCACAATTAAATCAAACGACGTGATGTAGTATTACTTTCTTTAAGTTCTATACCATGACCTAGGTTTTGTTGTATTACAATACCTTTAGGTGGGTTATTAGCAAAGATCTTTATTAATATCCCACCTAAAGATGAATACTACATCATGTTGTTTCATTCAATTGTGAACACTAAATTTATTTCAGACAAGACTTTTGATACTTTTATTAAAATTGATTCAATACTATTAAAGAAGCGTTGATAATTGCGAAATTGCGAAACAAAGCCAATTTCATTTTCTCTTCATAAATTAAATATTTATTTGCATTTTTAAGGTTTACCTTTTTATATATCAATTGATATATCAAACTGTGAACATAGACTGGTACACGACGAATAAGAATTTGAAACAAATACTGTAAATAATTACAAATTTATGTAAGTATTGAGTAAATACACTCTGAATGGGAAAAGACGATAACTAAAACACATAAATAAAATCCAGGATAGGGAGATATTGTGTGTAAATTATATCTTTTTAATTTTCCGAATATTGCAACAAAATATATTAGACAATATTCTATTTAATCCGGTAAATCCGTTATATTTCTAAAAGAGATATCATTATGCCCTCCTCGAAACTGTATTAACAGGCATATAATACAAGTTTATTATATTAATATTGACATTGAATTTGTTATGTAAATATTTTTCCTTTTTAATTTTCCTTCGTTCTCAACAACATATCAATACTGGAAATATATGTACCTTTATACTCAGTCAGTTTTTTACAAGTCTAGGCATTTTTGCTGCGAGTTTTTGTATATTTTCTGACGTTTCCATAGAAAGACAAGTAAGGTGGCCATAGAAGCTTCTTGATGGCTAATAATAAACCCTTTGAATTTCAGTTCGTTTGACTCTTTTCAGTGAGTCCATCGGTGACAAAACCGTGTTTATTTAATTTTTTTCAACTACTCGCTTTTTGTTTCAAACACTTTTATTAACGTCACTTGTATGTACTCATAACTGTGTATGCTAAATGACTGATAGTTATGTAACTATAATTTATTAAGTCGATTTTAATACACTTCTAATTGTCGTATCAATTTCAAACTTCTTAAACTTATACGATTTTAATGACAATAAAATATAATGACGAAGGAAGAATATGGTTGCGGGAACTTCTCAAATAAATTTATTTATTGGAAAACTTGCTGATGTTTCAGTCTGTTGTTACTTTGATTACTATTTATTCCAAGTAGTTTACTTTAAATACAGACGCAGTAGATGATTTTAAGGATGCTTTTATGTCTTTAATATCCCAATGTATTACTTTCGTATCAGAGTTAATACTATTATAACATAATTGACCCGAAAAATAAAACAGTATAACGTTAAATGCAAGAATAATAAACAAAATGTTTGCCGCGATAATAAATTTTTCCTAAAGGACGGAATGATTTTACATTAAGCCACATTCTTCTCAAACGATGTTTGCATTACAGATAATGTCTTATCTTGTAGAAAAACCTGTATTGAGGAAAATTATGTGCCAAAATAATTATAAAAAGAAAGGAGGATTTTTGCACATTATTATATGCAAAAATCCTATAAAAATTGTCATCAATAAAGCTGGAAAGACGGCGGAAAACATTACGAGTTATCAACTATCAAAATTGACGAATGAATCATTTTGGATGAAATGTGTATATAGCCTGCGTTGCCAATGATAATTTGTCTATTTGAACAGTTGGGATAAAAAATAAATATTCTCAAGATCTATATAGTTTAGCATAGACTTTATTGGAATTTTTTTTTATACTCGCGAACTGGAAAACTAATGTTCATATTATTTCAACTCCGCTAAAGTAATTAAATAATAAACTACTTTTTATTTATATTGAGATAAATTAAATATTAGGGACGACATATTGATATTTAGTGGCAATTTTCATGATATAGTATTTCAAATATTTTTCTGATTTTGTTTCTCCAAATATTTCAGTCTTAAAACTAAGTCGTGTATCTGCAGTCAGAATGAGTGGAATTAAATAGGAAGTAAGTATAATGTAGATATAATTAAGCCCTACTTGATTCTTAAGTTATAAATTGCTCATTGAAATCATAAACCCTCTTTAAGACGTAAAAGCGTTTTATCACTTTATAGCTACTATATTATAAAAAAGAGTTAACGCATATTTTTTTTCTGAGGTATACTATATTTAAGTGAGTACGTTTAATAAAAATTTCTATTTCTGATCAGCCTCTATATCTATATTATATATAGTATTTTATTTGTTTATTTACTTATTCTTGTCTGTTATAAATTGGATGAATATATCGGCGTCGCGCCTCCTAAACTGATTATATTTTCAATGTATCCTATTTAATTATATAACACAAACGCTTACGATTGGTCCTTCCCACGTATCATTCAGGCATCATTCTAAGTCTTTTCATGTTTCCCCTGTCGAACTTTATTCAATATTTACTCTTATTGCTAATAACAATAGATTTGCAGGACAATGAAAAAAACTCTACAGTGAAAATGCTGTGAATTACACCAACATTTACATAAGTTAGAACTTCCAGAAAAAAAGACGCATTCGAATCCGAGAAGAACGAAAGTAAATAGCTGCCGGATGGTGAATGCCACAAATTTATTCCTCTGCCGCCGGCAGCATTTGTTGGTGCAGTTAGACTCGGAACACAAAGGAAGTTTACATAAATTCCTAAACGTATTGAACCGAGCGCTTAGCACGTTGTTGAAACTGTTTTTGTTGATTTTGTTGAAATTGTTTTTGTTGTAGCAAATTGTAGTTTGTACATGATATCGTACAAGTTAATGTATGAAATAATTCGCATAACACCCCACAGTCAGCTAGGCCAACTGTGCCGATAAAAATTCCTAGCGTGGGAATATTTAGTGGAAACTGATATTATAATATAAATATGTTAGTGTGTGCATGTTGAGAGCTTGTGTTTTCATAAAGGATCTAATGATCAGTAACCAGTACTTCTACGTCATTATATGTTAATATTTAATATACCTCTATCCAAAGTATTTCAACAATTTAAACATATGGTGTCTTCCAATCTTCACAGGTAATATGTAGCAATACTGTGCAATTATTACGACATAAAAAATTAAATTTATCAATTACAAATAAGTGTAGAGCCGAGACACTCGTACATTCTGAGAAGTAAGCGTTAGAATCTTTATAAATCGCAAAATGGTTCAAACGGGACGCAAGTTCCTATCCAACGTTTTTCAGCTAATGATAAATTTGAATAAGGAAAATATTGAATGATACATAAATTTGTAACTTATTGAATATTATTCATGTATTTCTGACTAGGAAAAACGGTAGTTTAAGTTAGTTAAGATCTAGAAATTAAGACATCAAAGAGGGGAAAAATTAACTGTATTTTGTTTCCTGTAATTTATTCAAAATCGTCTCTTATCAGTGACACAGGCATGGAAGCTTCATAAATTATAAAAGGAGAGTGGGGAGGATATTATGCGGTTATTTTGCTCATTTTTGGTCACAATTTAAAAAAAATGTTTGACTTGAAATTTAAAGAAAATAGTTGTGAATTTTATAAAATCCTTTCAGAGGATACCTCATTTTACTTTGTCCTCTTGCTAATTTAAAATACATGTTTTAGCAAAGGGTATGCAGCGAAAATAAATATCTTTTTATTTTTAACATAAAGCCATGTAAGTAAAAACTAAAACTAAAGTACATATCGAAACTACAAAATGCAAACCCAGTTTATCCTTAATTAGATTTTCTTCCGCTGCAATCCGACTATTGTCTTTAAAATAAATTTTTGATTTTCTTATACTACAATTGTTTCCCCAATATATTAATAATGCACAATTTTTATGTTCTTTTTTTATCAATAAATTAATAGCAAAAAAACTAAACAAATTCGCTTTTAAAAAGTACTGCACTAAAAAGCAAAAAATAATTATCAAACCTGTTGTCTCTGTCTCCTCAGTAAAGACTTTAGTGTAAGCCATGTTTGTCATTGAATATAATATTTGAGTGTAAAAGCGTGGGGCGTTTTGTTTTGAGATCTAATTAAAATGTTAAGCCTGTTCATGCTCTTAATATTAATTTGAGAAACAAAATAATTTATTTTTGAAAAAACTTAGTGTGAAACTTTAAATAATTTTAAAATAAAATTATATTTACTTTATCAGTTCATTAGTAAAATCAATTAGTGTCAGTTCACAACTATTAACACACACGCACACACACACACACACACACACACACACACATATATATATATAGAAAATAGTTCTGTTTCAAACAGATTATTGTACTTGTGTGTACATCTAGGTAAAGAACTTTTGATTTTCGACTCATGGCAGTTCGAGAAAGAGTTGCACTTTGAAATTTTGATCGTTTGATATTTTGGCCTTTGTATCAATTTAAGCCTAAAATGAACGGGTCGTCTGATTTAAATGGATGCTGTTTGATATCCTAAAGACCCTCTATACAAATGGATTAAAGCCGCTGGATGGAAGTACTGGCTCAGTTCGGTTAGCATAATTTTTAAAACATGATTTTGATGTATGTAAATGAGTCCAGTACAAAATATTTGCAACCAAAAAACAGTTCCAATTTTTACCCAAAAGAATTTCCAAATTTATACCAGCCATGTCATTTATCTGGCAGAAGGCAAAGAAGCTATTATATCTCTTGTTACGACAATTAACTCAATCTAGAACTCAAGCTTTAAGTTCGCAAAGAAAAAAATTATAATCAAAGCTTTAAATCATGTTGTCTTCACGAAGATATTTGATTGCATTGCTTTCTATCAGTATGAAAATATTCTTTCGAGCAATCTTTTAACCGTGTTGTAATGAAAGCGTTAGTGGAGAAGAACCTTAACGTTATTATATATGCATATTTTTGCATCCCTAAATATTAGAATTTGAAATTTATTTTTTCTTAATAGTTAAATATCGTGGTGAGTGGTCGATAAATATAGAAACAAAACTATAAACTATATATATATATATATATATATATATATTGTGTGTGTGTGTGTGTGTGTGTACATATACATATATATACATATATATATATATATATATATATATTCATAATAACAAATAAAAACATTATTTAAATAATAATAGTATTTCCATTACCAGCCGATATCGTTTAGGAAAAAGCACTTTACTTTTATTTGGAAATAGTATGTCTGAGAAACGAGGACGGAGCACTTGGCACTTAACATTGAACTGGAACAGAGCTTAAACTGAACTGGTACAGAACTGGGATTAAAATGAACTGAGCTGGGTTTATGTACCCGGTTTAAGTAGACATAGAAATGCTGGCGAAGCAGTGGAACGATTTTCATGAAAGCACTGTCCTAGCAATGAAGTGTTCTAGAGACTGACTACGTCAGGGCGATATCAGCATTACTGCTAACGGAGAAGGGGTATAATAGAACGCGTTTTAATGCTATTCGATGTGGTCTATTCGCGCACGCAGACTGAAGAATTGAGATAGGAAACAAAAAGGCTTCGCGCAGGAATTTACCGCGACATGATATCATGTCACAGCATATTGTTACATTTTTTAAAATGTAAATTACAACACAGGGCTACGTTAATCAAAGAAAAAAATATGTATTAAAAACCTTAATCAAATTATTTAATTCCGCCCGTATGATGTCGAAGCGGATCACTAGTAATTTAATAAGGTATATTGGTTAAAACCATCCTGTGTAGCCGTTTATTGAAAGAAGAAAAAAGCGAAAAAAGCAAGCAAAGGGTTTTTTCGAATACTCTAAATCTGAGGGGTGTACATTTTTTAATGTAATAGAAAACAAAATAAATCTTTATTTATTTTCATTAGCCATCGACCCACTTTATTATCTATTAATCTATTACCCATTTAATACGTGTGGATAGAGATATGACATAATGTTCATAAGATTGATTACATATTATACCCAGGTATTGGTGTGAATATGATTAGCTGATCACTTATATAAGGCTATAAATTATACTTGTACTACTTTGATCAAATTATAAAGTACTTCCTTTTTTACACCTAAATATTACATATAAAGATGGATAAATACTTTGGAAGATACAGTCAGGTTATCTTCTTTCATTTACGATTGATAACAATATCTAAAGTAATTACAAACACAATACAAACATTACAAACACATATGAAATAATTTTTTTAAAATTATTTATAAAAACGATTAGATTGGCAAAAAATCATTAACATAAAACATGTTATATATAGTAAAAGTCCACATCATGAAAATCAGATGTATTTTAATTTCTGGATTATAGAAGAACAAAACGAAAGACTAGGCAAAGTACTTAACATGTAATAAATCAGGGTCCCATAATAGGTTAAGTTTGTACATGTTAAAATCATGGTCATATGGGTAGATGCTACTAAATAATAAATAATATACTCAAACCTTGCATTGAAAATTTCCATAAAGTTCATTCAACATTTTTTTATTTCTATAATAAAGTGTATAAGCTGTTATAAAGTATAAGCAGACCCAATTGGAATGGTTATAAAATTATTAATTGTAAGACAATTCAGAAACACGGAACATTGGTGGCAGATCAAAAATCGGTATACTTTTTTGAAAATGAGTGTAAAATCTTCGCTATTCAATTTTATATCGAGTAGTGAGATATTTAAATTACTTACGTAAGACTGCAAATAAAATTATGAAATTAAAAAAACAAGTAGTCAAATTAATTTAACATAGATGATAATTACATTTAAACGAGAGTGTTGATGTGATATGGAAACTCTAACAAACACTATATTACTTTATTAAAAACTCTTAACTTTTTGTTACGCTTGTTTCACAAGGAAAAAAAATTTAAAAATTTTGATAGTTAGGTAGTTCACTTGCAGGAAGTAGGAGTGGAGAGCTGTTAGGTGCAACTCACTTGTACGACTTTCTAATGATATTGAAACGTCAAAAGGGGTCATCGTCTGAAAATTAGTATCGAAATATATCATTGAAACCGACGACACCACACACTAAGTTTCGCGTTTCATACAAGATTGAAAAGTGGTATGTGTGAGTTGCGCCTTACTACGTCTGCACAATAGCTTGCCCCGTCACGCCGGCTGCTTAATAATGCCTAACAATATTTAGGCATAGGAAGGTAAGGTCCTGAATACTGCAGTACTTATAATTAATTTTTCTTCTTCCCCATAATGTCTTAGTCTAATATTAACTACGCAGTTGTTTTTAATTTTTTTTAAAAAGTATAATCAAAATATTGAATCCTTTTTATTATGTCTTATAAAAGAACAAACTTATTAAAAGATTGAAGGCAAAAATATTTAAAACGACATTGAACATTTATCTGACGAATATTGAATAAAGACGGACTAAATAAAAATTATCATGTAACGTAATTTATCATATTTTTGAAAATGTTAATTACGTTACAGGTCTTTTGAAAATGTTAATTAATTACGTTAGAGGGATCTACAATATTCATCTTAAAGAAATCTACATATTCATTTAACAAAAATTTAGTAATTTCATTTTACTTCTGCTTTGTGGTTAATTAAAAGCAATAGCATCATGGCCAGCTTCTTGAGATCCAATATCGAATATAAATTTTGCCTAATTTTTTCATCTGCTATGCAATTGTTTTCGTAATTTCAATATTTGCCAGCTACTGTCTGAATATCATTTATCATGTCACCTTTAGTCTACCGGGACTTCGGCATTAGCTCAGGTCTCCATTTTACCAGCCTCTGACTCGACTGGTCATATTTCCATCGCATCAGACCAGCCCGCCGTCACTTGAACCTGGCAGCTCTTCCTCCAACGTTGGTAATACCAGTTTCCTCCTTGTACTCTTATTTCTAATACGGTCTGAAAGAAATACACACATCATAGCTCTCTCTTTTTTTGCGGGACTTTCAAATATGAAGTGATTAAGTTGGAGAGCGTCCATATTTCACATCTGTATGTCATTTTGAGTAATGTGCACTGGTTGTAAGTTAGCCTTTTGAGATATTGTGGTATATTGGATTTGAAAATGGACTTCATAGTGGTGAAACTTGCTCATCAAAATTTAACATGCTTGTCGATTTTCATGCTCATGCCATTGTCCGTTTTAATCGTTTGCCCCCAAATAAATACACTCAGTTACCATTTCCAGTTACGAATTTTCTCTAGTAATATTGTGTTTCGCAGCTTTATTAGTAATTATTTTATTTATTTATTTATCTACTTTAATGTATTTAATTGATACATATGGCGGACTTATTGCTACGAGAGCAATCTCTTCCAGCCAACCACAACACCAGTCCAGCCCCGTTCGAAGAACGGCCAGGAATCGCACCCGGGTCCCCGCGGTAGGCCGCATCGTCAAAGGCCGCACGCCCTTGTGATCAACCCAACTCACTACGGCGACGACTATTTTGGTCTTTGATAGGTCCATTTGTAGACTCATTCTTTTATGCAACATCAAAATCAGTCACCCTTGTTTAGAGACCACATATTTATCCGGCAAATATCTCTACATGATCGATGAAGCGCAGGTGTCAAATGAATTCATGTCGAATTATTTTAAAGGTACAGGAAAATATCGACAGTTAAATTAGCTATTACAGTGATATTATTAATAGTAATTTTATTCATTTATTAGGTAATCACTACAGGGCATAGTCTAACTCTGAATACAAATGTCTTAATCTAAAATTTAATGACTCGTGACTGCCAAGGAAATTCAATGTAGGTGAAACTCCTACTTAAACGAGAGTGTGACAAAAAAGGTGTTAGGAACTTAAAAAAATTTAAGTTAATTTAGATTTAATGCAGACATTAATTTTAAACTTGAATCTAAAATTGGCTTACTCAAAAAATATAATTGATAATCACACACACAAGGTAGGAAATATTAAATATAGTAATTATTAATGGAACTATCTTCAAGCTTCAACTCGAAACTCAGATTGAATTGACTTTATTTTATATAAATCAATGAAAATACGTAAATATCAAAAAGTGTGTAAAATATAATCTATAATACAAACATTTCATAGCACTCTAGCTTCAATCATATTTTATAAAAATCACATTTGACCACCAAAAACTCGTTATGCGATTGGATTTAAGTAGTTTCTGAAAGGTTAATAAAGGGCTATAAATTATGTAGTTAAGTACACTCAAGAGTTTAATGGTTACCCACTTCCTCTTACGGTTAACACTTCAGTCCTCTTAAGAATAATTATGGCCAATCGCTTACTAATAGTCACGTTCTCACATTAAACTTGATTCACACCAGAAACTCATTAAATTCCCGAATGTTTTAAAAGTTTTACGTGAGAGAAGCTCATTGACTGCCGAATTGTTTAAAAGTTTTACGTGAGACTTGGTAATCCTACAATAACGTTTCAATCTATTTCTTGTTACGGTAGTAATAAGAAACAGAAAGAAACGTTATTAAAGTACCGATTATTAAAGTAAAAATCCTGAAAGACTTTTAGTAAACATACTACCATTTTCCAAACACATTGAGCGGCGAGCTAGTATAAGACTCGTAATCAAAAAGATCATTTTTAAAATCAAAGCTGTTGATTCAAATGGAACGTATAACAATTTTCAGGCTTATAACAATTTGGAACCGTATAACAATTTTTATTTACATTAAATACATAAAATGAAAAACGTATAAAATTTGGTATGGATTTAAAATTGGATTTAAAATCTACCCGCAGCAAATATCTTAAATCAACTATGATTCAAGATATTTGCTACGGGTAGTTATTATTTTGAAAATTAGCTACACCATTTACCAGGCCAGGACCTGATGATGAGTTTTGGACATAAATAATAAAACGGATGTTAATAATCCTTAACGGATGTTAATAAATAAACGGTGATTAAAAATATTTGCTGCTAGTAGCTATTACTTTACAAAATACACGGTCGATCAGTTCAGGGTTTGATGATGAGTTCTGGAGATGAATAATGTATCTTCTTGACGGATAGAAGCAAATGAAACGTGATTTAAGATATTTGCTATTGGTATTTGTTACTTTGCAAAATAATTACACGATCCACCAAGTCAAAGGTCTGATGATGCGTTTTAGAGATGAACAATGGAAATCCTTATCGGATGGTAGTAAATCAAACGTAATTTAAGATATTTGCTACTGGTAGTTTTTAATTAGCAGAATAGCCACCACCGACCAGATCAGGAGCTGATGATGAATTCTCAAAATGAATAATATAACTCCTTAACGGATGGTGGTAAATCAATCGATATGATTCAATATGTTTGCTACCGGTTAGTTGTTACTTTAGTTATTACTTTGCAAAATCTGATTTTGGATCAGAACTCCACAAGTGGTAATTCTTCCTTTCCAAATTTGATATTGGATTTCGGATATGGAGAACGGAACTCCTCGACGGCTAACAGCTGACCACTGGCGGCTACATCTCCGTGTGTACTTGTTAACAGATTTTAGACAAAGAGTAAATTATTTATGTACTGGTTTTTGTCCGCGACTTTCAATAATTATACAATATTCTAAGAAAAAAAATTATGGAATGTTAATTACAATGTGATGATTAATCTCGAAAAATTCTAAAATAAAATATATTTTAAAAAACAGATTTCAAAAAAGGAAGGTACTAAAAAATAAAAAATAAATAACTCAAAATATGTACTTACTTATTCTTAATAAACAACTAAGTTACAGCACCGCCAATCCACTTAAACAAATGTAAATTTTTCTATTATAAATACGCCCTTTATAAATCTATTTCGAATTGTGAGTACATTAGAAGTTAAGGTTTTGAATTTGCGATTTTAAATTATTAATTTGTTTAAGTTCGTCGAGAATACTAGCGTCAACTTCAATAATAAGTAACTTATTTATTGCGAATCGGTAGATACCTATTTTGAGTTGATTATTTTTTTCTTTTTAGTACCTTCTTTTATGTGTGTTTCCTAAAAGATATTAAATAGACATATACTATTCTGGGATTTCTGTATAGAAATGCCTGAAGCAAATAATCTTGTGATACATTGTCTTCATATAACTTTAACTATTTACGCAGCTTATGCCAAGAAACATGTCAGATGGTTGTTTTTTTCGCGATTTATCGTCACAGGTTATTAATTTATACTAAAACGTTATAAATTTTAAACTTATAGATCTTGTTCAGGTCCATTGATCACCATTGGCGAAAACGGGATACAAAAATGTTTCAATAGTTACAGACATTAGTTCGCATTGACAGACAGTGCTATGAAGTTATAAAAACAAAAATGCGATTTAATTTTATTTGTGGCATATAACCCACATAATGTTACTTAAGATATTTTAAATTTTTTTTAGCATGAAATTAATACGGGGAAATAACAAAATTAATGCAGTAAAAAGAATATAAATATTGACGGATATATGGTTGTAATCAAGTTCACAACAGACAAGGATTTTCTTTTTGCAGATAAAATAGACAAGAATTTATTATTTGTAGATATAATAAACAAAGTGACCTTAAATACAAAATAAATGTCAATAACTAAAAAAAATTAAGAAATACCATTTAGCCATCACATACCATTAAATTTTTCATATGTCTCATAAACATTGTCTTCAATTCTATCTGTCAAGAGCGAGTGACTCGTAATCAATATTTCTATTGGTGATCACCAACTTTGAATAACGAAATTTTGCTAAAGTGGATTATGGTGTATGAATTTAACCCTAAAAAATAATACCTATGAAAGAAGTACTGTATTAAAATTAATTCAAAATTACAACACTTAAAAATATTGTACTTCATTGCACTTTTAAAATAGTATTAGTGTATTCTAATGCTCTTTTAAAATAAATTTTATTATACTATTTTAAAAGCGAAACAGAGGTTTGTCTATTCATTGAAGATATTACAAAAATAGTAAAATATTTTTCGAAGTAAAAATTATTAAAATATGCTTCTTTCAAACCTAAACGCATTTTTTTTTAATTTGTCTCTCTCTCTGAACATTTGTTGGAGCAACTTGTCAAAACTACTAAACTGATTTAAATTAAATTTTCGATAAAATTATTTTTTAGAGTATAGACTAAAACTTTATGTATTTTTTAAAAACTAGTTTAAAAAACAAAACATGGGTAAACAATTTTAAAAGCTTTTTCCACGATTAACTATAACTAGATGTTTATGCTTTTATCAAAATTATGAATGTATTACCGAGTAAAAATAAACGAAACGTCCCTTACTCAATATTTGAAAGGAGCAAAAGGCAGTTGAAGTTTTAACTCAAACTCCAGTTATTGAAAAGACTGTCTCAATGAAGCAATATCTCTTGAATCTTCACTTAAATAATGTTTATTTAAAAATATTTTTAAATCAGAATCAAATAACATTTTTACGTAGTTCTCATACAAACGGACAAACAGAAGGACAGACAAAAGTTCTAAAAAAAGGCGTTTTGGGCTGGGAGTAGTCTAAATATCATATTTCAATATTTTTTTGAAAAATTCTTCTATTTACGAACATAGTTTTCTTATAATTTTATAATAATATAAGCAAAGATTTAAACTTTGTATACTATTTCCTCAAAATGATTGTAATATTTTATACTTCACGTATGTGTGATATTTTTGGGATTAAATCTTACTCGAATGATCGGATAGAAAGCTGGATAGACAAAAATCATAAAAGAAAATGCGTTTTGGATTGAGAGGAGCTAGAATTTTATTAAGTAATTTAAATACAATGTGAGGGAGTATCCGATTGACTACGGAGTTTATAGAAAAATGATATCTACTTAAACTTAGAGTAGATAGCTATTGCATTAATTGTAAACGTATATAATTTTCATTTCCTTGCGCATGCTCACTAATAATTTGTGGCTTATACAAGAAAAGAAACCTACAGAAGCGTGTTTTATGTTTGCATTCAAAAATATTAATCATGCCCACGTCTACTTCGAAAGAATCAACATTTATATCCCTCATTCTCAAACATCTGGGCATATAATACATAGGAAGCTAACAAAGGAACATGTGGAGCACTCTACATATCAGCTATAGAACAAAAGAAAAATAAATACGTTACTAAAGCATAATATGTAATATTTAATATGTCAAATAATACATAATAAACATAACAAAAAAAATCTAAGTACATAACAAATATCGATTGTAGTATTAATTTAGCCTTTGCCTAAATCAATTCAAAATAAAATGGTAACTTAGAGTGTTTGCCTGTCTTGAGATCTTACAAACATTAAAACGTGAAACTTGGAAAGAAATTGCAACTCACGATATCGGAGCCGCCCCTGTTTTGTAATATTTTCTGAGAAAATACTAAGAAAACTTGAAGTAATATTAGCTACTTCTGATATAATATTATGAAAATATCCCCTTAAATTTGATTCCCCATGCACCTTTTGTGAGTGTAGTAAATATAAGCAGAGTTTTAATAAGAGAAATACCCTTCCCATTTGTAGAAATGGCTGGCTATCTCATATTGAAACTTTAAAGTTACTATGGAATTATTTGAATGTTAAGCACAGATTGAAATTTTCATTCAACCATAAATTAAGAGAAGCTTGTAGAGAAAATGTTTTCCCTACTATCAAATGAAAGGACGGTAACATTATTACCCTAGACACTGTAAAACTTGGATGCAATTTAAAATAAATTATAGCCAATGAAATGCTTCAATCATTAGCTGAATGTAGTAGTGACGTAATTGTTTTACTAAATTTATGTAAATCATTACATCAACAGTGTCGGAATGCATTTTATTATTTTAGTTATAATTATGAACTTTTGAATATTTTATTAGAATTACGAAAACAATCTAAGTTTTCCAGGCTTTATTTGCATAATGGAAATGAAAAACATTTTCATTGCAAGTGATATTTTTGAAAATCATCGCAATTTTCCTTAGAGAATATTGTAAATTTAAATTAAAAATAAAATAGGAATTTTAATTAAAAATACTAATTAATTCATGAGTTGAACAAAATAATTACCTCAATTTATCTTTTGAAATATAATAATATTTTCTTTCTAATTAGTACATGAACGACAATATTTCGGAAATTGAAAAAGCAACTAGGCGAGTGACTTTTGTAAATATTAAAATTTAATTAATGTGTGTTATCACACAATTGACAAATATAAGATCGATATAAAGTACTTAGTATATTTAAAGCTGATCTTAAATTTGAAGTTTATCACTTAAGAGTTTAATATTTTATAATTAAGTTCAACATAGCACTGTCCTCTATATACATAAATTAATTCAGAACTGAAAGATGTTAGTAACCAGTTGACACGCCGATTTATTTTGTCTGGTTTCTGCAATATGTGTAACAGTTTTTATGATATATATTTTCAGTAAACTTTACACAAAAATCCAATATGTGTCTTTCGGTTTGTGGTCGTGTGCATACGTGTGGGAGTTGTGTATATATATATATATATATATATATATATATATATATATATATATGTATATATATATATATATGTATATATATATATATATATATATATATATATATATATAGATGTATATTGGTATGTTTGCAGACAAGCATGTGCGCATGCGTATGCGTAAATATATAATTTTTTTTCAAATATTTATTAAAAATAAATTTCCGGCATCAATTGTGTTTTTATAATCAAATATTATAATACATTAATAGTATGTTATCCAAACAATTATAAAACAAATTTTCAAGAAGAGTATTACAAAATAAATTCTCTATTAGATTACAATGTCAATAGCATTGTAGTAATGAAACCTATTTTCATAATTTGCCACTAGATTGTGATCATTTTTAATAAATATTTTAATTCAAATGTTGATTTACGTTTAGTGACGGCAGTTTCGTAATGTTTTATATCTCTTTTATAATAAATAATACACCGGAATATTCACTTGGAGAGAGAAAAGATAAATTTTAACTAAAATTTGTTTTTAATTTATTTAAATTCACAAATTTCAATGTATTCCTGAGATATACATAAACATTTTTAACAAGTTATTTTGTTTATTATAGTCAGTGCGAAGTTAACTTCGTATTAATATAAGTTATTAATGTTCTTAAAATGTACGCAGAGAAAGTAATTAAACTAAATTTTAATATGTACACATTAACACTGTATCGATTGTGTTAATATGTATGTATTAAAATTTATTTCACGAGAGTTTTGTTTTATCTGTAATAATATTTCAAATATTTTAAATATAAAATTAAACTCTCGTGAAGGTGTGTTGATATTTATATAAGTCAATTAATTCTATTAAAGATTGAATAAAACATTACATACGATATTAAATATATTTGGCGTTAATTTTGTAGAAATTCATTATTTACAATTAAATGAAACTAGGTTTCGTTGTATTACAACATCTTCAGGTGAGCTATTAGCAAGTTACTTATTAGTTTCATTGTAGATTATATACGATATCTTTAACATTCAATAATGATTACAGTTGAAGCAAAATAGTGACACGAGAGCGGGTTCTAATTTAACTTATAACATAGGCATGAATTCTGCGTTAATGTTTAATAAGCGAGTTGTTATGTTGAGCTTAGTTAGTCCTAATCAGTACTTGACACCTTATCAGTCTGACATGTAATATTCTCGGTAATGGTAATGAACTATTTTCAGCCTGTCAAAATTAACCTACTGGCAGGATAATCGATGAACACGTGGCGCTGGACTTTTGAACTTTTTGTTTTAACTGGAAAGTTAAAAATAATGTTGAATATATTTTGTCGTCTATTCATTGACAATAGATTATTGAGCCATTCAGAAGTCTTAATCTCTTACGGATTTAAAATATATAGTATTGTCATAAAAACAATAATAAAAGCCATGGTTAATTTTTGATGCGTGGATATATATGATAAATTTTCGGAAGCTGAAGAATAATTAATCATCATAACAAGCGGAGGCACGTCGCCCGATCGGATTATGAGTATGCGCAATTTGGCCAATTTTACATTTTCCCGACGTAAAAAAAATAATAAAAGTTTTCCTTTTACGCTAAATTTACATAAAATAAATATAAACACCCAACTAATACATGAAGTAAAAATAAACAAGCGATAATTTTAAATAAAATATATGTAAACAACTGAGTTTGTGAATTGAATATTAATAGTGACAGTTGTGTAAAAGCCAGGACGACATTTTTTTGGAATGTGTTCCAATTTATCTATTTGTCTGTTTGTTACAAAGACACAATTTAAATTCAGAAATGGGCACTTTCATAATGAAACTATTGTTAATGGGATGTAATTCCACCTCAAGAATCATAACGATGGCTAGCGCTTTAATATGTCTGTCAAATAACAAATATACCGATAATTGTTTATTATCGGTATATATGTTATTTGACAGACATATTAAAGCAAATAACATAAATATTCATAAAATCATCTTACATAAAATTTTGATAAGAATTTTTTTTAATTAGTTAATTGCTGTAGACAAATAAAACAAAAAAATTCTTTGAAGTAATTGGTCTGCTGAATGCGTAAAAATAATTAACTTATAGTAAGAATATAGTAATTTTAAACCCATAAGAAACTGCAGCTTCAGAATGGCTCAGTAACCTATTGTTATGAATAGACAACACAATGTACTCATTAAGATACTAATTTTGACCTAAAAACTTTATTAAGAATATTTTCAGAGTTATGTGAATGTGGCAAGTCTAAATTATAGGGTATCAAAAACTAGATACAATAATATTGCCGATTGTAATTCTAGAAAAGAGAATGTATAAGTATGGATGTTAAAATAAAAATTGTGAAGTGTAATCATTTTTATTTCTTCTTAAATGTTTAAAAATAAATAATAATTAAACTCATATATTTAAGAAGTATTATAAATTTGTTTACACAATTAATTTATAAAATGTGTTGTGCGTAATATACATTAATGCAATAAATGCATGTTTCCACTAAAATAAGCATATTTTGCGGTCTATTATTTAATTTTCTGTTCGATAATACACACATACTAATATACAGTTGAATAAGTAATTTTTAAAACAATGTTCTGAATGACATAAAAAAAGACATCATAAAGTCTCAGATACAACGGAAGTGCATAAAAAATACTTTACGATAAACATGACTTTGTATCCACCTTTTTCTTCAATTGTACATTTTTTTAAATACGCGTTTTATTATTTATATCAAAATATATGAATGAATGTCGCATAGATATTTTAAGAAATGTCAATGTTAAGATCCAATTTTACTACCACATCGTGGGTACATTGATTTATTATCTAATTAGACGTCACCGTTTCTTTTCCAACGCGCGATAGATTCAGCGATAGATTTTAAAAACATTTTTTTCTCAAAAACTTCAATAGGTACGGATATAATATAAAGAAAAATTCTTATACAGAATCTTACGTATTATAACGAAGTATATTTATATACACAAATAATAAAATTGAAGAATTGACCTATCTCTAGATTTGAAATATTTACGAAAAATGTTACAAAAAAAATGTTAAACATAACAAAAATATAGTCACAATTAAATGAAACTATTTGCTGTAGTATTATTTCTACATCACGTAGTTCCATTTAATTATGAATAATGCATTTGTATAAAATTTACGCCAAATATATTAAAAAAAATAAAGAAAAAGAACACATAAATATTAAGCTTAGAATTTTCCTCTCTTTTTGTGTTTGTGTATTTATTTAAACATACATCGCATAAAAACTTCGATGGAATCTTTAAAAAACAAAGGTTGACTTGTGGTAGTATTAAATTGTTATTTTATTGGAATTGGTTTACTTAATCAGACGATATGCGAATTCAATATCCGAAAAAATTCATTTACATCGCATTATATCAATGATAATGAATACGTGCCTAGTTACTCGACACATAGTATTTACAAAAATGTATAGTGTATCAATGTACATTAATAGATGGTGCTACGTGTATTTAAAGTGCAATGTGATTTTTAACTTGGACTTAAATCAGCGAAACGGGCATGGCCAAAAGTGAAGTGTGATAGCAGATACATGAGGACCAATGACATTATTGGTCGTCGTTCACACGTACAATTTTTCGATATTGTAAATATTCGTAGTTTGTTCTTTTTATTGCTAAAATTATTTTTTGGACAGAGTAAATTTGCATTGCACACTACAACGATGCCACTAAATTTACTTTTTCTTCAGTTTATCTCCACATAAATAAATTTTGAATAAAATTAATTTTCATTCATTAAGAAATTTATGCACATTTTTATTTCAATACATACACTTGTGTGCTCTTCTTGACTTGTGTGGCGAGAACAAATGCATATTTTCAATTCAACATTATACTAGTAAACAAATCGTTATCAAATTCCTGATTGTTTACCAATTCTTGATTATTACCATTACCAATTTACCATTCATAAGAACATTGAATACATATGAATATACATATGAATATACAACATATGAATGGTGAATGAATAAGGTGACTTCCTGGTTTTAGTTATGAAGATATTACTAGCCAAAAACCCAATCTTAAAATAATTATTAATATCTTTATTTTCTTTTACGTTGACAACCACTATTAACTAGAACTTAATTAAAAATATATAAACGATTTACTTTGTAATCCTTTATCATAAGTAATAAACTAAAATACTCCCAATTCGGTCGACGTAATTAGTAGAATTGTCATTAAACCTCCTCTTTTACAGAAGAAATGCAGGGTATTTAATCATCTTTTTTTGTCATTTTTCGTCTGTTATTGCAAAATTTGTAGCACAATTAGTATAACTATTGGTTTAACCCGTATACGGAAATAAATGGACTTACGCTTATTACCATCTTACTAAATCAAATGGAAGAGTTGAACATTTTTTCTAAGATATTTTGTTTCCTCATGCATGGGGCTTACTATATATAATTTCAAAATTCGACCACAAAAGCATGCAAGTAAATTTTTTTGTACTTAAATGTACTTTAAAACATTTTTTTCTTTAAACGTTTTTCTAGCGTTACCAGCATATAAATAGCGCATAAAATTCATGCCTATTTAACCAAATAACATAGATTACTTTTTCAGACATTATCTGAACTGTTACTGACTTAAGTCAAATATTAAGCAGCGCCCTTTATAGAGTAAGCACCGTACCACATGAAAAATATTCATATTAGAAAGAAAATTGTTATTAAAAGAGAAAAACATAATATAATTTTCATAGACTCGTGAAGAATCAGAAAATGTCGACTTCTTTATAACTTTACATAAAATCATTTACTTATACCTCTCCTACCAACTGGTCCATTTATCATTTGCCTTTTCTGTCTTCAATTAGAACTGACTAGGTAGCAGATTGTATACCATTCCATCAGATTTCCACTATCTACCACATAACAATCATCATAAACCACTCGATCGCATTACAACCAACTACTGTTTGATTGTTGTATTTAAGCAACTTTAACAAAATTACTCCTGAAAAAATGATTATGCCATATCTTAGCTCTGTTTTTTTTAATATGTAGTATAATTTAAATGCATTCATATATAATATATTCAGGGAAAAAGAACAGTTCCTTTCTACTATTATGAATAATATGTAGCTTAGTTTATAGTAATATAGTATTAGCGTAAAATATCCTTCGCAATAAGTATAAATCTTAACATACATTTAAATCTTAACTTCGAATTGCTGCAGCTGAAGAGAACTGGATACACCATTTTTATTAATATATTCTTCTAATGTAAATTTGAGTCGAAATAATAATTTTTAAGGATATCTAGATGAATTAAAACAGTGAATATTTTTGGTAGAAGTTACTATTTTCCTTCTTTCGTGTAAAATTACAAAATATGACTTTAAAAACATTTTTGATTTTGATAAGTGAGTCATTGAGTCAGTACCAAAATATGTGGTATTTTAATATATTGCTTTGAGTGAGAAGCTTCAATGTTTTAAGGGTTGTGACAGTATAATTTAAACCTGAAACTTCTAGCTCTTTTACAAAAAAAATGTTTCGACAGACGGAAAAAACGCGTAACAAAATAATCCTAAAAAGGACATTACTTTTATGCAAAAAAAATTATTTAAAATAAGATAATACGTGAATCTACAGTATCAAGGCTACAGTTCCTCATACCACTACACTCTTGAGATTACAAAAAAAGTTCTTGAAATGAAAATCTTTCTCAAAATACTGAAATAAAAGAAGATCTTATACATTCAATGAACTGGCCAGTAACATGAAATTTCATTAAATTATATCGCCTTCTATATTCTGAACTTTAACATTAACAATCAAAAGCAATTGTCTCACTACAACCAGTATTTCGGTAATCTTGTTTAAGTTTAATAGATAAATAAACAAGTGTGGTATAAACACCAGTAAACATAACTATCGCTGAATCTTCTCACCCAACCTTAATTTCATTATTATGTTCCGTTTCAATTACGAGTTTCGCCAGCTCTTGTAGACATATTCCATTAATAAATTCCTTTGGCTCGTGTCGGTTACTAATAACTTAAAGCAAACTATTGAATGGAGGCTATATACTCAGAATCAATTAATAATGGAATAAGACTGGCTGTCATTTTCAATATTTAACCTAATTAGTTGAACATCTAATTTCTTTGCTTACTAAATTAATAGATCAAATTTAAGGAGCGATATCATTTCAAGAACAAAACTATAGCCATAAGATTTTAGACATTGTACCCCAACTAAAAATATGTAAAGCAAAATAAATTGTAAATTTCTGCGGTATAACAATATCTTATTTTTTACCGAAAAAATGTGCCATTCATAATAACGTCAATAATTATGTACTTCTTTGAATTATATTCACAGAAATTAACTCATTTACATAAGTTTTCAGATAAAAGATTAATAAAAGGTATGAATTTAGATATAGAAAATACATTCACTTTGATAGTAGTTAATAGAGTCGGGTTAAGCAAAAGTTTAGAATTAAAATACATAACTCTAATCATTGTTCGTTGTGATCCTCAAAAGTGATTTAGGTTTCAGTACCACAATAAATTCAATTATATTAATTTTGTGTGTAACAGAATAAATAATAAAAATATAACTTTACAAGTATGGAACCCAACAAACCTTTAACAATATCCTTAATTGTCTATATCTTTTAAAATTTTTGATAAAGTTAATCGAAACCATTTAATTTAAAGTTCTCAACACTTGCTCGTGTCTACAATTTGTTTATTTTGAACCTCATGGTTAGAAAATTAGCGGGTTAGTGGGACATTGCACATCATGTCAAAGTTTAATGTATCGCCACCAAACTTGAAAATGAATAGCGGGTCAAGTGCAGGTCGAACCATGGCAGTTTAGCTAGTAGCGAGTGGCCACGAAACTAACAAACTTTACGACTTTAAAGCTACGTATTTCGTAAATGGTACCGAAAAAGTATTCATGATACATCCTCGGTATTTTTGAAAAACTTTTCAATTATATTAGATACAAGATATTTTATTTCATAACTTTACAGGCGTTATAAACACACACACACACAAGCGCCCATGCATGCATGCTTACGCACGCACGCATCTAAGCAAATATATTAGCAGTACACTAAATACACAAGCACCTAAGCAAATTAAGCAGTAAGAATGATAATTTTTTCCATCCTGGTATAATCCTTTTGTTTCGTATATTATCACATATCAAATTTTTTTCGTCCATATTTATACGAATTTGTATTTTGTTATGTAGTCATTCCTTAATGTAATGGGTGTTTGTGTCAATCTTTCTTTCAGTTGAGAACATTAAGCGTTCAGAAATACTAAACAATTTTAACCTTTTTTCTCTACTTTTCTTTAATGTACCACTACCGCCTCGGTGTGGTATTCTGTAAGTATCACGCCAATAATTTTCAATCATTCCTCAGGTTTTCTTTAATGTCATCAATCGTTTTCAATACACTATCGTCCTTTTTCATTACAAAAAAATTTACCTTCAATCATTTACCTGTATGGTATGAGAGTAAAGTAAAAATAATCACCCTGTGCAAATTAATATTATGTTAAAGAACTACGTATGTAAGTATGCATTGTTCAATACATTCTCACTAGAGGCTAAATCAAAATATTAAACATCATTTTTATCCTATCAGGGAGGATTAAAATATTGCCCTGATCATATTTTTTTCAGTGTTTCATAATTTCTACAATAGAAAAAAAATATTTGGCTGGTATATGTCTATATGACATCGACACTTATTATTTGACTGGTTTTGACGTATACTAGTCACGACATACACTTTTGGTAGACATTGGTCTTGGAATTCATTAGTTGATGCAATACGGTAAGTGGTGCATGAGTCAAGATTGATATCCCAGCTAAAAGTTAAAACTGTAAAATTTTATTTACGTTATATTCATATTCACATATTCTTTTACACTCTGAATCTAATAAGAGTTTATATTAGAGTTTATCCAGCTTTTCCCAAACCAAGCAATAGCTGAATAAACTCTAATCTTATATATGAAGACCTGATCGTTTCATTCGTTTCCAATAAACGAGTGATAAATTTAAGCTTTCAAGCCAGTCCTAATCAGTACTACAACGCTTTATCTGCATAAAATTTGATACGCCTGATATCGACGAAACATAATGAACTAGACATAAATAAACTGTCAGACTTTGACATTAACATTGTGACAAAATAATCGATTGTTTGCGCTACGTAACGTCAAGCTGTGAGAATAATTTTAATCGTTGTCAAAATCTTTTCAATTTAGTGCGAAATGATATCGAAATAATTACACGAAATGGTAGAAGACCACAAATTTAATTTATCTTATTACGTGGATAAATTGTTATTGATATTAGGTATCGTAAGGTACAATAGGGATACTAACAAAATAATTCATAATAATAATTGACATATACATCTTAATGTTTTAATTTACTTAGTGAACAGAATATTTTTCAAACTTCCAACATTCGTCAGTACATCATGTCTACTTTTAGGCTAAAAATTATTTTCACATTTCACACACTAACTGAACTCGTATATGGATTTTTTAAAAAAATGCACATACCAATTAATCGATAAGTTTATTCGAAACTAATTCAAATTGGGAAAATGATATACTAAGCTTATATTTATGGAAATAAAAATAGTTTTCCAATCGACTGGTTGCTTTATTTAAAAAATATAGCACAATTCGGAGAATAGATATGAAAATACATTTTTGTTATGAAAGGGCATGAGACCATTAAAACACGAATATTTCCATGAACTACGTATGTATATACATATTTTATTCTTAAATAATTTTTGGATTTACAGTTACTAATGAAATACTTCATCATACTTGGAAATTGAATTCCAATTCTTGCAACAAAATCTTAAATAGTAACAAAATACATTGACTCTCTAGTTTAAAACTGCGTGTATATAAACAATTTCAGAACTTCGGGTAAAGTTTTTCATCGCACTTAATTATGTAATTAAAATTTTCATTTTGTGTGAATATGGAATATGGCTGAGAATAATTTTCCGTCTATGAAAAGAATGAAAAGGTAAGAGGAAACTGAAATAGGAAAAGATATGAAGAACGGAATATATAAAGTATTTAAATTATTTTTTTCAAAAATAAAATGGTGGAGATGCAAATCGCGCATATTTTTTTCCAGTTATAATACTGGGCAAAAATATGTAGGATAAAGAAAAATTATACGTGAACGAAATGGTAGACAGAAGTTAGCTAAATACTTATATATATATATATATATATATATATATATATATATATATACATATATATATATATATATATATATATTTATTTTTCGAAATAATATTTCTATTAAAAATATGACAAAAATTATTTACACAAACATGCATTTATCCTTATTCCGTTACATAACGATTATACAATCTATGGTTACGCAAGATCTAGCTTAATTGAAATCGTATATAAACTTTTCGTACATTGGGTACATATATACTACAATACTACATACTACACTATGCATGTCGGTAAAACACCTAGCTGTTCAGTCAAAATATTATGAATTATTTGGCGACCTCGTACCTCTCAATAATATCAAAAAAAATTAAAGCAACAATGATGCTATGTTGACACATTTACCGTTAACTCAAGTTATTCGGTTATGGTTAATTTATTATATTCTGCTTCGATTACGAACTTAGCAAACCCGTGAAAATAAATTTCATTAGGATTTTTTTCAGGATATTGAACTGTAACTTATAAACAAACTATGGAGTAACCGAACATTCAAATTTAGTTAATTATGAAGAAAGAATTGTTCTGGTTATCAACATTCTAAATCGATTCGCTTTATATAATATTTTTTTAAAATACCAAAGCAAAATGACCGAGTTAATGAACGAAATGATTCCACATTCGGAATTCAATCGATCCTCGACTTCCATATGGCTAAAATGGTACCTAGAAGACAAAACGAATACTTTTCATGCCAAAAATATAGTATTAACTTTGTGATTAATTTCCAATGACGGAAAAAAATTGTATTCCCTTATAAATAATTTATAAAGCTATTATTTTAAAACAATTAAGAGAGTTATCGCAATGTGGGGAACAATCATAAATTTTAGTTATTTTCTATTTCCTTTATAATATTAAATAGAAAACTAATTAAACGACAATCGTGTAGTTTTATATTGTATGTAACATACATACAATACGAAATATTAAAGAAAAGTATCACCATCTATGTAGGCAAGACATTTGAATAACCCACTTTCCCCGTGGACTATTTTTACCGGCTTGTAGGTGTATAGGGATATAATACCGCAGTGAAATAAAATGTGCACTGTGTTCTTTCAGTAAACTGGAAATGAACTGGAATGTCCTTATTGTTTTTTTTAATATCTACATTCGAATAATTTAATCTAAACTTTTACAGTTCGTACAATACCAACACGGTTCTATTTTTATTTCTCAGACAGATCACAAGATGTTAAAATGAGTGATCTGTCATCTCTGTTCTTTGGGTATCATGGTTCTTATTTCACCTTGTTATGTTTTTTTTTATTTTCTAATATAAGCCGTTTTGAGAGGGCAAAGCCGAATTAGAACAAACTAGAGACTATATTGTTGTCCTCAAAAACATAAACGTAGCCTCGCTTCTACACTTTTTAAAAATTGTGACTCTACACAAAAGGTAACAAGACTCGTTATTCTTTTCAATATTGACCTGTTTTTCTTTTTTAATTTATTTATCTTTAATGCATAAATACATGGAGAGGACTTTTCTCTATAGAAGCCATCCAACCTAAGCATCTAGTAGAAATATAATGAGTTTTGAAAGGCTGCATAAGAATGTATGTAGATATGTTAAAACAATAACAGATAAAATAGGAAGCTAATAAAAAAATAACAAATTGTAAATAACTAATAAAAGAATTGAAAGAATTTAAGAGGGAAAATAAAGTAGGGAGCGGTGGACAGTTAAAAAAGGAATTTCTTTTTCGGGAAATCATCGCAATGTCGTTTTTTTACCAGATTTTGTTTTGATCAGAATTTTTGAGGAAATATTCATAGAAAGAGTTATCATGAAATATAAGGTTTTTTCCGAGTGAAGTCCAAGACCATACCGAATTAAGGCGGAGAATCAAAACCTAAGATAATCCGTACTACGAGAATACTTCAGGACATTTAAGAGAAAACAAAGAATTGTGCCTGCTGCTAATCTCTAAGCAATAAATGTGTAAGTTAATAATATTTATACTGTATTTTAATGTATAGTAATAATTAAACTTTTTAAGACCTATTAACGATTTAGCCAGGTAAATTCACGGCAACAAACTCAAGCTTTCTCAAAATGTTCCATTCGCAGAAACTAAAGTCAGTTTTTGTCAATTTAAATTTTTAAATTAAAACGCTCTTAAAGTCAGGAATCCACGATTTTTGTGACTAAATATATATTATATTATTATAAATACTTTCCTCAGTAAAAAAAATATTTGCATATTTTTAACAAATGTTTTTACACCCGCTCTGCCCTGAAATTAAAATATTTTTTAATATTGCTCGTGCTCTCGGAATGGAATAAGAAATCAAATAATCAAAAATATAAAATTGAACATACATACATTTATATATATATATACATATATATATATATATATATATATATATGTATATATACATATATATGTATATATATATATATATATATATATATATATATATATATATGATCAATCTTTGTAGCGTAAAAAGAATGAGAAAAAGCGACAAGTCCATGTTAGAACACTCATTATATAATAATAAAATGTAGTCATAGTATTCAGCAGTTACATATATCCCCTAAAATTATTGATGGAAATTAATGAAAATTATTTTATTTTAATATTCCAATCAATATAAGTATAATAACGTATTTTAAATGTTTTTCACATGAACTATTTTTCAAAAAGTATTACCAAACAGCGTTGAAAATCGCCGAAAACTATTATGCTTATTTTTAAAAGAGAGTTTTCCTGAATGTATTGCTGTAAATATTGTTGACATTTGAAAACTTTTAGACTGATTCACGAAGAGATATGACTTTCTTACTAAAACAATTTGTATTTAAAAATAAGTTAACAAATTTAAGTGTATTCACACTGAGGAGTCTGATATTCACAATTCCAAAAAAAAAATGATAAAAATAAAAGTTTTTTTCCAATTTCATGTCAGATTAGAATATTATTATTTGAACGTCATTCCGATACAGCTAACAAACCATGATTCTATTTAAACTATAATGGGCTATAACGAGCAAGAAAGAGCGTTAATATTATCCAGTCCAATTTAAAATTTTATTGGATCTTTTTGAACAAATTTCTTCAATTCATATTGGCTCAAAGCTCTTAACAAAAATAGAGTATCAAATAATAGCAGTGTGTTCAAAATAAATTCCTTACGAAATGAGAGTTATTCCTCTTGTAAATGTTATAAACTGAAACATTGTAATTGTTATTCCCTGTTAGTTGTTATACGGTAATAGTATTAAGATAAGACAATAATACACAACGTTAGCACACATAAAATGTATGAAGAAGACCAATTCCTGATCAACCGTGGTGAAAATGTATATTAACCAACGCTACTCTGTCTATTATCTGGTGACATCACCCCAATATCTTTAATTCTTAGCTAATTATCTGTAGAATTATTTAAAAAGTAATGATTTTATGAAATTGCACATCAAGAAGACAGAAAATAAGAGCAGTTTATAAATAACAAATATAAGATATTATCTTATTACAGTTATTATAGAAAGGTAATCTTATTTAATAAGAAAAAAAATTGGAAAATAAAAAAACATTTCCCAAGTGTAATAGAATGGTTATTAATTCATTCCATTACACTGGAATGTCACCGGAAGGTAATTATATACTTAGCATATATTTTAGTTCATTTAAAGACTTGGATGTCGCTTGCATGTTTGGAGGGTTGACAATAAAACATTTTAAATGTGCTTTAAGTACACTTTTAGCACCCAATAACAAAAGGAAAACAGAAATTAATTGCACTTAAGGAACTAAATCTTTTCAGAATGTTACATGTAACAAACAATTTATATTTTGCGTACGTTAAGTAACATTTTTTCAAAAATTATGCTGGAGAAACCTTTCTCCGTGTAATATCCTTGCGTGTCATGAACAGGTGCCATCAGTTAGTTGTCAGTAGCATCTTTCTTATCATTTTATTGCTCTCATTTTATTACAACAGTATTTTAGTAATACATCCTTATAATTGAGTGATCAATATAAGAAATTATTTTAAATTATTCAATTTTAATTTTATAGTTCAGTGGAAATTTAATTATTTGTTAGATGTAGATATGTAGACTTAATAAGTTAGGAATGACCATTATGACCATTTCTATCATTGAGTTTGGATGTACGATATATTTAACATATATTAAAGAATGTTATACGTTCAGAAGTAAACTTAAATACTTAAATGTCTATTCCAGGAAGAAATAATGCTTTGAAAATTTCCTGTGTTCAAATTCTTTTCAATTGTCAGGCAAATTTTTTACTTAATTTTTTTTCCTTAATTTTAGCCAACAAAAAGCAAATCTTGCTTCCATTATTTAAAAATATCCATATTTCACATGATAACATAATTGCCATAGATAGAGTTTAAAATAAATTAACCAGTATTTAGCCATCTGATTTGCCTTTCACTGCCACTCACGATTATTTTGAAGTGTAAAATGTAGAACCAGTTTTTATATTTACGAATTGTTTTGCTGTAAAATACAAACCCAAACAAAAAAAAGTTCTTTTTCCCAGTTTTCTTTCATCTAAGACGATACATGTCACATTCTACAGATTAGTTTTTTTACACTTTTTTAACCTCTAGCTTGGTTTTCAAAATTAAAAAGTTTTCGTATTTTGTGATGATAAAACTTTGACATAAGTACATTTAAGCATCCATTTGTCACAGGCGTCTGAAACCGTTTGACAAAAGAAATTGAAATTTAAGAAGGGCCAAATAAAGCATTCTTTTCTATATCTTTTGCCGTGTTGTATGTCGTTTGAAAGAAGGACTTATGAGGATTCTAAAAATATTCATTGTAGAATTTTGTGTAATATAATTTTTAAATATAATGTTGGAAAGTCCATAAAAAGTGTTCTTTCCAGTCCCCAAAACTTCAATCTCCGAAATGACAAAATTATAAAAATATAGTAGTTTACTAGAAGTTTGTCGGAAGTCTATAGCGATAACCCCAATTTTTATTATTTTTCAGATATACACGATATTTTTACGAATCTGCGAAGGATATACAAAGCATATTGAAATACCTTTTACATTGCGGAAAATAATATTCATATTTACAAGTATTTAATGCAAATAATACATATGCGCACCTGAGTAAATACAATACTCTTAAATTTCGTATTTAGTAGGCTTTATTTAAGAACTAATATTACTATCTAAATGCTTTTCTTGAGTATGATCAATAAGATCATCACGATAATAAAAATATTCGAGACGACTTTATCAAATAAGTAATTTTCAATCAAAGATCTAAATTGCAAAGCAAAACCGAAACACTTAAACCCGATAAACTTACATGTATCTAAAAGGGTATTACAAATAAACGTATATCAAGGGTGAGATTAGCAATGCGAACCGAAAAGGGGCTGTGTTGTAAAACGCCGGGTTCCCGCGACTCCTTAGTGCTGTAGTTATTTTTGTTTTCACCCCTATAATCGAGGTTCCTACTGCTTTATGTCGTTCGAAGTTTGCAGACCCTCCTTGGACTAAGTAAACTGGGGTGTAGTTTGAAAGTAACTTCGAGGATAGTTCTCGTGATTCATTAAAGGTAAGTGCTTTTAAGTACGTTATTAATGGGCATTAAGGGTTAGTTTACATTTTTAACGAAAAACCTGCATTTTTCACAAATTTGTTCTAAACTCTGGGTTCACGTAGTACAATGATATGATTATTTTGAAAATAGACCAAAGTTTCATGCAAACAGAATACTTTTTATTGGTGTCATATATTTATTTTATAAAAATCGGCTCTTTGCAACAAATTCCTACCAAATTGCCTAAACAGAGGAAAGTTTAGAGAATTCTCTCTAAACAATTATATTTTAATTTGAAAAGTGAAAAAGCAGTAAAAGTCTCGCTTCATCTTCTTTAATTAGATCATAAAACAATTTAGACTAATGTAATAGTAAAAGAAAAATATTTACTCAACAAAAGTATAATTTCAATCTTCATATAAGTGTTACGTTACCATATACCGGACTGTCATTATGGGCCGAGATGCGCTCTTGATCGGTTGTGTACTGGTGGCTCCGAATAAAAATATTCACGATCTCGGCCACACTATTCATGTACATTATAGTTAGATTGACCATTCGTAAGGAAGGTAAACAAATTTATCAATTTGCCATCCTTGCGCCATCAATAAAACATGAAAAAAAAACAATTAATACACTGCACTCTGAGAATTATCTACAGTCTTACATATCATCATTGACGAGTATTGTTTATTCATTAATAATGAATTTTCTTTTCTTGGAGACATACTAGATGGTCAGTACGCAGACGGCATTGCAGAAATTAAGCGTCGATTACCAAGCTTCAATTTGCACTCAGATGAAGCGATAAAAAGAATTCAGTTTTTGAAATACGATTCTGGTAAAATTAGTGTGAATAAAAAGCATCCGTGTTTTATTAAATATAAGGTCAGCTTCGTATCACTGGCCATGATATTTGCGCAGTATGTTACACAAATTTACGAATAAATAATTTAAGGGGTTAAAACAAAAGTATTAAATCAAAAAATATTGTTTTAGGAATTTTAAAAATATTTGTCTGTATGTATGTTTATTTCTTTAAACATAACGAAAAGACTACAAAAAGGATCATCGTAGAAGTTCAACCAGTGCATTCAGTAAGACCGGAGATATAATACATAATTTTAAATTTCAATGAAAATTTACTTGGTAAATAAAGTTCATTTTTAACACATTATCTTTTCTTAATTAAATATGCTTAAAAAAAAAGAACTTAATATATGAAAATAGTACATTTTGTAAGTTATTTTATAATGTGTAACTATGTAATATATATATATATTATACGGAAAGACTGTCGATCGGTATTAGATTTATGGTCCAACTTTTAGTTAAAATTTACTCTCACTCAAATGACCTATAGTTCTTATCAAAATAAATGACTATATTTAACTATAACTTTCTTTTACTATAAATGATTAAAAAACAGCTCTATAAAGAAAAGCCAAACAAGAAAAGTTCGATCATAATATATTTATTGATTTATTTTAAAATACGAAAATGAAACAATTCCCGCTACTTTATCTGATACTGATGTTACATTAATCTTAATTTGCCTCTCACTTTTTTTTACATTTATAACAATCATATAATTATTGGAATCAATCTCTAATAGAGCTCTTACTTTAAAGGACAAAAAATAAATCAAAATAACTTAATGAAAAAATATGTCAAAATAATTATTGTAATCGTCTATAAATTATATTTAGAGCATTCGATGTATTTTGATTTTTACATGCACATGGGCACATACGCAAAAGCTTATCGTCTCGTAAATAAAATGTTTGAATAAATATTGTGTTCACGAATAAGGAGGCGAAGGAAAGTATAATCGGAGTGCTTGAGCGAGTAAAGCCGTAAATGTCTATTCGTTAAATTAAATTAAACCTAAAGAAGCCATAGAAAGGAAGCATACGAACTGAAGAAAATAAGTTGAAAAGCTGCTTAGCAGTACTACAAAAGAGTTATATATTAATAATATTTAATTTTTACAAGCATGAATAGGAATATCGATATCACTGAAGTAAACTTCTACTTAGATATAATGCATTTAAATGGACAAGTCATTAAATTAAATATGGCTATATCTGACTATAACTAACTCTACTGCAGTACAAAGCAATTATTACTGGGGCTCATCTGGTAAAGCTTTATGTAATACATCCGGCTAAAATGTCAGCAAACCGCGCCACGTGGGCGTCCCTCTTCTCAGCCACCCCCACGACATCACGTGCACGCGCGCCCTTCGGTGCCACCTGTTGCTCCGCCGACCCCATACATACCTCCTATTGCAACAAAGAAAGGAAGACCCATTCCCTTTGTGCTTGACGAATTTTCCAAATTAAGGGAATAGAGATAATTTAAATTTATTCTTAATTCATCTAAGTTTGGGTGAGTTTTATTTCAGTCGTATCTACGACATTATGGTAAAAGTGTTTGCAATAAGTCTGACTCTTAAATAATTTTAAAACGTAATACTTCAAAATATTTTTTACTTTTACGGAATAAAATATGTAATACGTTGAGCCAAAACACTAAACAGGATCATACTAAAATTGCATTTTTCTCGGCGTCCAAAATTACACAATATTTAATTGATTTATATCACAGTTATCCAAATTTGATAGCAATGAGGTCAAATCTCACTACAATTTATTGATTTGAAGTGACCGTATAAATTAGCTAAACTATTTACAAATAAACTGTTTGTTCATTGTGCTAACCATGCCTGAACTGTAATGTGATAAATAGACAGGATGGCGATTGAAATATTTGAAACTACTTCCAATTTTACCGCCATAAAAAAACTGAGGGTTACACTTAACGTATAGGTACTATTAATAGAATACGAATTTGATATATAGTGATATATAGAAGTCTTTTTGGTCTCGTTTTTCCGAGTTTTTCTAAGCTTTTTCATATTCATTTTTTTGCATGAATATTTCGGGAAATTTATTTTATTTTATTTTTATTGCACAATTGCTTTTATGATCACATAAAAATGTAATTTTAGGTAAATACTATATTCTAATAAAAGAAGAAGCCGGTAAATCTTTTATCGATACACTTGTTAAATATAACTATTTGTTTTCTTATGTTACTAATTATAATTACTGAGAAGTTTGAAAACTGCACCTAGCTTTAGGTGCAGTTTACTTTTAATACAGTCTAGACTTCGAATCTTGTTAAACTGATTTCTCTCAATAAGGAATGATAGACTCAGTCTATTTATTTTTTCTAAAACGGCTTTTACTATAAACAAAATTAAATTATAGTAAAAGCCCTTTCTTTAGTCTTAAAACAAAACTTCTTATAGTTTAAAAAAAGGAAACACGGTTATGTAGGAACATCAACTAAAAAATAAAAAAATATTTCTTAATATGTAGATTTTGATCAAGAGCAAAAGGATGAATAAGGTGAAAAGTAAGAATAAAGTGATTGACGAAATAATTAAGTTCAATATAGAACACATACAAAAAGCGTGCGGTGTTTGATATCAGTTATCGTATTTTTTTATCACTGGCTATTTGTAAAGATAGAGTCGACAAGACCGTCGTTTATTTATATCCATGGCCAGACATCTTTTTGCTCACGATCAAAATCTTTATACCAAAAAATTATATTTTATTTTTTAGTTCATGTTACTACAAAAGCGTGTTTTTTTCGTTTTTTTAAAGTATAAACATTTTTGTATAACAATTTTTCAGTAAATCACCATTAATGCTTATTTAAAGTAAATATTTTTTGGGTTCTGTAAACAAAAGGAAAAATAAATCTCTTTAAGATCACTCAAGTCCGTCCTTTCATCCATTAAAATTTTTCAGTAATCGTTCAACGTTTTCTAATTAACGATGCATATTCCATAAATAGTTTACAAGGGACTTTATAACAGATAAACAATACAAGTACGATTTATTTCAAAACTATATATCTTGGACTATTAATTACCAATCTATATTATTATATTAAATCAAAGTTCTATCAAATTAAATACCGATTATTACGATTGCAAATTAAAGACAAAAAAGTGACAAACGAATGATTGATGACGATGATGTTTATTTAAAGTTTATGTGCTATATAAAATTAATTTTAAGTCCAAAAAGTTACCTTTGTTAATCTCCGTAGCTTCATTCTCATTTCCAAATTTTGTAACCATTCAAAACCGTAACACTTATTTTTTCTATATTTTATTTATTTACCAAACCTGTGTGTACCTAGAACAAACTGATACTATGTTTCTCATTCACAACATTTCAAGAAATCGATACTATGTTTCTCAGTTACAATATCCTTATTAACTTTTACTATTAAAAGTTAATTAAGGATATTGCATATTTCCTTTGCCTAAATTTAAACGACAATAGAAGTAGTAATAAAGATAATATATAGGGAATATGTATGTAGCATATATTCACACATCATATTTAATAAGTAGTTTTCGTGACGATCCATTTGAACTGCTGTGAAAAAGAAATTGCAAAGTAAAGTTTATTTACAAATTTGGGTACTATATATAAAATTATCAAATTAATTATAACGTTTATTTTTTATTCGTAAAACTTTTTTCTCGGAAAATATTTGCCTTCTCAGAATCTTCGCCGCCTGCCCTGAACTAGAGGTATATTTTGCAAAATGTTACTGAAAAACGATTTTACGTTGTAGGTAATTATTATATAATGAAAGTATATATATGGCCAAACTGACATCAAGTGCAAGAAAAATGAAAACATTCACTCAATTTGAGATTAAATACTTTCTGATAACAAAAGTGTATAATAACAATTAGATGAGTTAATGTCTTGTCAACTTAGTTCATGTAAAATCGGTATCCATCGTCCTCATCTCGAAAATAAAAGTGAGTGATGAAATTGTATATGGAAGAAACATTCAGGTTAAATAACATCTGATATGTAAACAAAAGGTGTATAATAACAATGACACGGGTTAATGTCTTATAAACTTAGTTCATGGAAAATCGGTAACCATCGTACTCATCTCGATAATAAAACTGAGTGATAAAGTTGTATGTGGTATGAACTGTGTAATTAACCGTCTTCTTTTTATCCATTTTTTAGAAACATGATAATTATGTACATAAAAAAATAGTCTTCAAGAGTTTTTTTCTTCTTCGATTCTATTTATGTAAACATAAGTTTTTATTGTGAAGTATTAATACTATTATACAAATATGACAATATTATAAATTGATTGATCACTCAATGCATTAAGATATTAATCAATTAATGCGTCAATTTTGTATATTTAGTTTGAGTTATTATTCGTTTGATTAATTACGCGCAATTGCAATTTTTTTCTCTTTATTTTATTTGACGTAAAACAGAAACTTTCTTTTTTTGTTTCGCTGTTTTTTCCAACATATGAGGAACCTTAATTATGCTTTTGTGCAAGTTATCCCGCAACGCTGAATGGACGGTTATTGTTGTTGTTGTTGTTGTTGTGATTGTCGTATCCACAAGAGATGAAGAAGATATCTTATAGGAAATGGTTTCCATAGCCTCGAAAGGTTGGACTTCTCCAGTCCCGCTTGATGAGCGACCGGGAATCGAACCCGGGTCCTCGCGGTCATATGTCTCGCGATCAACCCAACACATATTATTACGTGACGACATATTATTACGTGAAATATATACTGACAGAATATCAAATTTTTCCCGCATTGCGTGCATCATTGAAATCTCACTTATGGTTTCCCTTACGAAATTGCAAAAAAGTTTTTTTTCAATATGAAACATAGTTTAAAGATAATTTCAAAATAAATAGTAAACAATATAATAAAAAAATATTAAGTGGTTTGCTTTTTGCCATTCTAATTTTCTTTTTAATTATTTTCCTAATTCTAAATATAAATAAATTTTCATTTCTCATCACTACTATAATGATTTTTCTTACAACCTTTACCTTGCTTTGTATTTTGCCCTGGCTCATTTAAGTTCGTTGATGATAAAACTACTGTACACAAACTAATACGCCCAGATACATTATTACGATAGTTGAATAATGAAACAACTCTCATTCAAGCTTCTGTTACCAAGTAATTTTATGAAGCTTCTTAAATCTGAAAAAACATATGAAAATTGGATTATATGTCCACATGCATGCTGCATGAAGTAATTTTTTATTATTAAACATTCTGTTTAGAATAATGTTTTCCACAGGTGCAAATTCAATTTATTTTATTTTAACCCTTTGGTTTCTTACTTCTCGATTAAAATTAGTCACATTAAAAAAAAAGACACAAAACTCCATTTTACGTTCAGATCGTCATTATTCGTAATAATTTATACACGTGAATTTGAATAAATCCTATTTACACTGACAATACAGTACTTATATATAACGTAAATATAAAAGGAATGTTATAAAACTAAGCTCGCTATAGACTCAAGCTCAAACTTCTCGGTACTAACGTTATTAAAAAATAGACAAATTCAATAAAAAGAGCTAAATCCTACTTATTGTGATTTTAACATTTCTGTAATAAAGCTTCCTTAAAGTGACAGGCAGTTTAAGGCACTGATAACGGCAGATGAAGCATATTTAAAAAAAAAATTAGCAATATTTAGTAGAAATTTATGGCCACGAAAAAAATACATGTTGATGCAAATTCTTGATAACATTTCTAGAGTCCTTGTTGTTTCTAAAACACAAATGAAATATCTTTTTTATCTGGAAAGAAAAACCAAAAACATCTCGTAATATAAATTTTGAACCAAATTAACTGTTATTTATAAGACTTTATCAGTTGAATTAAAAGGACTAACTATTCACGTCTTATTTAAATCTTTGGCTTTTTTTATTTTCAATAAAGTAAGGATTCCAATAAAAAAAAATAAAAAACATTATTTCTCTCGAATACAAAGACGCGTTTTGGCGATGTCTATTGCTTCTCTTTTCCTCGCAAGTGAATCGATAGTGTATGCTTAGGTGCGGTGCTAGTCGGATCTATATCGCATGTTTTCGTAAATTTTAAACGTAATATTTGGTTTGGATCCGTGTTTTAATATCGTCGGTATAAGTTCAGTTTAAAACTAATGATATTTTGACATGTTTTTGATAGGACATGGAACGATATGCATTATACATTGAATGAAATATATATTTGGAATACGTCGTGTATTTCAGAATATATATTGTAGCTTGGAATTATTTATTTTGAAAAAATTTACTTGAAAATTTTCATACATTTCTATGCACGGGAATATGTTATAAGCTTTTTTTTACGTCATTCACCTTTTTTTCAATCCTTTATGCCTATTCACTTCTGGATATTTCGGATTCGTCTTCTTTTATATTAATCCATGTTTGTATTTATAAACTTTATACGCGAACTTTTCGCTTAGTAAATTCTTGGGTAGTTTGATTGGTTTTTGTTTGTGTATCAATTCCTGTTTGTATTGATTTTTTTACGTAATCCTGTTTGCTTACTAAATTTTTAATGTTTTGGGTTCTTTTTATTTTTAATTTCCAATTCGTGTATATAAACTTCCTTAACGTGATCCTTTTTCCTTACTAAATTTTTGGATACTTTGTTTTTTTTTTGATATACCAATTCGTATTTGTTTTAATGTTTATTTCCCGTAATTCTTTTTTCTTACCAAATTTTGGATATTTTGAGATTGTTTTTTTAATTATCAATTCGTGTTTGTGTTCTTCTTACCTTTTATTTTTTTGCTAGTTTTATTTAAGGTTATTTTAAATTCCAGGTTTGTTTTGTTTATATTAATTCATATTTGTGTTTACAAACTTTACACAGTGGTAAAAGACATAGGGCACATTTCATCCCGAGAAATCTCATTCTATGTAATATTATAATCCTATTTAATATCATGAATCTGTTTCAAAAGTCTGTTTCTTCGTGCTTCTTTCATGTCATAATGGAGTAAAAGATTAACGTGACTTTCTGCGCAGAGAAAACTGGCAGGCCAGGAAATACGTAGGATACATAAAAACCCAGAAAATCGCATTTCCTATTGTGATAATCGTGACTAATGTTAAAAATTCAACTGTATGTTTGTTTATCCTCTTTCACATTGTAATAGCGATAATATAATAATATAATAAATAAATGATAATATAATAAATAAATAATGGAGCAATAGATCGATGTAACTTTCTGCACAGAAATGGGTGGTGGGCCTGGAAACAACATAGGCTATTTTCCAATCTGCAAAATGTTTTCCTTACTAAAATAAAAATTCCAACAAATTTTAAAAATTCGAAAAAATTCTCTGTCCTTCTTTCTCGTCGTAACGGAGCAACAAATCTACGTGACTCACTGCACATAGATGGTTGGGAGCCGGAAAATCGCAAAAGCAAAACCTGGGAAATGTCATTTCATCATCATTATTATAACTAAAATGACAATCCCAAATAATATTAAAAATTCAAAAGTCTGTTTGTTCTCTTTCACATTGCAATGGAGCAACAGATCGACATTGCTTGTTGCACAGAAATAATTGGCAGCCAGAAAATAAGATTGGCTACTTTCCAGCCTGCGTAATCTTATCCTAATTAACATAGCAATACCAAAATTTACGCATCAGGATTTACAATATTCGCAGGTGATTTAAATAGATTAAATAAATAATACTCTACTAAGTAAAATAAACACGTATGTGGAGAATACAAGCGCCTATTACTTTTAAACTATTCGGAATATATTTAAACTATTCGTAAATATTTTAAAATTTGGATTAAAAATACTTCTATCTGATTTCAAGGTATTGCTGATGACAAAATTTTGCAAATACAGAGACTTCAAATAAGTACGACATAAATACCAAATGAAAGTTATTAGTAATATGTTTCTGTTTATAACATTTTTCAAATCTTTTCATAGGTTACGTATGTCCTATTCAAGAACTACGATTCCTTCCAAAATTTCTAGTGAAATGAATGCTTTATTACAATGTTAGCAGAATATTTATGATTGATTGCTCACAAAATAATATGTTTATTTTAAATCTTAACCGCGCCTGAAAACTGAAGATTCGCCTAATGCCATATATATCATATTGCAAAGATCAAGTTTAATAATAATATGTGTTACAAAAATTTAAAAGTAAATTTAATAATATTAATACAACATTTACAAATATGTGACTAATTTAAACTTAATTGTTACTTTCGTATGAAATTCTTTTCTATAACTGTATTTTTAACGTGTATCATGGTATTAAATATTTAATAAAATGTTAGCAGAGAATTTCATTATATCCATATCTTCATAGAACCAGAAGAAAGGTGCTTAGAATAAGAAACAAAATAAAATATATCACCAATTTGGAGCCAAAGTAAATAAATTTCTTTTATTTCTTCTCATCTCATAAAAACACAAGGAAGTTACAGAATCGTATGTTTTGAAAACTTCGAATTAGCAAAAAGATTTCGTCAAATAAATCATGAAACTTTTTCCCGAATAACTTTCATTTCGTTCAACAAAAAGAATTCACTTACTTTGTAGCATTGCATTAGTTTCAATGCGATTTTGATCAAAATAATAAAAAAAACGGGAAATGCCTCAAATGTGCTACTTATAGCC